>CM022400.1:10078703-10636735 GCA_011833715.1 Carcinoscorpius rotundicauda | reverse complement strand
GAACATTATAAAACATTTAACTTCATTGAATTTGCCCCCCAGGCTATTATTTGTGATAACCGTTTGTGTAAATTGTATTGTTGTTTGTACATTGAAAAAGATTTGCTTTTAAAAAAGAAATTATGTGTATCCATGTTGTTGGGAAAAACCATTAATATATACATATCAATATTTGTTTGACTTCTACAACTAAACTATTGTTTAACTCAGTTTAAGGTTATTTGAAATAATAATACACAAAACTGATGATGTTTGATGATTACACGTGTATTTTTATTATTAATTCAAATCAACAAGTTGCTTTATGTGTATACTTCTCAGCTACAGAGTATCAAAACACAAATTATATTAAAACATGACTCTGAACACCGTATCTTCGTAAGTTTTATAACCAGAATAAAGTTTCTTCTCTGGTGATATAGTTGTACGCATAAGTTGAAGTCTTACGTTCATTTTAATCAATTATTCCAAAGATTTTACCTTATGGGATTATATACACGCACGTATTAGTTTTGTCTATGTTTTGAATATCACAAAAATAGGTTTTCTTGTTATTTGGAAAATATTGTTATATTTTTCTGACAACACAAAGCATCACTGATATTCGTGCTTCTTTACTGATTATCGATTACATTTAAAATTTATGTGTTTGGGAGCTTAAATATTACTTCAAAATATTTCTTAGGCAAAATTACAAGCGTAAATAAAGTGAAAATACTACAATACATTGTCAAAATTGGAGGTGTAAAAAGTGGGAATACTAAAATAAAACTGTCAAAATTAGAGAGGTAATTTTTTTGTTTTGAATTAAGCACAAAGCTACACAATGGTCTATCTGTACTCTTCCCACCATGGGTATCGAAACTTGGATTTTAGCGTGTTAGTACGCAGACATACCGCTGAGCCACTGGGGGGCAAAGGTGTAAATAAAGTGGAAATACTAAAATAAAACTGTCAAAGTTAAAGGTGTAAATATGGAGGGAATACTACATGTATGTTACAACTTAGATCGTGTTTAAAACAAGTGTATTTTTTTCTCAATTCTATAAAATCTATATTTAAATAATAAAACTTAAAATCATTTCCACAAAATATAAATGTAATCTCTTGTTTCAATCTCCATGATATTTGAAACATCGAGTTATTTAAACTGTGGTTCTTCCTGATGTTCTATCTAAACTGAATAGACATTTTACACACTTTGTATCATACAAATTTATTGTCTGAATTCCATTTTTTACACTGAGCATCTTTTATGAACCATTCGTACAGATTATATTTAACAGAAACAGAATTGTCCAGGTGAAGTTTTTCACAGAGATCACACATCCAACGTTGGAGGTAGACTTTGAACTTTCTCTTCCACTGAAAATATTTATTGTAAAGAACACTGCTAGAACCAACCAGTTTCAAGTGTTCGGCCAGTTTTCTTGGATCTGGATAATCCATAGCGTTAATGAAAGATCCCGGAGGAGCGAAACGGCTGTAGTTCACTCCACCGAGCGTTACGGGCACAATATCGAAATTCAGCACATTGAAAAACTTTTCCGTCACGTAGTCCTTACATATCGAATTCTCAAATGCTAAATAAAACTTGTATTTTTTTAAAATGTCTTCGTAACATTTTGTAGCCTGCATTGGAAGACAAACTTTGTCTCCACATTTTCCATAAATGTCCACAGATATGAAAGATTTCAATTTTTGAACATACTTTTCTCTCATACTCGGTGTGTGGCAGTTGCTCACAATCCAAACAATATCCCTAACTTTCTTTACAAGGAAGTCGTTGTCTAGTGTCTCACCTGATTCCATTTCTTCACAGATGTGCCCATAACGAACTGGTATGTCCGAATCTTCGCGATAACTCATTGTCCAGTTAAACAGTCCATCGATTTTATTCCAAGGCATTTTGATAGATCTTGGAGCTTCTAGTCCATAAAGAATCCATCTTTGGTGCAACCCTCTGTCCTTAGGCAGCTTAACATTCGACCTAAAGTTTGGAATGTGAAACAGGATAGCATCAACTGATGTAAGCAGTTTTCGATCTGCGGTAACAGAACATTGGTATTGGCAGCTGTAACGAGAGAATGTTTCGTTTCCAGGAAGGAAAAAATAATAATCGTCAATAAACTGTGCTCGAAAATACTTCGTCCAAAGTAAAATAGTTACTGTGGCTTGTGATCTGGACGAAACTGGGAACAAGGGAATGTTAACAAGACGAGGCTGTCCTGGAGCAGAGACATTAACAGCTGCGACTGGACAAGAAAAATATGTTTTACCAAAGTAATTGAATTGTTCCTTCTGGAACACGTTCTTTTCATTATAAAAACACCAAAATATTCCAAGACTAACAGTGACGCAGAGAACAAGTATTATATTTTTCATTTTTGATAAGGGAAAAGGCAGGGATATTTCCTCAACCCTGTAAATAATTTGATTCTCGTTAATAACAGAGACATTGCTTCTAAACATTTTCGGTGTAAATAACAAATTACTTACTCTTGACTACTCATAATAATTACAAATTTTTAATTCCCTTCTTTATAAAGCCATTGAAGCAAGTTTATTTTTATCGAATCGTGTTGTTTTTATTAAAAGTGCTAGAACTGTTTTGTCCGTGGGTAATTTTGATCTACCATCAGTTAATACCATGTTATGTTATTCCTGTGTATCTTATTTTTTCTTAATATTACAGATAAATTTAATGTTTTTGTCGTCATTAAGAATTTCGAAAGTTTTAAAATTGTAATAAAGTAAATATAATATAGTTTCCTACCACTTTGGAAATGGAACTCTGTGTTTACGACTGCCGTCAGTTCTCTCCATTATACAAATGTAAAGCCTGTCAAGCTATTTCCATATATCTTGTTTCTTCTTCAGGCCTCGCATGTGTTTATATCAGTTCGCAACACTTCGACGTCATGCGTGCTTTATGACCAATCATTAAACGCAAATCTCAACACGCTAAAATTTTAAACTTAATAGAGTTTTTCAATGTTTTCTCTGTGTTTTATATCTTTTCCACCACAGTAGAAAATGTGTTCCATTATTAAGGTCCTCATAAAACAACGCTATTAAATATTAACTACTAATTACAAAACTATTCTATTGAAAAACACACAGACAAAAACACTTCCATTAACAGCAAAAGGAGATTTATCGAGTCATGGTTCGGCATGACCAAGCGTGTTAAACCATGCGACTCGTAATCTGAATGTCGCGCGTTCGCATACACGTCGCGCCAAACATACTCGCTCTCCTACCCGTGGAGGCGTTATAAGCGACAGTCAATCCCATTATTCACTGGTAAAAGAGTAGCCCAAAAATTGGCATTGGGTGGTGATGACTATCTGCTTTCCCTCTAGTCTTACAATACTAAATTAGGGACGGCTATCGCAGATAACCCGTGTTTAGCTGTGTGCGAAATTTTAAGAAAAGTGAAGATTGAAATATTTAAATTTATAATTACTTAAATTATCATAGTAAATTTCATTTTCTCAACACCAGATGTCACGAATGATTATTTAAGAAAAACATCTACGTTTCAAATATATTCACACACATTGTTCCAGTTATTGTATTAAGAACAAAAAATATATAAAGGAACAACTTAGTCTAAGTCTTTCGAGCATTAATTCTTATTATCATTTTATACAAGTGATTGTTTCCACGAAAACAACTCATTTTTAACCTTCATTAACCTGTTCAGTGCCGTAGACGAGCTAACTCGTCCAAGCCGATGGGTAACACAGTGCGATGGACGAGTTAATTCGTTCTCAATACTGTTATCAATGTTTTTTAAAGACATACATTTAACCTACTTACAAATTGTTTCACTTCGATCCAAAATGGCGTCACGAAAAAAGTTACAAAATGAAAAAGCATCAGAGTTGTATTTTCAACTTGGTTCGGTGTTGCCGTACCAGCTGAAATACTTGGCAGTCAACAGGTTAACGATAGCTGATATAAACCAGAAAACACCGCTCAACCAACATTATCAGTGCTGTGATAACTCTCAGAAATGTAATTGTATTTTAACCACATTTGTTTAACCTAGATTGCACCCCCTTCGCGTGTTTAAAGGTAAGTCTGCGGATTTACAATGCTAAAATAAAGGATTCGATTACTCTCGATGCACTCAGTAGATTGCCCTGTGTGGCTTTGCTTTGAGAAAAACACACACGCACAGATCAGTTTGCCCGTTTCGCCACCTAGCGTCAAAACGATTAACATGATTGCTATTACGCTACAGTTTTCGGTTAGTTTCCAGCACAAATAGTTCAATACTCAGCCTCAAACGGATAAAAATTTGCTTTGGTCTTTCCAGATCTTTAGAAGTACCTAAGTTATTACTAAAGAAAGTATAACGTCAAATTGTTATGGTCTTATGAGATTGGTATTTATTCGAGTGTAAAAAAAAATATTTGTTCTTTTTATTTGTTAAAGAAATTTTCATATAAGTAAACAAAATATAGATTTTATTTTTAAAAAGCTGAAGTAAAAATCTGATTAATAGCAAAAAAAAGGATAACTGAAAACTGTATATTTTCTTTTTAATTTCACACGAAGCTACTAGAGGGCTCTCTACGCTATCCGTCCGCAATGTAGCAGTGTGAAACTAGAGAGAAGTCAGCTTTTCACCTACCACCCACCGTAACCTCTTGGGCTACTCTTTTACCAACGAATAGTGGGTTGAACTGTTACATTATAACGTCTCCATGGATGAAATGGCGAACATGTTTGATGTAACGGGAATTTGAACTCGCGACTCTTATGCTACGAGTCGAGTACCTTAACCACCTGGCCATGCCAGGGCCTGTATACATGGAAGAATCGTAAAGTTAATTCCTGGAAACATGAATTTCTTTTAACTTATTATTTACGTGAGTTGTGACAATACTCGATTGAGTTGAATGGTCTTGAATGAATGAAAAATACTAAAAATCGTAATATTCTGATTGTTTCGACACTTGGAAAATATATGCAGTCAAAAACACTATTTACAATTGGTTGATTACTTTCATGACGTAATTAGTGTGACTGATGCTTGTAGCTTGTTGGTTACTCGAGTTAATCTACATGTTCTACTCTAGAAACCAAATTAACATTTGATGAACTAATTTTCCAGCAAAAGTGTGCAAGTAACCGAAGGGTCAGTTACTTTTAAAACGAAATTATGGTCAATATAAAAACAAGCATTAGTGAGTGACGCTCTTAGTTAGAGTTTAATTAAAACGAGTGACATTGATATGAGTGTATTAATCTAGCGTTTATGAAAGACTGAGAACAGTATACACTTTAACGGTTCAAGTGTGTGTGTACACATCACAAAATGATAAAAATCTAAATGTTTGTTAGGTTGATAATTATATCTTGGAAAGATGGTATGTGTGTGTTTTTCTTACAGCAAAACCACACCGGGTTCTCTGCTGAGCCCTCCGAGGGGAATTGAACCTATGATTTTAACCTTGTAAATCCGTTACCGCTGTACTAGAGGTGGTATAGTAAAATAGAGATCCATTTAAATCACCGACTAGACACTTGTACCATCTTGATAAACTGAATATTTAATGTCGTACAAACCTTTTGTTTATTTGTTTGTGTGTGTGTAATGAAGTACAAACCTACACAATAAGGTATCTGTGCTTACCCTCATCACGGGTATCGAAACTCGGGTTATAGCGTTGTAAGTCTACAGACATAACGCTGTGCTATTCGGGGGGACTTATTTGTTTGTAGTCACATAAATGCACAACAGGCTGTAACTGTTCAAACCATCGTAGGCACCGAAACCTAATAAAGCGTTTTAAGCTTAGAGATTTAACGCTGAACCAATATGGGACTAAAGAAACTTCAATGAATTTAAGTTACAGTTTCTGAACGCCATTTTCTCAGTATTTTCCCAAGAAATTAATGTAAGATTTTCTTTATTGAGTGATTTTTTTGTTTGTCTACTAATTCATAACACAACTAACGACCTTCCAACGAACTAGCAACGTGTAAAACTGTGTTACTAATTATCCTTTTTGTGTTCACACATGACTTTCATTGGAAAGATTTATAATTATTGCATTGTGTACATGTTTTATAAACTGAAATATCTAACTTTTCCAGTTCATTTAAATGCTATCTTTCGTTGTTTAAAGGTTTTATAACTTTTGTCGAATCAAAGAAATGTTTATTGGTACGTGCTTAATTCAAGCAGTTTCAAATATTATAGTATAAGCATTTTAAACCGTGTTGTTTAATTATATGCCATTAAATATAATTTTATTTCTTTGCTACAAACTAACTGAAAAGTTTCAGAGGGATAGTATACCTACTTGTATGGTTCCTTGGTGTTAAACACCACAACTCGAATAATTTGAATGTATTAAATTTTATAAAGTGTTCACCCTGGAACATTATGATGAATAATATAAAAATCACAGCCTGCTTAACTGTTTAATATATATTTGCTGTTAAATTACTATTAAAGCTTTAGATGTCGCAGCCAGTAAGGCGGCCGATTTTTGTTTAATTCCTTTAAGTGATTTTGAAGTTAAAAAATAATGTAAAAGAACACGCACAACCAAATATAATCCAGAAATGAGACGTCATGCGGCCTGTTAACCGTTCATATACTGGAGGTGTGGTTCTCATGAAATTCTCACATTGTAATTGGTCGATAGAAATCTACAGTGAGTAGTTTTCAAAATTTTAAGTATAGTGAAATGCGACCTGATTTCAATGAAAACGTGTCAAAATACATGTTATATTACTTTTAATCGGTATGTGGTAGGGGAAAGTATATATCATTTTCGAATTTAGCGAATAGGATTTACTGTCGAACCTGTGAAAATATTCCAAACAGTTAAGCCAAAAAAAGTCTGTGTGATCTGCAGTCACAATCCTATTGTCACTTTTATTTATATATTACCAGTTTATTTTTTTCAGGGGGCGCAGAGAGCCGAGTTGCTCTGCTCCAAAAAACGCGAAACAATCAACCAATTCATTTCCCTAGCGCCATCTCTCGTTCACAATTGCACTGTCGAATATTATATAAAGTTTAATTTTCATACATCAATGTTTTATTTCTTTCCGACTAAACTGGATACGAAGGTTCTTTCCCACGTTAAATCTTGAAAACATAAACTGTGATGTCTTGGATCAACTTCATTCGTGACAGTAACACATTAAGCAGCGTACAATCTTACTTTAATAAAACATAACCACTACGTGTCTCGATTGCTTGACGGCCAACACACTACAACAATAACACAGTGAAACGTTCTTTATTAGATTTTATACTTTGTAGTGAAATAAACAGGTGTAAAACTCATTAACGGTTTAAGTTAAAAGTACTTTTAACCACTATAAATAACGTTATTATAAATTATTTGAAATAATTCATGTTACTAACATCTTATAAGTCATTATTAATAAAATAAACCTCATCATCTCATACTTTTAATGAAGGTTATTAACCTGTAATTTTCTGTTCGGAATACATAAACAACTGACATAAACGTTGACTTAAACTAACTGATCAGATGTTTAAACTTTTCAGTGTTTTATAACACTTTCTGTAATTTTTTATTTCCATCATTTGATTTTTATAAGGAAATAATTTATTGCGCCTTGTGAAGGTTACGTCAGAGAGAGTGACCAGTTGACAAAGTTTTTATGTAGATGTCGCTAATTTCTTCCAAATGCTCAAAACTTCACCACAAAAGCCAAGAAAGCGTCGAATGTGTTGATCATTACAGATGACTGCAGGTCAGAACCTACAACAGCTGAACATTATATTAAGGTACGACCAGTTAAAAACAATATTATAAAAGTTGTGATAATAACTGTAGTTTCAGTAATTACGTTAAATATTTTAATTTAACCTGTTGAATACACTATTAAAGATATTCTGCAACTAAAATACACGTAGTAATAATTATTTCACTCTCAACTCAGAAGTGTAGAACTTTATTAAAAATTTAAGATTTCCTTTCATTTATCGACATTAACCTAGTTTCAGTAATATTGTGTTTACACTGTTGAAGCTTGTTTGTTATAATTTTCCTCCTGTCAATATTTTCGGCAGTAATCAAGAAAGTTTATATCAGTTGGAAAGCTTTGCATTAAAATTTTTGTTCGTATTGAATAGAACAAAACAAATAACCTTGGAAGTTTTTCTATAGAAAAATACAAAGCAATTTGAAAGGAAAATAAATTCTAAGTATTTTCTCTGAATGCTGCAAAATGCGAACTTGTAAAGGTATAGAAGCGCCACCTACTTGCATTATATGAATATTAACAATTGTTTTTATAAGCTCTGACTTAAACGAAAATTACGTGTGTGTGTGTTTTCTTATAGCACAGCTAGAAAGGGCTATTTCATGAGTCCAGCGAGGTAAATCGAACCCCTAATTTTAGTGTTATAAATACACAGACTTATCGCTGTACCAACGGGGACTTAAGCAGGACTTCTTATACACATAAAACTACTGTAATGTTATATCAGCACAAAGCAGCTATATATTGATAATCATAAGCATTAGAAATTCACTATTCTTATAATGTTTATTTTTATTGTGATATACATATGACTATTGAATATTCTCCTAAATACCTTCGTATTTAATGGACTATTCAGTGACATTAAATCTCGAGTGAAGGTTAAAACAGGCCCAAATCAAAGATGACAGCAAGCGTAATCTATTTCATTACATATTTCAATCAAAATACAACGTGCAATATTTTATCACTGTGCTTCAACAAACCTTTAAAAAGTGAAAGCAGTTTATAACACGAAGCAGTTTATTTTATATAGCGCCATCTCGTGATCTGTTTAAAACCTATATCCCAGCCAATTAAAAATGTGTCGAAAAATACTAATTTGAAAATTTTTACAATATGAAAACTATAAGTTTGCACTTGGAGAATTCAAAGATTCTCCTGTACTCGTTCTTTCGTTTCTCTCTTTGAATCATTTCTATCTGGAGCATCCGTTCTGACACTTGCCGGAGTTTTCTTTCTTAGAAGTAAGCTCTTTCAAACTCAGCCCCGAATTATTCATCTGAAGATCTTCCATTTCTGACATCGAACTAAACAAAAAGTTGGAAGAAGGTTAACACGTTAGTTTCCAAGTTGTGAAGTATCTTAGGTTTTTCAACTTGTTTTCTGACAATTAAAAAGGTGAACTTTTAATTAACAGCACCATCTTGACTTATATAATTTTCCATTCTTAATTGTTTGATGTTGTTTTTTTTAATTTCGCACAAAGCCACTTGATGGCTATCTGTGCTAGCCCTCCCTAATTTAGTAGTGTAAGACTAGAGGGGAGGCAGCTAGTCATCACCACCCAACGCCAACTCTTGGGCTACTCTTTTATCAACGAATAGTGGGATTGACAGTCACATAATAACTCCCCCACGGCTGAAAGGACAATCATGACTGGTGTGAAGGAAATTCGACCCCGCGACCTTCTAATTACGAGTCGAGTGCCTTAATCTCAAATGAGATTAGTAAAATCAAACAGTTTTATTGTCGATAAAGAAAGAGAACTCACCGAGTAAGAACAGCAAGAGATTTCAACACGTTATATCCAGTTTTTGCACTGACTTCTGCGAATAAGGCCTTAAAATCGTGAAAGAAGAATATAAATAGCAAAGTTTATTAGTTGAAGTTTGTGTTGGAAGATTTATAAATCTCTGTTTTTCTTCCTTCTTAGGAAGTTATCAATCGTTCACTTACATCAAATACTTTCAAAGTTACCGGGTGTTGTTTCAATGTGACAAGATGATTGTTTGTTTGTTTTGAATTTCGTGCAAAGCTACACGAGAACCATCTGCTCTAGCTGTCCCTAATTTAGTAGTGTAAGACTAGAAGGAAGGCAGTTAGTAATCGACACCCACCGCCAATTCTTGGGCTACTTTTTTACCAGCGAATAACAATGGTTTACAAAACAATATTTTTGTCTGAGACAAGAATGTGAATAGCTGTTTTTATTAATTTGAGTGTGCTGAATTCAAATTCATAAACAATTTTGCTCTATCACCTCTAGTTTTTTGGCTTTTAAATAGTCTCCTTTCAGTATATACAGAGTATATACGTGCTTATTTCAACAGTTGCAGCAGCTTATTACAGATAAAACTGGATAAATAAGGAACATTAACGGAATAAATATACTTGGATGACACAATGTACACAATTCATAGTCCCGCAGACAGTTAGAAGTGTGTTTTCTTAGATGATCTGGTGTATTTTGCCTCCGGGATGTCACGCAAGAGCATCCAGCAGAAGTCTCCCACCATGCTGGGGTTCCACTTGCCTTGGTAGTTGATCTCCATCTTCGTAATGTCTTGTTGGAATCTTTCTACGTGCTCATCACTCACTGCTCCAAGGTTTGGAGGGAAGAAGTTGAGGTGGGATGGGAGAAAATGAATTTTGAGTGACATTCGGCATCCCATATTCTCATAAGTCTTTAGCAACTTCTCAATACAGGCTTGGTAATTTGGTACGCGTGTGTTACCAAGGAAGCCACTATAGACTGACTTAAATGCTTCCCATGCTCTCAGTTCCTTTAAGGTAAGAAGCTCCTCAAAATCAGTATCCTTCAGCACTTCTCGGATTTGAGGTCCGACAAAGATGCCCTCTTTCAGCTTAGCAGCACTGAGACCTGGGAACACAGATGACAAGTGTTGGAAGGCAGCACCATTTTTGTCCATGGCCTTCACGAAATTCTTCATCAAACCAAGCTTGATGTGAAGAGGAGGAAGAAGCACCTTCTTCATGTCAACCAGATGATTTTGCTTGACGCTGTGTTTGCCAGGAGCAAAAGTGCTTTTCGACCCCCAGTCTTTCTACTTGTAATGCTGAGATACAGCTCGACTATCCCAGAGACAGAGAAA
The DNA here is from genome assembly GCA_011833715.1 of Carcinoscorpius rotundicauda. Taxonomy (NCBI): domain Eukaryota; kingdom Metazoa; phylum Arthropoda; class Merostomata; order Xiphosura; family Limulidae; genus Carcinoscorpius; species Carcinoscorpius rotundicauda. The sequence goes on along the minus strand of CM022400.1, from coordinate 10,625,849 downwards.
GCAACAGTACTTTGTGAAGCCCGCTTGCATACCCATAAGAAGACCAATGACCTTGAGGTCCCCACACAGACTCCACTGGTACTGATTTTACTTAACAGCTTTTAAAAGAAGCCCCATATTGTCATAGGACTCCTTTAGATGGACAGAGTGTGCAGTGGGAATGCTGGGATATTTATTCCCGTTGTGCAGAAGCACAGCCATGAGACTTCGCTTGGAAGAGTCGATGAAAAGACGCTAGTCTGAAGGATTATGTGGCAAACCAAGGAAAGTGAACAAGCCAGGTACATTTGTGCAGTAGCACAACTTGATTTCCATGTCGAAAAATGAAGCAAGGTCTTTGTTCCGATTCCTGAAACTGGTGATCCGTCTTGATATGTAGTTATATATGTATAATGTAATGCTATCACTTACATTTATTGCATAATAACTAAAAAGAAGTCATAAGTCACACAATATCAGAAATTAACTCTCAATGCATATACGCCTTTATGTACAGTATGTGTACAAAATGTACAGTTTGCATATCTAAAAAAACTAGAGATGATGAATAAAAACGGATTTCAAATCTAAATTCAGCACCCCCAAATTAGTTTGAAACAGCTATTTTGTGCTTCTTCAATTTCTTTGTAAACCTGTACAATAGGATTTACCGCACTTTATAACGCCCCCACTGCTGAAGCGGCGAGCACGTTCGGATCGAGGGGGATTCGAACCTGCGACTCTCAGATTACGAGTTGAAAGCCTTAACCCACCTGTCCATGCCGAACGATGACCGGATGAACTGATGATTTTACTGACAGAATTAAAAAACACGCGGTACCTTTATTGGTGTATAAAGTTGCTTTATAATATTGAAATACAGGCTAAAGAATTTTGTTGTCTTAGAAATGATACACATGTACGGGTCTAACTCGTGAAGCTGTCAGTTTTGTAACTGAAGCTCATGCTATCACATGAACTTGGCTTAAAAATTAATACGAAAGCTGGAACCCATGGTTTTTAAATAATCGCATCAGTCTACCTCCAACGATATCTAAGCAGAAATCTGTCTTTTTTATAATTTAACATGTAATAAAACATGAAATAAATCTTTTATAATAAGGGCCCGGAATGTCCAAGTGTGTTTAGGCGTTTGACTCGTAATCCGAGGGTCGCGGGTTTAAATCCCGGTCGCACCAAAATATACTCGCCCACCAGGCCGTGGGGAGTTATAATGTTTCGGTCAATCCAAATATTCGTTGGTAAAAGAGTAGCCCAAGAGTTGACGGCGGGTAGCGATGACTAGCTGCCTTCCTTCTAGTTTTACACAACTAAATTAGGACGGCTAGTACAGATAGTCCTCGAGTAGCTTTGTGCGAAATTCAAAACAAAGAAACAAAGATCTTATAATAAGTGCACTTGCAAACAATATTTGTCACAGCCACATGCTTATTTTACACGTGACGTCTCGTATAAGAAAACTGCATATTTTGATGTCATTTAGAGCATTCGTAATAACATCTCAGAGGACAGCTATTTCTTCTGTGTATGGAGTACATAGGACAAGTAGCTTCACTGTGTATAGGGTACACAGGATGGATAACTCTTCCGTATGTGGAGTACATAGGATAAGTAGTTTTTCTGTGTATGAGGTACATAAAATAAGTAGCTTTTCTGTCTAACGGGTACATAAAATAAATAACTTTGTGTTTATGAAGTATATATTACGGATAATTCTTTTGCGCATGTTGTACTTAAGATGAATGAATCTTCTCTGCTTGAAAAACTTTTATGCCCCATTTTTGAAAGCTGTAACTTAAGGAGCTTTTCACTAAGCGGAATCTTTTAAACGGTTAATGGATTTTAAATTCACACAGAAATGACGTAACATTTAAACACGCCGATTTCTCTTGACTTTCCACTTAACGGGCCTCTTTGGGTTGACGACACACAACGCATGCTTATTTCATTTGTCATCATATGTAAACGCCACCAATCTTGGTTAACTCTCTAAATAAATACGCCCATCTCCATGGGTTGCATTCACAAGTCCCCGCTTTCCCTCACAACAAAATATTGGCATAAGGTCTGCAGATCTGTCTGCCCTACTGAAGGACCTAAAGTCCCACACTGGTCGTTAATTTAGTGCTCCTGAAGTGAACTATTCCTCTAGGATTTTTCACCTTCTCTTGCCCGTCCTCGTAAACCCATATTTCATACCTGGCGTTCAAATTATAATTACTTTTCTACTATGATATTTTTTAATATTAAACCCAATAAGACGTTCAAATAACGAATGGGGAGAAAAGAAAGAAACTTTCTAAGCTTCCCCAGTTACATACACCCCCAAGCTCCTCCCCGGTTACATACACCCCTGAGCTTCGACTTAAGATCAGATACTGTGAAACCAAAATACCTACCACGTTCGTTGCTCTGCTTTCACACACAAACATGTCCCTTGATGGAAATTGAGTAAACGAGGCCTATCTTGACTGTACAATAAGTTGTTATTGATATTACACCATACCAGTAAAGAGCTTGGTTGGAAAATCTCTGGTTAAGATACTGTAGACCATGGTAACGTGTTTTAAACAGTTCTTGTCATATTGTTTAATTACAAACTTTGGTCTTTTTTTAACCATCAATGAATTCTGCTCACAATTTGGTTGCTATAGTCTTCTTTTGTTTCGAAGTAATTGAATATAAAGCAGGTCTAACGATGTCTTTCTCTACCTGATTCAAGTTGTTTGGACACTGTCACGATGTGTGGTACTATTCCTCATGCAAAATCTAACCCGTTTGGAAAGGTGAAGACCCATTATTCCGTCTCCAACAATATTCGTTTTTTTGAAGTCAATTGTGTTACAGCTGTTTCATGTTGTTTCATAGGTAATGAGGAACACATGGACTTTCAAATAACAAATTCCACATTTCTGTTAGAACATTACCAAGAGATAATCTAACTAAGCATACAGTTAGTCTAAGAAGAATTATTTACGTTGGAAAATACTCTTTGTTTCTTTGTTTGTTCAGGTTGTCAATGGAACATGAAATCAAGCGAACTGAAAGGTAGACATATTGGTAACATGGCTTCACCTTTATATATAAAACTACCTCAAGTACAAAATAAATTAGTTTTAAATATTTAAGCTTTTAAGTAGTCAACATGAAAACGTTATGAAGTCATGTTACTATGCTACTTTTGTGATATGCAAAGAGAAATTTTGATATAATTATTATGTCAAGAAAACCTGACGTCACATTAACGTGTTTATCTTCTATATTTAGGACAGTTTAACACGCACGTCCTTCATCAGTACTAACAGTTCTCTTTTAGTTATCATCTCTGACGATGGACGTGCGTGTTCAGTTATTTGAAACGTATCAAAGTAAGTTCTTAACAGCTCACGACTCGTTAACTTTATAATATTTTCATTCACTTAAAAGTTTAGTCGGTATATTACTGAATCAGTTTTTCCTGTATTTTGAACGCGATTTCACTATTACATATAGTTCTTGTATACTTTTGCAAGTTTTTCTCCGTCTTCTGTCTGCACCAAATGAGTCATTTCTCCTTGGATCATTTCCCGTTGATCGACTTTGTTCGCTACAAGCATTACTGGTATTCGTTGAGAAGTAACATCCTACAAAACAGTGAAATACAGTCAAAACAGTGCACATACAATATGTACCTTTAAGTACTTTACACACCAATGGCTGTTAACAAACTACATAGAATCTTCAAGGTGATGGAGTTAATACTGACTGTTTACACAGAACGTGTTCCAGGGATGTGTTTTGCATAGTTTTAGTTTATATTCAAAAACTGTGTTCAAACTCTGTTATTCTCAACAGTTGTAACACTGACCAAATTTGTAGCTTACGTATCTGGATTGTATTAATGTTGGTGTTAATATGGACTTTGTGTAGATGTATCTGATATGTATTGATATTATTGTTGGAAGTAATTATGTAATTTTTAAATATTTTAAATCACTGTGGGAAAGCACTGGACGCTTACCCTTAGATAGTTACTACCAGTAAACGTTAAGATAGTTACTACCAGTAAACGTTAAGATTGTTACTTCCAGAAAACGTTAAGACAGTTACTACCAGTAAACGTTAAGATAATTACTACCCGTAAACGTTAAGATAGTTATTTCCAGTAAACGTTAAGATTGTTACTACCAGTAAACGTTAAGACAGTTACTACCAGTAAACGTTAAGATAATTACTACCCGTAAACGTTAAGATAGTTATTTCCAGTAAACGTTAAGATTGTTACTACCAGTAAACGTTAAGGTAGTTAATTCCCAGTAAACGTTACATTTGTTTTTCTTTCCACATATTCCTTTAACAAGTACATTAAGTATTGTGAAAGTTTGTTTGATAAAGCTTTCTTTCGAAATCTTATGTGACAGTTTTCACCTGTCAACATGAGTGTGTAGTGTCGAATCAACCTTTTAACATTAATGTGAAACCTAGAACCTCTATTCAAATCAGTGTCTTCACACACATGATTAATGGTCGAAAGACTCTCTGAGCCTAGAACGTTTAAACAGTTGAAAAATACAGTATATCTTTTGAAAACATAAGTTTTTCTAAGCTGTTTTCAGTCCTATAACCCCATTGGTTATTACTATATATACGTATTTATACTCTTGTGTCTAACAAACTAATTATATCTTAGAATGATAAAACCTTCTTGAAATGTTTTGTTTTTTTTATTGAGTTAAGACTGTGACACATAACTTATTTATCAGAGAAACGATCTTTTCTTTTGGATATGTGTTTAGAAATAGAAATTACTAAAGCTAACGAAAGTTAATATTCAATTGTTTCGTGTGTTTTGAGTTTTGCACAAAGCTACACAAGCGCTATCTACACTAGCCACCCCTAAATTAGCAGTGTGAGGGAAGGCAACTAGTCATCACCGCCCATTGCCAACTCTTGGGCTTCGTTTGGGCCAGAAAATAATGGGATTAACCAGCACTTTATAATGACTCCACGGCAGAAAGGTCGAGAATGTTTGGTGTAACAGAGAATCGAACCCGCGACCCTCAAATTACAGGTCGAGTGTCATGCCGGGCCAATGTTCAAATGATAAACCACCCTTAATATGTCCTCTTCATGTTGATTGATATTTCTGATGTGTGCAGTAAACAGTTTTAAATTGAGATATTTAACCTTCGACAGATAAGTAATGAGAGATAATGAACAATAGGTTATTAGTGACAAATAATCAATGACAGATAATGAACAATATATTATTAATGACATATAATTAATTATATTTAATCAATAAAGCTGACGAAATATATGAACGAGTAAACAAATAGATACAAGAATTAGGTTCTGATGAGGAAATGATCTATCGAAAGCGGTCATAAGGTTTATGATTTTCATAATACTTTATAATAACTACTTTAAGTGGCCAAACTCATTAAAAAAACTTGCACTTCTGGAAAAAACTTACATCAATAGCATCCATCCACTGTCGAACATTTAAAAAGGAATATTCACTGGTACAGTCATACACCAGCATTATACCATCAGCTTTACGGAAGTAAGACTGGGTTATACTGCGGAATCTGGAGGACAGTGATCACACGTTTTAACTCAGATAAGCCTACATTGCTGTACACTAAATTACGCTAGGCTTACACTGATATGTAATAAATTTTTAAAAATGAAATGTTTTATATTAAACTGTGTTAAGTTCACCTTGTTATACAGTACCTCATAAAGCTGTTAAATTAACAGTCATGTCTTTTTCTACTTACTGCTGTTAAAAGCAATAGTGATACTTTATAATTAATATTAAAACAATTTTACATATTCATCAACTGCAGAATATTTTACTTCTAAACATTTTAACAATCTGCCCAAACTTTCCATTCACAACGTAACCGTCTCTTTCACAACACGTGCTTATAAATAGCTTTTCTCTCATACAGCATGAACTTATTTACCCGTCACAATGAATAAAAAGTTTTAATGACGTGTCATATCGTCAGACAAAATCTATTGTCATAATTCCAAACGACCGCATTAAAAAAACAACAATACGGCAGTTCAAGTAATTTCTGAATGAGCTTTAAGTTAAAATCTATGAATATTTTAACAAAAAACGTTCTTTTCTTGTTACCTTTCTTGTCCTGCTGTATCCCATAGCTGAATTGCAACATTCCGACCATCAACTCTCAGGGATTTCATTTGAAAGTCCACACCTATTGTAGTACAATTTTCGTTTTCAAAATTAGTCTCAAAGCAACATTAAACTACGTGTTTTAATTTACGTGTGCAATATACAAGCATAATAACACAGGCCTACAGAGTTAATCTTGTTAAAATTGTTTGGGTTTTAATGACGAGTTTTCCATAATTCAGCTGGGCAGGTTTTGGAAATAGATAAGATCTTTTTTAAGAAACTGGGAAGGAAAGAAAGAACTGTTACTTAGATCAAATTATCTTCTTTATTATTATGTCTATTTCGTTTGAACTCCAGAACGATCGATAAGACTCTCACGTCGCGATTGGTCAAGAGAAATCTATAACCAAAGGATGACAACATTTCAACGAAAATTACGTATGACGTATTACGTTTATAATATGTGAGTGATGGAGAAAAATGAATATCATTTTTGAATTCAGCGTACAGGAATTATTGTAGAAAATTTAAAAAGTTCAAAACAATAAAATGATTGCAGGCCTTTATTTTTAGCTTTCATTGTAAGAACAATAATTTATTCAAATTAAATTTGTTTGACAGACTTTGTGAATTAATCATAATTATTTCTCTAATAAAAAAATCTGTCAAGCAGAGGATATAAAAAGAAAGAATGGTATTACATAACAATCGAAATGTTGTATGTCTAATTTTGTTGGGCCCCGGCATGGCCAGGTGGTTAAGGCACTCAACTTCTATTCCGAGGGTCGCGGGTTCGAATTTTTGTTACACTAAACATGCTCGCTTTTTCAGACGTGGGAACGTTGTAATGTGACAGTCAATTTCACTATTCGTTGGTAAAAGAGTAGTCCAAGAGTTGGCAGTGGGTGGTGATGGTTAGCTGCTTTTCCTCTAGTCTATGCTAATAAATAAGAGACTGCTGGCGCAGATAGTCTTGTAGCCATGCACGAAATTCAAACCAAAACAAACTAATTTACTTTTAGGTGTTTTACCCACAGTACATTTACCAACAACATTAACCACAACCTGTATTTTATTAACACAACTTATGAGCTCTTGTTTTTTGTTTAAAAGTTGTCTTTAATATTTTAACGATTCTGGTTAATTAACAGGAGAATATAAATTAGTTGTAAGTAAAAACAAATATCTGAGATGTAGTTTATTTGATTTCTTTTTTAGAATTTCACGCAAAGCTACACGAGAGCTATCTGCGCTAGCCGTTCCTAATTTAGCAGTGTAAGGCTAGAAGGAAGGTAACTAGTCATCACCACCCATTACCAACTCTTGGGCTACTCTCTTACAAGCTAATTGTGGGATTGACCACTACATTATAACGCTCCACGGCTGAAAGGGTGAGCGTGTTTGGTCTAACAAAAATTCGAACCCGCGACCCTCGGATTACGAGTTGAATGCCTTAACCACCTGGCCATGCCGGTGCTCTGAGGGGTAGAAAAAGAAACCATATTCTGATTGGTCAAGTAATATTAAGTTATTTTTTTCAAATAAAAAAGACGAAAGTATTAACCTACTTACTCATTAAAATCATTCATTTCGAAATTACATCTTTGTTCTATGTTCAACTGAATATCTTGACAGTTTCACTCAGTATTGCCTGTCATTTCCATCGTATGAATTCAAAGCTCAATACAGAAAAGTGTCTACTATTTTATCTTTGTCCGTGTTTCAGTGTTTATAAAAATACGATAAGAAAGTCTTGTTTCAAATACAAAGAAACAAACCTAATGTTGATGTCATGTTCCCAAAGAACATTCCCTTGCTGATTCGAAGTATCATAGACGTCTTCCCCACTGCTGCATCTCCAATAAAAACTACTTTGTACGTTCTATCTGGTGGTCCAGTGGGTTCAAAACTGTCACTGTCATTTGCAATTTGCTCTCTCACCTCTTTCAGCTGGGACTGACCCTTCCCACTCGCAATAGTAGGTTGTTCTATTGGCTTGTGACGATCTCCAATATCCCTAGTGATGTCCGAACAAATCTGAGGACCAGGAGAAAGCGTTTTATTGGGTCTAACTTGGCTCCATTCGAATGAAAATCGAAGTGTTGGAACACGTGTATAAAGTGCTGGTGTACTAGATACTTGAGTTCGAGAGTAGCTGAAGAAACTTATATTATTTACCATAACTTAATCACTAATTTTGTTGAACTCCGTAACATAAATTTTTATGCAATCTGTCGAACAAAATGAAACGACTTTATGATCGTCCAGTAAAAACGTTAAAGGTAAACAAATGTTAAATGATAAAAAATATATATCTTGAAATAAAATCTTCATGTAGATACTGATTTATTTTGACATATGAACAAAGTATAATTTTATCAATAACCACACTAAGATAGCAGACTTAATACAACGATAAACATTAAAAGCCCATGAAAATTCTTGTATGTTTTTCTTTGTTCAAGATACAATGATGTTAATGACGAAAACCAGCTTATCTTAATATATGTCAGCCGCTGTAACTAAGTATTACATAATTTTTATATAAACATCACATCTGCTATTCAATACTGCATCTACCAATTTGCTCTAAACTGTGGTTTAGAATTTGTGTTTCTCACTCGCTTGTTCCACGAACCGGCGCGAGTTCATCACAGCTATCATGGAGATCCATGGTATTTCAAGAAATCAAACAAATAAACATAAACTGAGAGAATAGTTTGACGTAAATCGTTAAGTCTTTTCGTTGTACTTGCCTTTTATCAGTCACGAAAGTGGAAGGAGGCAGCGCGCTCCCTGGTGTCGAAAAGGTTAATTCAAAACGAGAGGACCAATTTCAAATTACGTCTGTGGATGGCATCACGCATCTGTATAACTACTTAAATATGTACTTTAGGAAGTTAAACAACATGAAAAGTCCAGAGTCCAATTTGAATTTTAAAATATGACAAGTTAAGTCAATCGAGACGGATCTCACTTCCAACGAGGTGTTTTTAATATTTACGGAAAACAATGTTTGTACTTTCTCAGTTACACATATACATACACAGAAACACTTAACAAATACAGTATACGGCAACTGATATAGCAAGCCACAACTGTTATAAATATCCTAACTAGAAACATGTATTTATACTGGTTCTCATTTGGTAAGCATTTAAAAATATCTTTCGTGCATACGACTAACTTGTATTGGAACTAACGATTTAAAAGTTACAAGTTGAAAATCTGCACTTCAATGTATATGTTTATACACATGTTAGAAACCTTTCGACCCACACACAAGTACACAACCATGTCCGTACCATTCTATTCACAAATGGTATTACAACTGCAAAGACAACACACTTTTAATAAGATTCACTATTCGCATACTTCTGTGTGTTTAGTAAAGACTGGAATATTCCGCAAGTCTGAGTGAATTTGTGGCTCGAAATAAGGTCTGATGTCTTATGAGGCTCTTCTGACCACTGGACTGTGTATAGATAGAAGACGTCAAATCTTTTTTTGTACGTATGGAACAAGTCGAATCTTTCCTTGTTCTTGACCAAACTTTCCTTTCAAGACTCTCATTGTCCTCATCCACGTCTTCCTCTATGTAATCAATGGCAGACTCGAATGGATCTTGGATCGTCGAAAATCCACTGTCTGAGAAAACACAGTTTCTGACTAGTTGCTGTGTGTTGCTAGTTTATAAAATGTTTCAACAGCGATGTATAATTTAGGCATGTTGTGCTTCTTGACGTTTGATGAAATTAAAACAAAATGTCGTATTAAACAAACATCAAATAAATAAAAAATTGCAAAAGACTTAAAATATATTACACTCTCATGCTAGAACATCAGTATATATTATGTGTATATATATGTCAATTCTAATTGGATAGATAAATACAACAAAAGAAACAAAAATCATGTATTTATAAAGAAACAGCACCCTTCCCCCTTGGGTCACTCTTTTAATAACGAAAAGTGGATTGACTGTCGTATTTTAACGTTTCTTCGGTTGAAAGGGTGAACATGTTTGATGTAACCGGGACTTGACAAAAGTAAACAAATGACGATTTCTAGTTTTGTGCTAAGACAGCGACAGTAACTCCATTGTAAATACTTTTACCATTCGATAACAGTTTAAACTTTTTTCCATTTAAAACTTTCAAAGTAAGTTAGAAGTTTGTAAAAATCAAAATATTGTTAGATTATTTTATACTTTATAAAATACCACGGCAGTAATATTGAGATTGTATTCGTTTATTTGTTAGACATAAAGCTATGCTAATAATTCATCCTTATCATGAGCCACTCAATTCTTTAAGGAACGAAGGGCCGCAAACACTACGGTTACTGAAACAGGATTTTAAGTTTGTAGGTTGTCAGCTAAACATACCCGCCCTCCCAACCTTGGAGGCGTTATGAGGGGACAATCATTCCCACTATTTGTTGGTAAAAGAGTAGTTCAAGAGTTGGCAGTGGGTGGTGATGACTAGCTGTCTTCCCTCTTGTATTACACTCCGAAATTAAAGACGGCGAGCACAAATAGCCCTCGAGTAGCTTTGCGCGAATTTAAAAACAAACAAACATTCCAGTGAGCACAAAATGTATTTACAAGCCACCTAGAAAACTGAAATCAATACTATGCGAAAACAACATTGAGAAAGGTCACGCCGACATTTATATATAAAATAAAATGCAACAACTGTCATGAGTTTTATATCGGAGAAACAGGCTAAAAATAGAAACCAGATCAAAATAACACACACTCACACACAAAAACAGCTGTGCACACTTTTCAACTCTGCAAATCAAATAAGCAAACATAACCATAGAAAACACCAACATAGTAAGCACGGACATAAATACAAACAAACGCAAAATTCAAGAAACCTTATTTCTACAAGAACTCAAACCAATATAAAGGAACACATTTATACTTATATTAATTAATAAACTAATATCTGACTGTAACGCCCTCTAGAGTCGCCTGTTGTTTATTCTCTCGACTTTGTGACGTGCACAGCAACGGTCACTTGCAAACTCTCTTTGTTAATAAGAAAATGACGTAAGAAGGTCGAAACATTGTTCTGTTCCTTTTATAATTAAATATTTAAAACTAATAACAGACATCTTTAGAATAAAATAAATTATTGAATTTTCTTCTGTTGCTTTTCTGAAAACTTGAACGCTTGTACACTGTCAGTAATTTCCGTAATCTTGCGTTATCCGCTGAAGAAAATCACTCATTTGAAAATACGAAAGTTAATGGCCCAAGTGGCTCAGCGGTATGTGTGCGGACTTAACGCTAAAATCCGGGTTTCGATACCCGTGGTGGGCAGAGCACAGACAGTCCATTGTGTAGCTTTGTGTTTAATTCAAAACAACAACAACGAAAGTTAACTTGACATGATGGTTTAGGTCCGACTCATTCTTTTCGTTGTGGAGTCAACAACACCGGTCGTTGGTAAAGTGAACACGTTCCATCTATTTTACCACTACTACAACAAACAAAGACGAATAGTGCAAAACGTTCTCGAGTAGCTTTGGGCAAAAATAAACGAACAAAACATGAATATATCACAATGTTTTATTTATATCCACAGAAAGTAATTCAAGCTGCAAAGATGTTATATCACACACATGTGTTTTAATTTTTGAACTTCATCTGAATAATGATGGATCTACAGACGAAAACCTCAAATACGTTTAATTTTTTAGAACAATTCACACATAATAAGATGCAAAACTATACAAATAATACGTATTCATGAATCGCCATGTCACTGAGAAAGGAATTATTAAGTTCGTTCTTTTGGTTGTTGTGTGACATTTACTGTGGGCTGGTCAGTTGACGTTTAGCTGAATGTTTGATTTTAATTTCTCGCAAAGCCACACGAGAAGTGTCTGCGCTAGCCGTCCATAATATAGAAGTGTTAGACTAAAGGAAAGACAACTGGTTATCACCACCCACCGCCAACTCTTCGACTACTCTTTTACCAACGAATAGTTGAACTGACCGTCACATTGTAACGTCCTCACAGCTAAAAGGGCAAGCATGTTTGGTGCGACGGGGATTAGAACCTGCGACCCTCGGATTACGAGTCGAAGTCATAAACCATGTGGCCCGATTAAGTTTCGTTCCATGTTCAATGCCCACCATGAAAAGTTAGTGGTGAGTCGTACACTGCTAAACTAGGGAAGCTTAGCGCAGATAGCGCTCGTGTAGCTTTACGCAAAATTGAAAGGAAACCAAAACCAAGAAAAAAACCTCAATAGAACCGTAAGTCAAAAGTGGTACCCAAATCTCTCAGTTTTTTTAGAAGGTTCGAATCCTGACATAGGTTGCTGTTAAAGGTATTTAACTGGTAACTTGCATGTTGAAAAATCATAACCTATCACCACAAATGCTCACACATTCCGCTGTAAGAGTATCATAATGTCACCATTAATTCTGCTATTTGTTGTTGAAGAATAGCATGAGAGTTTATGGCGTGTGGTGCTGACAAGTTGTCCACCACAACGAAGGGAACAAAGATACGAATGGGGCTTGAGTAGCTTTTAGAGGTATTCAAAAAGAAACAACAATGCTGGATAAATAAAAATAGCAGCAAACAGAAAAAAATATTTTTTGTGCAAAAAACAATGGAGACTTTAGCCAGCTTTGCACACGAAACTAGTCCTACTTGGTCATTTGGCTATTAAAGGCCCTGGACCAATACCCAATTCATTGAGACGTAAAACAATTTTCAAATCTTGGACGTCACCAAATGAGCACAAAAAATATAATATTACCCATTATCACGTAGCTTAACAACTTCGTTTTTTTCACTTACTTTGTCAAAGGTTTGCAGACAAATGATCACAAAATTTTAAAAAGACTGTATCTATATTAAGCTGATCGTCATCCTAATCACAAAAGGTTTAAATCTAGAGGATGGGAGATCCGATGTGTTCAGATATAGCTGTCTTTACACAAGAAGGTTAAACTAGGTGAACAAGAGACTAATTGTTGTTTAGGTATAGTCGTATCTACACAACAGGGTTATATCATAAAAATGAGAGACCTATCGTGTTCAGGTATAGCCATATCTACACATATATAACCATATTTATTTAAGCTAATCAAAAGGCGATACAATAAACAGCATCTATTCCTAGAAAAGAATTTTTCAACTCGATTAACCACATTGTCTCTTCTTGTTCTACATAATGCCTACTGATCGAAATATGGAGTGTTGACAGCAGAACCACCAAAACTTGGACTATTTTACCATATGATCAGAAGATGAACGAATGACTACATTTTTTGTGTATGCCCTATTAATCTTTGTTTTTCAGAAGATATAACTTCAGTAACGTCTGTTGCTGCTGTCATAGATTTACTATTATACATCTATTTTAATAATGATGTATATTGAAGTTAAATTTATATTTATATATGCACATAACTTACAGTGTTAAGCCTATACTGAGAGATTCATGCCTATTTACTAAAGTTCTGAAAGATTCGCGGGTATAATAATCAACAATATATGTGTGCAGTAAACACTGGTGTATCGTAAGTATTGTTGTGTAAGCGCAAATTTTTCGCAACTCTCTTCACGCCTATAAATGTAACCAACGAGATGCTCCAAGAGACAGTATATATTATTGGTTCGCTCCGATTGCTGTACTAGAAACCTCGGAAACTATAAGTGTGATTAATATGTATAATTAGAGAATTTTAAACATTTAATCAGGAACGTTTGTAAAAATCGAACATTATAAAACATTTAACTTCATTGAATTTAAACGTCAAACATTGGTATCTTTACAGAACTTTAGTTGTGAAAAACTCGGCTCGTGAACAGCGAAGAAAGAACACAGAGCTGTTTAGCTCCCTGTTAAATAAATTGTACCTATATCAACTCAGAATAAACTCTTGGCATGATCACTCCAGATAAGAAAGAAATCTCATCCTTGTTTTTAAGGGTTTTGTTTGTGTTGAGTTTCGAACAAAGTTACACGAGGGCTAACTGCAATTGCTGTCGCTAATTTTGAAGTGTAACACTAGAGGGTAGCCAGCTGGTGATCACAACCCACCGATAACTCTTGGGCTTCTATTTAACCAACGAATAGTGGGATTGATTGTAATATTATAACGCCACCGTGCCTGAAAAGGCGAGCGTATTTGATACGACCGGGATTCAAACCTGCGACCCTCGGATTACGAATCGCACGGCTTAGCGCGCTTGACCATGCAGGGCTCGAGAGTTTTGTACATGGACTTTTATTTGTGATAACCGTTTGTGTAAATTGTATTGTTGTTTGTATATTGAAATAGATTTGTTTTTAAAAAAGAAACTATGTGTATCCATGTTGTTGGCTAAAACCATTAATATATACATATCAATATTTGTTTGACTTCTACATCTAAACTATTGTTTAACTCAGTTTAAGGTTATTTGAAATAATAATACACAAAACTGATGATGTTTGATGATTACACGTGTATTTTTATTATTAATTCAAATCAACAAGTTGCTTTATGTGCATACTTCTCAGCTGCTAAGTATCACAACACAAATTATATTAAAACATGACTCTGAACACCGTATCTTTGTAAGTTTTATAACCAGAAAAAAGTTTCTTCTCTGGTGATGTAGTTGTACGCATAAGTTGAAGTCTTACGTTCATTTTAATCAATTATTCCAAAGATTTTACCTTATGGGATTATATACACGCAGGTATTAGTTTTGTCTATGTTTTGAATATCACAAAAATAGGTTTTCTTGTTATTTGGAAAATATTGTTATATTTTTCTGACAACACAAAGCATCACTGATATTCGTGCTTCTTTTCCCATTATCGATTACATTTAAAAGTTATGTGTTTGTTAGCTTAAATATTACTTCAAAATATTTCTGAGGCAAAATTACAGGCGTAAATAAAGTGAAAATACTACCATACATTGTCAAAATTGGAGGTGTAAATAAAGTGAGAATACTAAAACAAAACTGTCAAAATTAGAGAGGTAATTTTTTTGTTTTGAATTAAGCACAAAGCTACACAATGGGCTATCTGTGCTCTGCCCACCATGGGTATCGAAACCCGGATTTTAGCGTGTTAGTACGCAGATATACCGCTGAGCCACTAGGGAGCAAAGGTGTAAATAAAGTGGAAATACGAAAATAAAATTATCAATATTAGAGGTTTAAATAAATTGGGAATATTAAAATAAAACTGTCAAAATTAGAGGTGTAAATATTGTGGGAATACTACATGTGTGTTACAATTTAGATCTTGTTTAAAACAAGTGTATTTTTTTCTTAATTCTATAAAATCTATATTTAAATAATAAAACTTAAAATCATTTCCACAAAATATACATGTAATCTCTTCTTTCAATCTCCATGATGTTTGAAACATCGAGTTATTTAAACTATGGTTCTTTCTGATGTTTTATCTAAACTGAATAGACATTTTACACACTTTGTATCATACAAATTTATTGTCTGAATTCCATTTTTTACGCTGAGCCTCTTTTATTAACCATTCGTACAGGTTGTATTTAACAGAAACAGAATTGTCCACGTGAAGTTTCTCACAGAGATCACACATCCAACGTTGGAGGTAGACTTTGTACTTTCTCTTCCACTGAAAATATTTATTGTAAAGAACACTGCTATAACCAACCAGTTTCAAGTGCTCGGCCAGTTTTCTTGGATCTGGATAATCCATAGCGTTAATGAAAGATCCCGGAGGAGCGAAACGGCTGTAGTTCGCTCCACCGAGAGTAACGGGCACAATATCGAAATTCAACACATTAAAAAACTTTTCCGTTACGTAGTCCTTACATATCGAATTCTCAAATGCTAAATAAAACTTGTATTTTTTTAAAATGTCTTCGTGACATTTTGTAGCCTGCATTGGAAGACAAACTTTGTCTCCACATTTTCCATAAATGTCCACAGATATAAAAGATTTGAATTTTTGGACATACTTTTCTCTCTTGCTCGGTGTGTGGCACTTGCTTACAAACCAAACAATATCCCTAACTTTCTTTACAAGGAAGTCGTTGTCTAGTGTCTCACGTGATACCATTTCTTCACAGATGTGCCCATAACGAAATGGTATGTCCGAATCCTCACGATAACTCATTGTCCAGTTAAACAGTCCATCGATTTTATTCCAAGGCACTTTATGAGGTTTTGGAGCTTCTAGTCCATAAAGAATCCATGTTTGGTGCAACCCTCTGTCCTTCGGCAACTTAACATTCGACCTAAAGTTTGGAATGTGAAACAGGACAGCATCAACTGATGGAAGCAGTTTTCGATCTGCGGTAACAGAACATTGGTATTGGCAGCTGTAACGAGAGAATGTTTCCCTTCCAGGAAGGAAAAAATAATAATCGTCAATAAACTGTGCTCGAAAATACTTCGTCCAAAGTAAAATAGTTACTGTGGCTTGTGATCTGGACGAAACTGGGAACAAGAGTGTGTTAACAAGACGAGACTGTCTTGAAGCAGAGACATTAACAGCTGCGACTGGACAAGAAAAATATGTTTTACCGAAGTAATTGAATTGTTCCTTCTGGAACATATTCTTTCCATTATAAAAACACCAAAATATTCCAAGACCAACAGTGAGGCAGAGAACAAGTACAGTATTTTTCATTTTTGATAAGGGAAAAGGCAGGGATATTTCCTCAACCCTGTAAATAATTTGATTCTCGTTAATAACAGAGACATTGTTCCATACATTTTCGGTGTAAATAACAAATTAGTTACTCTTGACTACTCATAATAATTACAAATTTTTAATTTCCTTCTTTATAAGGCTATTGAAGCAAGTTTATTTTTATCGAATCGTGTTGTTCTTATTGAAAGTACTAGAACTGTTTTGTCCGTGGGTAATTTTGATCTACCATCAGTTAATACCATGTTATGTTATTCCTGGGTATCTCATTTTTTCTTAATATTATAGATAAATTTAACGTTTTTGTCGTCATTAAGTACTTCAAAAGTTTTAAAATTGTAATAAAGTAAATAGAATATAGTTTCCTACCACTTTGGAAATGGAACTCTGTGTTTACGGCTGCCGTCAGTTCTATCCATTATACAAATGTAAAGCCAGTCAAGCTATTCCCATATATCTTGTTTCAACTTTAGGTGTTTATACTAGTTCGCAACACTTCGACGTCATGCGTGCTTTACGACTAATCGTTGAACGGAAATCTCAACAAGCTAAAATTTTAAACCTAATAGAGTTTTTCAATATTTTTTTTCTGTGTTATATATCATTTTTACGACAGTAGAAAATGTGTTGCATTATTAAGGTCCTCATTAAACAACGCCATTAAATATTAACCACTAATTACAAATCTATTCTATTGAAAAACACACAGACAAAAACACTTCCATTAACAGCAAAAGCAGATCTCTCGAGTCATGGTTCGGCATGAGCAAGAGTGTTAAACCATGCGACTCGTAATCTGAATGTCGCGCGTTCGCATACCCGTCGCGCCAAACATACTCACTCTCCCACCCGTGGAGGCGTTATAAGCGACAGTCAATCCCATTATTCCTTGGTAAAAGAGTAGCCCAAGAGTTAATAACAAAAAGAAGGATAACTGAAAACTGTATATTTTCTTTTTAGTTTCACACGAAGCTACTAGAGGGCTCTCTACGCTATCCGTCCGCAATGTAGCAGTGTGAAACTAGAGAGAAGGCAGCTTTTCACCACCACCCACCGTAACCTCTTGGGCTACTCTTTTACCAACGAATAGTGGGTTGAACTGTTACATTATAACGTCCCCATGGGTGAAAGGGCGAACATGTTTGGTGTAACGGGAATTTGAACTCGCGACTCTCATGCTACGAGTCGAGTACCTTAACCACCTGGCCATGCCGGGGCCTGTATACATGGAAGAATCGTAAAGTTAATTCTTGGAAACATGAATTTCTTTTAACTTATTATTTACGTGAGTTGTGACAATACTCGATTGAATTGAATGGTCTTGAATGAATGAAAAATACTAAAAATCGTAATATGCTGATTGTTTCGACACTTGGAAAATATATGCAATCAAAAAAACTAATTACAATTGGTTGATTACTTTCATGACGTAATTAATGTAACTGATGCTTGTAGTTTGTTTGTTACTCGAGTTTATCTACATGTTCTACTCTAGAAACCAAATAAACATTTGATGAACTAATTTTCCAGCAAAAGTGTGCAAGTAACCGAAGGGTCAGTTACTTTTAAAACGAAACTATGGTCAATATGAAAACAAGCATTAGTGAGTGACGCTCTTAGTTAGAGTTTAATTAAAACGAGTGACATTGATATGAGTGTATTAATCTAGCGTTTATGAAAGACTGAGAACAGTATACACTTTAATGGTTCAAGTGTGTGTGTACACATCACAAAATGATAAAAATCTAAATGTTTGGTAGGTTGATAATTATATCTTGGTAAGATGGTATGTGTGTGTTTTTCTTACAGCAAAACCACACCGGGTTATCTGCGGAGCCCTCCGAGGGTAATTGAACCTATGATTTTATTCTTGTAAATCCGTTACCACTGTACTAGAGGTGGTATAGTAAAATAGAGATCCATTTAAATCAACGACTAGACACTTGTACCATCTTGATAAACTGAATATTTAATATCATACAAACCTTTTGTTTATTTGTTTGTTTGTAATGAAGTATAAACGTACACAATAAGGTATCTGTGCTTACCCCCATCACGGGTATCGAAACTCGGGTTATAGCGTTCTAAGTCTACAGAATTAACGCTGTGCTACTCGCGGGGACTTGTTTGTTTGTAGTCACATAAATGCACAACAGGCTGTAACTGTTCAAACCATCGTAGGCACCGAAACCTAAATTATAGCGTTTTAAACTTGGATAATTACTGCTGGAACAATATGGGACTAAAGAAACTTCAATGAATTCACGTTACAGCTTCTGAAAACCATTTTGTTATCATTTTCCCAAGAAATTAATATAAGATTTTCGTTACTGAGTAATTACCATGTTTTTTGTTAATCTACCTAATAATAACACTACTAACGACTTTCCAACAAACTAGCAACGTGTAAAACTGTATTACTAATTATCCTTTTTGTGTTCACACATGACTTTCATTGTGTACATGTTTTATCAACTGAAATATCTAACTTTTGGAGTTCATTTAAATGCTATCTTTCGTTGTTTAAACGTTTTATAACTTTTGTCGAATCAAAGAAATGTTTATTGTTACGTGCTTAATTCAAGCAGTTTCAAATATTATAGTATATGCATTTTAAACCGTGTTGTTTAATTATATGCCATTAAAAATAATTTTATTTCTTTGCTACAAACTAACTGAAAAGTTTTAGAGTGATAGTTTACCTACTTGTATGGTTCCTTGGTGTTAAACACCACAACTCGAATAATTTGAATGTATTAACTTTTATAAAGTGTTCACCCTGGAACATTATGATGAATAATATAAAAATCACAGCCTGCTTAACTGTTTAATATATATTTGCAGTAAAATTATTATTAAAGCTTTAGATATCGCAGCCAGTAAGGCGGCCGATTTTTGTTTAATTCCTTTAAGTGAGTTTGAAGTTAAAAAATAATGTCAAACAATACGCACAACCAAATATTATCCAGAAATGACACGTCATGCGGCCTGTTAACCGTTCATATACTGGAGGTGTGGTTCTCATGAAATTCTCACATTGTGATTGGTCGATAGAAATCTACAGTGAGTAGTTTTTAAAATTTTAAGTATACTGAAATGTGACCTGATTTCAATGAAAACGTGTCAAAATACATGTTATTTTTAATCGTTATGCGGTGGGGGAAAGTATATATCATTTTCGAATTTAACGAACACGATTTATTGTCGAACATGTAAAAATATTCCAAACAGTTAAACCTAAACTTTTATTTATATATTACCAGTTTATTTTTATTTTTTTAAGGGGGCGCAGAGAGCCGAGTTGCTTTGCTCCAATAAACGCTAAACAATCAACCAATTCATTTTCCCTAGCGCCATCTCTTATTCACAATTGCACTGTCGAATATCATATAAAGTTTAATTTTCATACATCAATGTTTTATTTCTTTCCGACTAAACTGGATACGAAGGTTCTTTCCCACGTTAAATCTTGAAAACATAAACTGTGATGTCTTGGATCGACTTCATTCGTGACAGTAACATATTAAGCAGTGTACAATCTTACTTTAATAAAACATAACCACTACGTGTCTCCATTGCATGACGACCAACACACTACAACAATAACACAGTGAAACGTTCTTTATTAGATTTTATACTTTATAGTGAAATAAACAGGTGTAAGACTCATTAAAGTTTCAAGTTATAAGTACTATTAACCACTATAAATAACGTTATTATAAAATTATTTTAAATAATTCATGTTACTAACATCTTATAAGTCATTATTTATAAAATAAACATCATTATCCCATACTTTTAAAGAAGGTTATTAACCTGTAATTTTCTGTTCGAAATACATAAACAACCGACATAAACGTTGACTTAAACTAACCGATCAGATGTTTAAACTTTTCAGTGTTTTATAACTGTTTCTATAATTTTTATTACCATCTTTTGATTTTTATAATGAAATAATTTATTGCGCTTTGTGAAGGTTACGTCACCGTAAGTGACCAGTTAAGTTTTTGTGTAGATGTCGCTAATTTCTTCCAAATGCTAAATAATTCATTACAAAAGCCCAGAAAACGTCGAAAGTGTTGATCATTACAGATGACTGCAGGTCTGAACCTACAACAGCTGAACATTATATTAAGGTACGACCAGTTAAAAACAATATTATAAAAGTTGTGATAATAACTGTAGTTTCAGTAATTACGTCAAATATTTTAATTTAACCCTGCTGAATACACTTTTAAAGATATTCTACAACTATAATACACGTAGTAATAATTATTTCACTCTCAACTCAGAAGTGTACAACTTTATTAAAAATTTAAGATTTCCTTTCATTTATCGACATTAACCTAATTTCAGTAATATTGTGTTTACACTGTTGAAGCTTGTTTGTTATAATTTTCCTCCTGTCAATATTTTCGGCAGTAATCAAGAAAGTTTATATCAGTTGGAAAGCTTTGCATTAAAATTTTTGTTCGTATCGAATACAACAAAACAAATAACCTTGGAAGTTTTTCTATAGAAAAATACAAAGCAATTTGTAAGGAAAATAAATTCTAAGTATTTTCTCTGAATGCTGCAAAATGCGAACTTGAAAAGGTATAGAAGCGCCACCTACTTGCATTATATGAATATTAACAATTGTTTTTATAAGCTCTGACTTAAACCAAAATTACGTGTGTGTGTGTTTTCTTATAGCACAGCTAGAAATGGCTATTTCATGAGTCCAGCGAGGTAAATCGAACCTCTAATTTCAGTGTTATAAATACACAGACTTATCGCTGTACCAACGGGGACTTAAGCAGGACTTCTTATACATATTAAACTACTGTAATACTATATTAGCACAAAGCAGCTATATATTGATAATCATAAGCATTAGATATTCACTATTCATATAATGTTTATTTTTATTGTGATATACATATGACTATTAAATATTCTCCTAAAAATCTTCGTATTTAATGGACTATTCAGTGATGTTAAATCTCGAGCGAAGGTTAAAACAGACCCAAATCAAAGATGACAGCAAGCGTAATCTATTTCATTACATATTTCAATCAAAATACAACGTGCAATATTTTATCACTGTGCTTCCACAAACCTTTAAAAAGTGAAAGCAGTTTACAACACGAAGCAGTTTATTTTATATAGCGCCATCTCGTTAGCTGTTTAAAACCTATATCCCAGCCAATTAAAAATGTGTCGAAAAATACTAATTTGAAAATTTTTACAATATGAAAACTATAAGTTTGCACTTGGAGAATTCAAAGATTCTCCTGTACTCGTTCTTTCGTTTCTCTCTTTGAATCATTTCTATCTGGAGCATCCGTTCTGACACTTGCCGGAGTTTTCTTTCTTAGAAGTAAGCTCTTTCAAACTCAGCCCCGAATTATTCATCTGAAGATCTTCCATTTCTGACATCGAACTAAGTAAAAAGTTGGAAGAAGGTTAACACGTTAGTTTCCAAGTTGTGAAGTATCTTAGGTTTTTCAACTTGTTTTCTGACAATTAAAAAGGTGAACTTTTAATTAACAGCACCATCTTGACTTGTATAATTTTCCATTCTTAATTGTTTGATGTTGTTTTTTTTTAATTTCGCACAAGGCCACTTGATGGCTATCTGTGCTAGCCCTCCCTAATTTAGAAGTGTAAGAGGGGAGGCAGCTAGTCATCACCACCGAACGACAACTCTTGGGCTACTCTTTTATCAACGAATAGTGGGATTGATAGTCACATTATAACTCCCCACGGCTGAAAGGACAAGCACGTTTGGTGTGAAGGGGATTTGAACCCGCGACCTTCTAATTACGAGTCGAGTGCCTTATTCTGAAGTGAGAGTAGTAAAATTAAACAGTTTTATGGTCGATAAAGAAAGAGAACTCACCGAGTGAGAACAGCAAGATATTTGAACACGTTATATCCAGTTTTTACACTGACTTCTGCGAATAAGGCCTTAAAATCCTGAAAGAAGAATAAAAATAACAAAGTTTATTAGTTAAACGTTTGTGTTGGAAGATTTATAAATCTATGTTTTTTTCCTTCTTCTGAAGTTATCAATCGTTCACTTACATCAAATACTTTCAAAGTTACCGGGTGTTGTTTCAATGTGACAAGATGATTCTTTGTTTGTTTTGAATTTCGTGCAAAGTTACACGAGAACCATCAGCTCTAGCTGTCCCTAATTTAGTAGTGTAAGACTAGAAGGAAGGCAGTTAGTAATCGACAACCACCGCTAATTCTTGGGCTAGTTTTTTACCAGCGAATAACAGGGGTTTACAAAAAAATATTTTTGTCTGAGGCAAGAATGTGAATACGTGTTTTTTACTAATTTGGGTGCGCTGAATTGAAATTCATAAACAGTTTTGCTCTATCATCTCTAGTTTTTTGGCTTTTAAATAGTCTCCTTTCAGTATATACAGAGTATATACGTGCTTATTTCAACAGTTGCAGCAGCTTATTACAGATAAAACAGGATAGATAAAGAACATTGACGGAATAAATATACTTAGATGACACAATTTACACAATTCATAATACCGCAGACAGTTAGAAGTGTGTTTTCTCAGATGATCTGGTGTATTTTGCCTCCGGGATGTCACGCAAGAGCATCCAGCAAAAGTCTCCCATCATGCTGGGGTTCCACTTCCCTTGGTAGTTGATCTCCATCTTCGTAATGTCTTGGTGGAATCTTTCTCCGTGCTCATCACTGACTGCTCCAAGATTTGGAGGGAAGAAGTTGAGGTGAGAATGGAGAAAATGAATTTTGAGTGACATTCGGCATCCCATATTCTCATAAGTCTTTAGCAACTTCTCAATACAGCCTTGGTAATTTGGTACGCGTGTGTTACCAAGGAAGCCACTACAGACTGACTTAAATCTTCCCATGCTCTCAGTTCCTTTAAGGTAAGAAGCTCCTCAAAATCAGTTTCCTTCATCACTTCTGTCGGATTTGAGGTCCGACAAAGATGCCCTCTTTCAGCTTAGCAGCACTGAGACCTGGGAACACAGTAGACAAGTGTTGGAAGGCAGCACCAATTTTGTCCATGGCCTTCACGAAATTCTTCATCAAACCAAGCTTGATGTGAAGAGGAGGAAGAAGCACCTTCTTCATGTCAACCAGAGGATTTTGCTTGACGCTGTGTTTGCCAGGAGCAAAAGTGCTTCTCGACCCCCAGTCTTTCTACTTGTAATGCTGGGATACAGCTCGACTATCCCAGGGACAGAGAAAGCAACAGTACTTTGTGAAGCCCGCTTGCATCCCCATAAGAAGACCAATGACCTTGAAGTCCTCACACAGACTCCACTGGTACTGGTTTTACTTAACAGCTTTTAAAAGAAGCCCCATATTGTCTTAGGACTCCTTTAGATGGACAGAGTGTGCAGTGGGAATGCTGGGATATTTATTCCCGTTGTGCAGAAGCACAGCCTTGAGACTTCGCTTGGAAGAGTCCAGGAAAAGACGCTAGTCTGAAGGATTATGTGGCAAACCAAGGAAAGTGAACAAGCCAGGTACATTTGTGCAGAAGCACAACTTGTTTTCCATGTCGAAAAATGAAGCAAGGTCTTTGTTCCGATTCCTGAAACTGGTGATCCGTCTTGATATATAGCTATATATATATATATATAATGTAATGCTATCACTTACATTTATTGCATAATAACTAAAAATGAAGACATAAGTCACACAATATTAGAAATTAACCCTGAATGCATATACGCCTTTATGTACAGCAAGTGTACAAAATGTTCAGTTTGCATAACTAAAAAACTAGAGGTGATGAATAAAAACGGATTTAAAATCTGAATTCAGCACCCCCAAATTCGGTTAAAACAGCTATTTTTGTGCTTCTTCAATTTCTTTGTAAATCAGTGTGATAGGATTTACCGCAGTTTATAACGCCCCCACTGCTGAAGCGGTGAGCACGTTCGGTTCGAGGGGGATTCGAACTTGCGACTCTCATATTACGAGTTGAAAGCCTTAACCCACCTATCCATGCCGAACGATGACCGGATGAACTGATGAATTTACTGACAGTATTAATAAACAAGCGGAACCTATTGGTGTATAAAGTTGCTTTATAATATTGAAATACAGGCTAAATAATTTTGTTGTCTCAGAAATTATACACACGTACGGGTCTAACTCGTGAAGCTGTCAGTTTTGTAACTGAAGCTCATGCTATCACATGAACTTGCCTTAAAAATTAATGCGAAAGCTGGAACCCATGGTTTTTAAATAATCGCATCAGACTACCTTCAACTATATCTAAGCAGAAATCTGTCTTTTTTTTAATTTAACATGTAATGAAACATGAAATAAATTTGTGTGAAATCTTTTATAATAAGGGCACGGAATGTCCAAGTGCGTTTAGGCGTTCGACTCGTAATCCGAGGGTCGCGGGTTCAAATCCCGATCGCACCAAAATATACTCGCCCACCGGGCCCTGGGATGTTATAATGTGGCGGTCAATCCAACTATTCGTTGGTAAAAGAGTAGCCCAAGAGTTGACGGAGGGTTGCGATGACTAGCTGCCTTCCTTCTAGTTTTACACTACTAAATTAGGACGGCTAGAACAGACGGCCCTCGAGTAGCTTTGTGCGAAATTCAAAACAAAGAAACAAATATCTTAAAATAAGTGCACTTGCAAACAATATTTGCCACAGCCACATGCTTATTTTACACGTGACGTCTCGTATAAGAAAACTGCATATTTTGATGTTATTTAGAGCATTCGTAATAACATATCAGAAGACGGTTATTTCTTCTGTGTATAGGGTACATTGGATAAGTAGCTTTTCTGTGTATGGGGTGTATAAAATAAATAACTTTGTGTTTATGAAGTATATATTACGGATAATTCTTTTGCTCATGTTGTACTCAAGATGAATGACTCTTTTCTGCTTGGACAACTTTTATGCCCCATTTTTGAAATCTGTAACTTAAGAAGCTTTTCACTAAGCGGAGTCTTTTAAACGGTTAATGGATTTAAAATTAACACAGAAATGACGTAACATTTAAACACGCCGATTTCTGTTGACTTTGCACTTAACGGGCCTCTTTGGGTTGACGACACACAACGCATGCTTATATCATTTGTCATCATATGTAAACTCAACCAATCTTGGTTAACTCTCTAAATAAATACGCCCGCCTCCAGGGGTTGTATTCACAAGTCCCCGCTTTCCCTTACAACAAAATATTGGCATAGGGTCTGCAGATCTGTCTGCCCTACTGAAGGACCTAAAGTCCCACACTGGTCTTTAATTTAGTGTTCCTGAAGTGAACCTTTCCTCTAGGATTTTCCACCTTCTCTTGCCCGTCCTCGTAAACCCATATTTCAATCCTGGCGTTTAAATTATAATTATTTTTCTAAAATGATATTTTTTTAATATTAAGCCTATAAGACGTTCCAATTGCGAATGGGGAGAAAAGAAAGAAACTTTCTAAGCTTCCCCTGTAACATACACCCCCAATTTCCTACCCGGTTACATACACCCCTGAGCTTGACTGTACAATAAGTTGTTATTGATATTACACCATACCAGTAAAGAGCTTGGTTGGAAAATCTCTGGTTAAGATACTGTAGCCCATGGTAATCTGTTTTACACAGTTCTTGTCATATTGTTTAATTACAAACTTTGGTCTTTTATAACTGTTATAACTGTTTCATTTTTGTTAGAACGATACCAAGGGATCATCTAACTAGGTATACAGATAGTCTAAGAAGAATTATTTACGTTGGAAAATAGTCTTTGTTTCTTTGTTTGTTCAGGTTGTCCATGGAACATGAAATCAAGCGAACTGAAAGGTAGACATATTGGTAACATGGCTTCTTCTTTATATATAAAACTACCTGAAGTAGAAAATAAATTAGTTTTAAATATTTAAGCTTTTAAGTCGTCAACATGAAAACGTTATGAATTTATGTTACGATGCTACTTTTGTAATATGCAAAGAGAAATTTTGATATAAATATTATGTCAAGAAAACATGACGTCACATTAACGTGTTTATCTTTTATATTTAGGACAGTTAAACACGCACGTCCATCATCAGTAATAACAAAGTCAGTTGTCTTTTAGTTTTCATCTCTGATGATGGACTTGAGTGTTCAGTCTTCTGAAACGTATCAAAGTAAGTTTTTAACAGCTCACGACTCGTTAACTTTATAATATTTTCATTCACTTAAAAGTTTAGTTGATATATTACTGAATCAGTTTTTCCTGTATTTTGAACGCTATTTGACCATTACATATAGTTCATGTATACTTTTGCAAGTTTTTCTCCGTCTTCTATCTGCACCAAATGAGTCATTTCTCCGTGGACCATTTCCCGTTGAACGACTTTGTTCGCTACAAGCATCACTGGAATTCGTTGAGAAGTAACATCCTACAAAACAGTGAAATACAGTCAAAACAGTGCACATACCATATGTACCTTTAAGTACTTTAGACACCAATGGCTGTTAACAAACTACATAGAATCTTCAAGTTGATGGAGTTCATATTGACTGTTTACACAGCACGTGTTCCAGGGATGTGTTTTGCATAATTTTATTTTTTATTTAAAAACTGTCTTCAAACTCCATTATTCTCAACAGAAGTAACACTGACCAAACATATTGGAATTGTGTTAATGTTGGTGTTAATATGGAGTTTGTATAGATGTATCTGAATCATATTATTGTTGGAAGTAATATGAAGCCTAGATATATATATATATATATGTCAGTTTTACTAACTTTGAGGGTAACCATGAGCTTACATATCTGGATTGTATTAATGTGGGCCTTGGTCTGACATTAACATGTAGCTTATATATCTGGAATGTGTTAATGTGGTCCTTGGTCTGACATTAACATGTAGCTTATATATCTGGATTGTATTAATGTGGGTCTTGGTCTTACATTAACATGTAGCTTACATATCTGCAATGTGTTAATGTGGTCCTTGGTCTGACATTAACATGTAGCTGATATATCTGGATTGTATTAATGTGGGCCTTGGTCTGGCGCTTATATGTCTGAGTAATATTAACGTCGGCATTACTTTGAAACTTATATATCTCAACTCATTGACACTGACATTAACATGTAACTTATATATCTCAACTCTGTAGCATTTACATTAATTAGTGCCTGCATAACAAATTTTACAAACAACCTCTTTATATACCGAATGGTTCGTAAAGTTAAATGAAATTTCAAAATCTAGTTTCTGAAAACAGTTCTGTTTGTGTTTTACGACATTTTTATTTGTTGTTTTTTGTTTGTTGGGACACGGGACGCCTAAAATATATGAATAAATTATAAACAGAAAATAATTATAAAGTTTTAATAAGAAAAGTTATATATACAACTCAAAGCTCCTTCATTTCTTTTCTATAAAATAAAGCAAGCAATATATATAATGAAAACAGTATTTTAAAATTCGTTACAAAAGAATTATGTAGCTTTCAAACATTTTAAATCACTGTGGGAAAACACTGGACGCTTACCCTTAGACAGTTACTTCCAGTAAACGTTAAGACAGTTACTTCCAGTAAACGTTAAGACAGTTACTTCCAGTAAACGTTAAGACAGTTACTACCAGTAAACGTTAAGACAGTTACTACCAGTAAACGTTAAGACAGTTACTACCAGTAAACGTTAAGATAGTTACTTCCAGAAAACGTTATGATTGTTACTACCAGAAAACGTTAAGATTGTTACTAGACTAGAAGGAAGGCAACTAGTCATCACCACTCATAATCAACTCTTGGGCTACTCTCTTACAAGCTAATTGTTGTATTGATCACTACATTATAACTCCCCACGGCTGAAAGGGTGAGCGTGTTTGGTGTGACAAGAATTCTAACCCGCGACCCTCGGATTACGAGTTGAATGTTTTAACCACCTGGCCATGCCAGTGCTCTGAAAGATAAAAAAGAAACCATATTCTGATTGATCAAGTAATATTGAGTTATTTTTTAAATACAAATGAAAAAAGTATTAACATTCTTACTGATTAAAATCATTCATTTCGAAATTACATCTTTGTTCTATAATCAACTGAATATCTTTACAGTTTCACCCAGTATTGCCTGTCATTCCCATCGTGTGAATCCAAAGCTCAATACAGTAAAAATGTCCACTATTTTATCTTTGTCCGTGTTTCAGTGTTTATTAAAATACGATAAGAAAGTCTTGTTTCAAATACAAAGAAACAAACC
The DNA here is from genome assembly GCA_011833715.1 of Carcinoscorpius rotundicauda. Classification (NCBI taxonomy): domain Eukaryota; kingdom Metazoa; phylum Arthropoda; class Merostomata; order Xiphosura; family Limulidae; genus Carcinoscorpius; species Carcinoscorpius rotundicauda. The sequence goes on along the minus strand of CM022400.1, from coordinate 10,596,837 downwards.
TAATGTTGATGTCATGTTTCCAAAGAACATTCCCTTGCTGATTCGAAGTATCATAGACGTCTTCCCCACTGCTGCATCTCCAATAAAAACCATTTTGTACGTTCTATCTGGTGGTCCAGTGGGTTCAAAACTGTCACTGTCACCTGCAATATGGGCTCTCTCCTCTTTTTTCTGGGACTGACCCTTCCCACCCGCAATAGCAGGTTGTTCTGTTGGCTTGTCACGATCTCCAATATCCCTACTAATATCCGAACAAATCTGAGGACCAGGAGAAAGAGTTTTATTGGGTCTAACTTGGCTCCTTTCGAATGAAAATCGAGGTATTGGAACACGTGTATCTAGTAGTTTTCTCTAAATTATGGTTTAGATTTGTGTTTCTCACTCGCTTGTTCCACGAACGGGCGCGAGTTCATCACAGCTATTACGGTGATCCATGGTATTTCACGAAATCAAACAAATAAACATAAACTGAGAGAACAGTCTGACGTAAATCGTGTGGTCTTTTCGTTGTATTTGCATTTTATAAGTCACGACAGTTAAAGGAGGCAGCGCGCTCCCTGGTGTCGAAAAGGTTAATTAGGACGAAGAGGGCCTATTTCTACTTACGTCTGTAGATGGCATCACGATCTGTATAACAACTTATATATGTATTTTAGGAATTTAAACAACATGAAAAGTCCAGAGTCCAATTTGAATTTTAAAATATGACAAGTTAAGTCAATCGAAACGGATCTCACTTCCAACGAGGTTTTTATTTTAAATATTTACGGAAAACAATGTTTGTACTTTCTCAATTGTTCATATACATAAACAGAAACACATAACAAATACAGTATACGGCAACTGATATAACAAACCAGATCTGTTATAAATATCCAAACTAGAAACATGTGTTTATATCAACTGGTAAGAATTTAAAAATATCTTTCGTTCATACGACGAACTTGTACCACAACTCACGATTTAAAAGTCACAGGTTAAAAATCTCCGCGGCTATGTGTATGTTTATACACATGCTAGAAACCTTTAGTGTTTCTGTGTATGACAACCACAACTCAAATGTAAAGATTAAAACCCACCTTTTAGGCTTAGAATACACATTCCATAATTGTTTCAAGTTCACAGCCTCAATAAATGTGGTTTCTCCTTCTGACTGGACGTCTCTGTTGTTGAACTTTCGTTGTTGTTTGTTTTCCGAAAAAATAATGTGATAAATTGAAAATTGGATACATGTCAAGAATATTTTTTGTAAGGATACGTTAATTACATTAACTTACAAGTAAATATCTTATACTTGTGTAATAATGAACGTCTCATTCCAAATTAAATATGTATTTAAACAACACCAATCAGCACTCATTTTATCCCCAGGAACAAAGGTTACACAAATGTCGAGAAAGATGCGTGAGGTTAAAGAGAACGTAAATAAAACATACCAAAAAGAAAATACCAACCCTTTTACTCAACCCACAAGAAAAGATTGGAATATTTTTCGAGTCTGAGTGAATTTGTGGCTTGAAATGAGGTCTCATGTCCTGTGAGGCTCTTCTGACCACTGGACTATGTATAGATACAAGACGTCGAATCTTTCCTTTACTGATAGAAGAAGTCGAATCTTTCCTTGTATTGATGGAAGAAGTCGAATCTTTCCTTGTTCTTGACCAAACTTTCCTCTCAAGACTCTCATTGTACTCATCCACGTCTTCCTTGATGTAATCACTGGCAGACTCGATGGATCTTGGATTGTCGAAATTCCACTCTATGAGGAAACACAATTTCTGACTAGCTGCTGTATGTTTCTGGTTTATATGAAACGTTTCAACAGCGATGTATTTTTTTTGACATGTTGTGCTTTTGACGTTTGATGAAGTTAAAACAAAATGTCGTTTTAAACAAACATCTAATAAATAAAAAATTGCAAAAGACTTAAAATATATTACACTCTCATCCTAAAACATCAGTATATATTATGTATATATATATATGTCAATGCTAATTGGATAGATAAATACAACAAAAGAAACACAAATCATTTTTCATAAAGAAACAGCACCCCCCCTTGGGTCACTCTTTTAACAACGAACAGTGGATTGACTGTCGCATTATAACGTTTCTTCGGTTGAAAGGGTGAACATCAGCCAATTCCTTAAGGAACGTAGAGCCGCAAACACTGCGGTTACTGAAACAGGATTTTAAGTGAGTAGTTTGTCAGCCCACTGTACCTAGCGGTCCCTAATTTAGTCGTGTAAGACTAGAGGGAAGGCAGCTAGTCAACACTCTCCACTGCCAACTCTTGGGCTACATCTTTACCAATGAATAGTGGGAATGATTGTAACCTTATAACGCCCCCAAGGTTGAGAGGGCGAATATGTTTTAGCGCGACGCGGATGCGCCCTTGGCCATGCCGAAATTCGCTAATAATTAAAAATGCTTAATAGATCAATACCACTAATAATGAAAAATCTTCCTTAAAGGTAAGATATATTCAAAATGTCCCTCGTTGGCACAGCGGTAAGTCTACGGATTTACAACGCTGAAATCAGGGGTTCGATTTACCTCGCTGAACTCAGCGGATAGCCTGTGAATTTGCTATTCAAAAACACACATAATGTAAAATATATTCTGATGTTTATGAAAAAAATTAACGTTGTGGGTGTTAAGAATTAAAATCATATTTGTAACAGTCTGTTGGGTAATAATTAACTAAGTAGCCCCTCCTCTCAAAAAAGTAACGTAATATCAAGTAAAACTGAAAGAAAAAAATAATACGCTGTTTACCAATGTCAGAGCTCTACTCATAATCTGAGAGCGGAAGGTTCGAATCCCCGTCATATCAAACATGCTAGCTCTTTCAGCCGTGGGAGCGTTTAGAACATGACGGCCAATTTGTTGGTAAAAGAGTAGCCCAAGAGTTGGCAGTGGGTGGTGATGACGAGCTGCCTTCCCTCTTCTCTTACACTCCGAAATTAGGGACGGCGAGCACAAATAGCCCTCGAGTAGCTTTGTGCGAAATTCCAAAACAAACAAACAAACAATCCAGTGAGCTCAAAATTTATTTACAAGCCACCTAGAAAACTAAAATCAATACTATGCGAAAACAACTCTGAGAAATGTCACGCCGACATTTATATATAAAATGAAATGCAACAACTGTCATGAGTTTTATGAGGGAGAAACAAGCTGAAAATAGAAACCAGATCAAAATAACACACACTCACCAAAAAAACAGCTGCGCACACTTTTGAATTCTGCAAATCAAAGAAGCAAACATAACCATAGAAAACACCAACATAGTAAGCACGGACATAAATACAAACAAACGCAAAATTCGAGAAACCTTATTTCTACAAGAATTCAAAACAATATAAAGGAACACATTTATACTTATATTAATTAATAGGCTAATTTCTTACTGTATCGCCCTCTACAGTCTTCTGTTGTTATTACTTTCGAATTTGTGACGTGGCCAGCAAAGGTCAATTGCAAACTCTCTTTGTTAATATGAAGATGACCTAAGAAGGTCGAAACTTCGTTCTGTTTCTTATTTTAACTAAATATTTAATACTCAGAACAGAATCTTTAGAACAATATAAATTATTGTATTTTCTTTTTCTACTTTCCTAAAAACTTGAACTGTCAGTACAAGAAAATCAGTTTTATTTGAAAACACGAAAGTTAACTTAACATGATGATTTAGGCCCAACTCATCCTTTTCGTTGTGGAGTCAACACCACCAGTCGTTGGTAAAGTGAACACGTTCCCTCTACTTTACCAGTACTACAACAAACAAAGACGAATAGTGCAAAAAGTTCTCGAGTAGCTTTGGGCAAAAATAAACAAACGAAACATGAATGTGTCACAATTTCCTATTTATATCCACAGAAAGTAATTCCAGCTACAGAGATGTTATATCTCACACATGTGTTTTAATTTATGAACTTCATCTGAATAACGATGGATCTACAGACGAGAACCTGAAATACATTTAATTTTTTAGAACAATTCACAGACAACAAGATGCAAAACTAGACAAACAACACGTATTCATAAATCGCCATGTCACTGAGAAAGGAATTATTAAGTATGTTCTTTTTGTTGTTGTGTGATAGTTACTGTGGGTTAGTCAGTTGACGTTTAGCTGAATGTTTGATTTTAATTTCTCGCAAAGCCACACGAGAAGTGTCTGCTCTAGCCGTCCATAATATAGAAGTGTTAGACTAAAGGAAAGACAACTGGTTATCACCACCCACCGCACACTCTTGGGCTACTCTTTTAACAACGAATAGTTAAACTGACCGTCACATTGTAACGTCCTCACAGCTAAAAGGGCAAGCATGTTTGTTGCGACGGAGATTAGAACCTGCGACCCTCGGATTACGATTCGAAGTCCTCAACCAAGTGGCCTGATTCAGTTTCACTCTATGTTCAATACACACCATAAATAGTTAGTTGTGAGTGGTACACTGCTAAACTAGGGATGTCTAGCGCAAATAGCGCTCTTGTAGCGTTGCGCAAAATTGAAAAGAAACTGAAACCAAGAAAAAACCTCAATAGAACCGTAAGTCAAATGTCCTACAAAAATCTCTTTTTAGAAGGTTCGAAGCCTTACATAGGTTGCTGTTAAAGACATTTAACTAGTAACCTGCATGTTGAAAAATCATAACCTATCACCACAAATGCTCACACATTCAGCTGTGGGAGTATCAAAATGTCACCATCAATTATGTTATTTGTTGTTGTAGAATAGCATGAGAGTTTATGGCGTGTGGTGCTGACAAGTTGTCCACCACAACGAAGGGAACAATGATAAGAATGGGACTTGAGTAGCTTTTAGAGGTATTTAAAAAAGAAACAACAATGCTGGAAAAATAAAAATAGCAGCAAAATTTCTGAGCACAGAAAAAATATTTTTCGTGCAAAAAAAAATGGGAACTTTAGCCAGCTTTGCACACGAGAATAGTTCTACTTGGTCATTTGGCCATTAAAAACCCTGGTCAAATACCTGTTCAGATATAGCCATATCTACACGGATATAACCATATTTATTTAAGCAAATCAAATTCGGTACAATAAACAGCATCTATTCCTACAAAAGAATTTTTCAACTCGATTAACCACATTGTCCCTTCTTGTTCTACACAAAGCCTACTGATGAAAATATGGATTGTTGACAGCGAAACCACTCCTCAAAACTTGGACTATTTTATCATATGATAAGAAGATGAACTAATAACTAAATTTTATGTGTGTGCCCTATGAATCTTTGTTTCTTAGAAGATATAACTTCAGTATCGTCTCTTGGTGCTGTCATAGATTTACTATTATACATGTATTTTAACAATGATGTATATTTAAGATTTTCGTTACTGAGTGATTACCATGTTTTTTGTTAATCTACCTGTTAATAACACAACTAACGACCTTCCAACGAACTAGCAACTGTGAAACTGTGTTATTAATTATCCTTTTTGTGCTCATACATAACCTTCATTGGAAACATTTATAATTATTGTATTGCGTACATGTTTTATCAACTGAAATATCTGACTTTTCTAGTTTATTCAAATGTTATCGCTCATTCTTGAAATGTTTTATAAGTTCAGAAGAATCAAAGAAAGATTTATTGTTACGCGGTTTGTTTTAGCAGTTTCAAATATTGTAGAATAAGCATTTTAAACCCTATTGTTTAATTATATGCCCTTAAAAATAATTTTATTTATTTGCTACAAACTAACTGAAAAGTCTTTGAGTGATAGCTTACCTACTTGTATGGTTCCTTGGTGTTAAACACCACAACTCGAATAATTTGAATGTATTAAATTTTATAAAGTGTTTACCCTGGAACATTATGATGAATAATATAAAAATCACAGCCTGCTTAACTGTTTAATATATATTTACTGTTAAATTATTATTAAAGCTTTAGATGTCGCTGCCAGTCAAGCCGCCGATTTTTGTTTAATTCCTAAAGTGATTTTGAAGTTAAAACATAATATCAAAGAACACGCAAAACCAAATATTATCCAGAAATGACACGTCATGCGGCCTGTAAACCGTTCATATACTGGAGGTGTGGTTCTCGTGACATTCTCACATTGTGATTGGTCGACAGAAATTTACAACGAGTTGTTTTCAAAATTTTAAGTTCAGTGAAATACGACCTGATTTCAATAAAAACGTGTCAAAATACATGTTATGTTGTTTTTAATCGGTATGTGACGGTGGAAAGTATATATCATTTTCGAATTTAGCGAACAGGATTTATTGTCGAACATGTAAAAATATTCCAAACACTTAAACCAATACAATTCTATGTAACCTGCCGTCACAATCCTATTGTAACACTTATGTATATTTTACCGGGTTTTTTTTTTGGCGCAGATAGCCTAGTTGCTTTGCTCCAATAAACGCTAAACAATCAACCAATTCTTTTATATGCAAAAACGGCTGTTCTTGGCCCAGAATAGCCGTTTTTGCATATAAAAGTTCTCAACAAGTGGGTTTCTCGACATCACTTATAATCAACCAATTCATTTTCCCTAGCGCCATCTCTTATTCACAATTGCACTGTCAAATATAAAATAAAGTTGAATTTTCAAACATCAGTGTTTTACTCAGTTCCCACTAAAGTGGAGACGAATGTTCTTTCTCACGTTCAATCTTGAAAAAATAAGCTGTAATGTCTTGGATCGACTTCATTCGTGACAGTAACATATTAAGCAGTGCACAATCTTACTTTAATAAAACGTAACCACTACGTGTCTCAAATCCTTGACGGCCAACACACAACAACAATAACACAGTGAAACGTTCTTTATTAGATTTTATACTTTATAGTGAAATAAACAGATGTAAGACTCATTAAAGTTTCAAGTTATAAGTACTATTAACCACTATAAATAACGTTATTATGAAATTATTTGAAATAATTCATGTTACTAACATCTTCTAAGTCATTATTAGTAAAATAAACCTCATCATCTCATACTTTTAAAGAAGGTTATTAACCTGTAATTTTCTGTTCGGAATACATAAACAACTGACATAAACGTCGACATGAACTAACCAACAAGATATTTAAACTTTTCAGTGTTTTATAACAGTTTCTATAATTTTTTATTTCAATCTTTTGATTTTTATAATGAAAGAATTTATTGCGCTTTGTAAAGGTTACGTCACAGAGATTGACCAGTTGACAAAGTTTTTATGTAGAGGTCACTAATTTCTTCCAAATGTTCAATACTTCTTTACAAAAGCCCAGAAAACGTCGAAAGTGTTGATCATTACAGATGACTGCAGGTCAGAACCTACAACAGCTGAACATCATATTAAGGTACGACCAGTTAAAAACAATATTATAAAAGTTGTAATAATAACTGTAGTTTCAGTAATTACGTTAAATATTTTAAATTAAACCTGTTGAATACACTATTAAAGATATTCTACAACTATAATACACGTAGTAATAATTCTTTCACTCTCAACTCAGAAGTTTACAACTTTATTCAGAATTTAAGATTTCCTTTCATTTATCGACATTATCCTAATTTCAGTAATATTGTGTTTACACTTTTGAAGCTTGTTTCTTATAATTTTCCTCCTGCCAATATTTTCGGCAGTCACACGCAACTTTCATTAAGTTGGAATGCTTTGTGTCAAAATTTTTGTTCGTATTGAATAGAAAAAAAACAAATAACCTTGGAAGTTTTGATATATGAAGATACAATATATTTTGAAAGGAAAATAAATTCTAAGTATTTTCTCTGAATGCTGCAAAATGCGAACTTGTAAAGGTATAGAAGCGCCAACTACTCGCATTATATGAATATTAACAATTGTTTTTATAAGCTCTGACTTAAACCAAAATTACGTGTGTGTGTGTTTTCTTATAGCACAGCTAGAAAGGGCTATTTGTTGAGTTCAGCGAGGTAAATCGAACCCCTAATTTTTGTGTTATAAATACATAGACTTATTGCTGTACCAACGGGAAACTAGCAGACCTTCTTATACACATAAAACTACTGTAATATTATATTAGAACAAAGCAGCTATATATTGATAATTAATCATAAGCATTAGAAATTCACTATTCATAAATGTCTATTGTTATTGTGATATTCGTATAAATATTCAATATTCTCCTAAATATCTTGGTATTTAATGGACTATTCAGTGACGTTAAATCTCGAGTGAAGGTTAAAATAGGTCCAAATCAAAGATGACAGCAAGCGTAATCTATTTCATTACATATTTCAATTAAAATACAACGTGCAATATTTTATCACTGTGCTTCAACAAACCTTTAAAAAGTGAAAGCAGTTTATGACACGAAGCAGTTTATTTTGTATAGCGTCATCTCGTGAGCTGTTTAAAAACTAGATTCAAGCCAATTATACATGTGTTGAAAAATTTTAGAAAATATTTTTAATATGAAAACTATAAGTTTGCACTTGGAGAATTCAAAGATTCTGCAGTGCTTGTTCTTTCGTTTCTTTCTTTTGATCATTTCCATCTGGAGCATCCGTTCTGACACTTGCCGGAGTTTTCTTTCTTAGAAGTAAGCTCTTTCAAACTCAGCCCAGAATTATTCATCTGAAGGTCTTCCATTTCTGACATCGAACTAAGGAAAAGTAGGAAGAAGGTTAACACGTTAGTTTCCAAGTTTTGAAGTATTTTAGGTTTATAAACTTGTTTTCTGACAATTAAAAAGGTGAACCTTTAATTAACCACGCCATCTCTACTGATGTAATTTTCCATTCTTAATTGTTTGATGTTGTTTTTGTTCTTTGAAATAAGCACAGAGCTAGTTCATGGCTAACTGTGCTGTCCTTACCTAATTTAGCAGTGTAAGACTAGAGGGAAGGCAGCTAGTCATCACCACCCAACGCCAACTCTTGGACTACTCTTTTATCAACGAATAGTTGGATTTATCGCACTTTATAACGCCGCCATTGCTGAAACGGCGAGCACGTTCGGTTCGAGGGGGATTCGAACCTGCGACTCTCAGCTTACGAGTTGAAAGCCTTAACCCACCTGTCCATGCCGAACGATGACCGGATGAACTGATGATTTCACTGACAGAATTAAAAAACACGCGGTACATTTATTGGTGTATAAAGTTGCTTTATAATATTGAAATACTGGCTAAAAAATTTTGTTGTCTTAGAAATGATACACATGTACGGGTCTAACTCGAGAAGCTGTCAGTTTTGTAACTGAAGCTCATGCTATCACAAGAACTTGGCTTAAAAATTAATACGAAAGCTGAAACCCACGGTTTTTAAATAATCTCATCAGACTACCTTTAACTATATCTAAGCAGAAATCTGTCTTTCTTTGAATTTAACATGTAATGAAACATGAAATAAATTTGTGTGAAATCTTTTAGAATTAGAGAACCGGGATGTCAAAGTGTGTTTTGGCGTTCGACTCGTAATCCGAGGGCCGCGGGTTCAAATCCCGGTCGCACCAAAACATACTCGCCCACCCATCCGCGGGGAGTTATAATGTTTGGGTCAATCCAACTATTCGTTGGTGAAAGAGTAGCCCAAGAGTTGGCGTCGGGTTGCGATTACTAGCTGCCTTCTAGTTTTACAATACTAAATTAGGACGACTAGAACAAACAGCCCTCGAGTAGCTTTGTGCGAAATGCGAAACAAAGAAACAAACATAATGTAATAAGTGCACTTGCAAACAATATTTGTTACAGCCACATGCTTATTTTACACGTGACGTCTCGTATAAGAAAACTGCATATTTTGATGTCATTTAGAGCATTCGTAATAACATCTCAGAGGACAGCTATTTCTTCTGTGTATGGAGTACATAGGACAAGTAGCTTCACTGTGTATAGGGTACACAGGATGGATAACTCTTCCGTATGTGGAGTACATAGGATAAGTAGTTTTTCTGTGTATGAGGTACATAAAATAAGTAGCTTTTCTGTCTAACGGGTACATAAAATAAATAACTTTGTGTTTATGAAGTATATATTACGGATAATTCTTTTGCGCATGTTGTACTTAAGATGAATGACTCTTCTCTGCTTGAAAAACTTTTATGCCCCATTTTTGAAAGCTGTAACTTAAGGAGCTTTTCACTAAGCGGAATCTTTTAAACGGTTAATGGATTTTAAATTCACACAGAAATGACGTAACATTTAAACACGCCGATTTCTCTTGACTTTCCACTTAACGGGCCTCTTTGGGTTGACGACACACAACGCATGCTTATTTCATTTGTCATGATATGTAAACGAAACCAATCTTGGTAAACTCTTTAAATAAATACGCCTCTTTGGGTTGCTTTCACAGGTCCCCGCTTTCCCTCACAACAAAATATTGGCATAGGGTTTGCAGATCTGACTGCCGTCCTGAAGGACCTAAAGTCCCACATTGGTCGTTAATTTTCTGTTCCTGAAGTGAACATTTCCTCTAGGATTTTTCACCTTCTTTTACCCGTTCTCATAAACCCAAGTTTCATTCCTGGCGTTCAAATTATAATTAATTTTCTTCTATGATATTTTTAATATTAAGCCCAATAAGACGTTCAAATAACGAATGGGGAGAAAAGAAAGAAACTTTCTAAACTTCACCAGTTACATTCACCCCCAAGCTCCTCCCCGGTTACATACACCCCTGAGCTTCGACTTAAGATCAGATAATGTGAAACCAAAATACCTACCGTGTTCGATGCTCTGATTTCACACACAAACATGTCCCTTGATGGAAATTGAGTAAACGAGGCCTACCTTGACCATACAATATATTATTATTGATATTACACCATACCAGTAAAGAAGTTGGTTGGAAAATCTCTGGTTAAGATACTGTAGCCCATGGTAATCTGTTTTACACAGTTCTTGTCATGTTGTTTAATTACAAACTTTGGTCTTTTTTTAACCATCAATGTATTCTGCTCACAATTTGGTTGCTTCAGTCTTCTTTTGGATACAAAGCAGGTCTAACGATGTCTTTCTCTACCTGATTCAAGTTGTTTGGACACTGTCACGATGTGTGGTACTATTCTTCATGCAAAATCTGACACGTTTGAAAAGGTGAAGACCCATTATTCGGCTCCAACACTATTCGTTTTTTTTTGAGTCAGTTGTGACACAACTGTTTCATGTTGTTTCACAGGTAATGTGGAACACATGGGCTTTCAAATAACAAATTCCACATTTCTGTCACGACATTACCAAGAGATCATCTAACTAAGTTTACAGCTAGTGTAAGAAGAATTATTTACGTTGGAAAATAGTCTTTGTTTGTTTAGGTTGTTTTTGAAACATGAAATTTAAGCGAACTGAAACAAAGACATATTGGTAACTCTAGCTACAAACAGATGTTGTTCTGATGTGAAAATAACTACAGAAAGTACGAAATATAAAAAATAACACGGAACATCTACATATAAAACTACCTCAACTAGAATATAAACAATTTTTCGAATATTTAACCTTTTACTTTGTCAGCATGAAAACGTTATGAAGTCAAGTTACTATGCTACTTTTGTAATATGCAAAGAGAAATTTTGATGTAAGTATTATGTAAAGAAAACATGACGTCATGTTAACGTGTTTATCTTTTATATATAGAACAGTTAAATACGCACGTTCATCATCAGTAATAACAAAGTCAGTTGTCTTTTAGTTTTCATCTCTGATGATGGACTTGAGTGTTCAGTCTTCTGAAACGTATCAAAGTAAGTTTTTAACAGCTCACGACTCGTTAACTTTATAGTATTTTCATTCACTTAAAAGTTTAGTTGATATATTACTGAATCAGTTTTTCCTGTATTTTGAACGCTATTTGACCATTACATATAGTTCATGTATACTTTTGCAAGTTTTTCTCCGTCTTCTATCTGCACCAAATGAGTCATTTTTCCGTGGACCATTTCCCGTTGATCGACTTTGTTCGCTACAAGCATCACTGGTATCCGTTGAGAAGTAACATCCTACAAAACAGTGAAATACAGTCAAAACAGTGCACATACCATATGTACCTTTAAGTACTTTACACACCAATGGCTGTTAACAAACTACATAGAATCTTCAAGGTGATGGAGTTCATATTGACTGTTTACACAGCACATGTTCCAGGGATGTGTTTTGCACAGTTTTATTTTTTATTTTAAAACTGTCTTCAAACTCCGTTATTCTCAACACAAGTAACACTGACCAAACATATTGGAATTGTGTTAATGTTGGTGTTAACATGGAGCTTGTATAGATGTATCTGAATGATATTATTGTTGGAAGTAAAATGAAGCTCATATATATATATCTATATGTATATATATGAGTTTTTCTGACTTTGAGGACAACCTTGAGCTTATATATCTGTATTGTATTGATGTGGGCCTTGGACTGACATTAACATGTAGCTTATATATCCGGATTGTATTAATGTGGGCCTTGGTCTGACGCCTATATATCTGAGTAATATAAAGTTTGGCATAAACATGTAGCTTATATATCTCAACTCAGTGACACTGACATTAATATGGAGCTTATATATCTCAACTCAGTAACACTGACATTAATATATAGCTTATATATCTCAGCTCATTAACATTGACATTAATTATAGTCTGCATAAGAAACATTACAAACAATCTTTCTATATACCAAGTTGTTAGTAAAGTTAAATGAAATTTCAAAATCTAGTTTCTGAAAATAGTTCTGTTTGTGTATTACGACAGTTTTAGTTTCTTTGTTTGAACACGGGATGACTAAAATATATGAATAAATAATAAACAGAAGATAATTATAAAGTTTTAATAAGAAAAGTTATATATACAACACAAAGCTCCTTCTTTCCTTTTCTATAAAATATCACAAGCATTATATATAATGAAAACAGTATTTTAAAATACGTTACGAAAGAATTATGTAATTTTTAAACACTTTAAATCACTGTTGGAAAACACTGGACGCTTACCCTCAGATAGTTACTACCAGTAAACGTCAAGACAGTTACTACCAGTAAACGTTAAGATAGTTACATCCAGTAAACGTTAAGATAGTTACTTCTAGTAAACGTTAAGACAGTTACTACCAGTAAACGTTAAGATAGTTACTTCCAGTAAACGTTAATATTTTTACTACCAGTAAACGTTAAGATAGTTACTTCCAGTAAACTTTAAGATAGTTACTACCAGTAAACTTTACATTTATTTTTCTTTCCCCATATTCCCCTAACAAGTTAATAAGGTATTGTAAAAGTTTGTTTGATAAAGCTTTCCTTTGAAATCTTATGTGACAGTTTTCACCTGTCAGCATGAGTGTGTAATACCGAATCAACCTTTTAACATTAATGTGAAACCTAGAACCTCTATTCAAATCAGTGTGTTCAAACACATGATTAAGGGTCGAAAGTCTCTCTAAGCCTAGTACGTTTTAACAGTTTAAAAATAGAGTATATCTGATAAAAACATAAGTTTCTACAAAGAATCAAGTATAAAAATACCTTTTCTTAAACTGTAAGCTGTTTCCAGTCCTATAACTTCAGTGGTTATCACTACACATACGTATTTATACTCTTGTGTCTGAGTAAACTATTTATATCATAGAATGACAAACCTTAATGGAATGTGTTTTTTGTTGGGTTAAGACTGTAACACATAACTTATTTATTAGAGAAACGATCTTTTCTTTTGGATATGTGTTTAGAAATAGAAATTCCTGAAGCTAACGAAAGTTAATATTCAATTGTTTTGTGTGTTTTGAATTTTATATAAAGCTACACCAGCGCTATCTACACTAGCCGCCCCTAAATTAGCAATGTCAGGCTAGAGGGAAGGTAGCTAGTCATCACCACCCATTGCCAGCTCTTGGGCTTTGTTTTGGCCAACAAATAATGGGATTAAACAGCACTTTATAATGACCCAATGGCTGAAAGGGCGAGCATGTTTGGTGTGACGGAGAATTGAACCCGCGACCCTCAAATTACGAATCGAGTGCCATGCCGGGTCAATGTTGAAATGATAAACCACCTTTAATATGTCCTCTTTATGTTGATTAATGTTCCTGATGTGTGCAGTAAACAGTTTTAAATTGAGATATTTGACCTTCGACAAATAATCAATGACAAATAATGAACAATATATTATTAATGACATATGATTAATTATATGTAATCAATAAGGCTGACCAAATATATGAACGAGTAAACAAATAGATACAAGAGTTAGGTTCTGATGAGGAAATGACCTTTCGAAAGCGGTCATAAGGTTTCTTGTTTTCATGATACTTTTAGTAACTCGTCTAAGTGGCCAAACTTGCACTTCTGGAAAAACTTACTTCAATAACATGCATCCATTGTCGAACATTTAAAAAGGAATATTCACTGGTACAGTCATACACCAGCATTATACCATCAGCTTTATGGAAGTAAGACTGGGTTATACTGCGGAATCTAGAGGACAGTGATCACACGTTTTAACTGAGATAAGCCTACATTGCTGTACACTAAATTACGCAAGGCTTACACTAATATGTAATAAATTTTTAAAAATGAAATGTTTTATATTAAACTGTGTTAAGTTCACCTTGTTATACAGTACCTCATAAATCTGTTAAATTAACAGTCATGTCTTTTTTCTACTTACTGCTGCTAAAAGCAACAGTGATACTTTATAATTAATATTAAAACAATTTTACATATTCATCAACTTCAGACTTTCTTACTACTAAACTTTTTAACAATCTGCCCAAACTTTCCATTTACAACGTAAGCGTCTCTTTCACAACACGTGCTTATATATAGCTTTTCTCTCATACAGCACGAGCTCATTTACCCGTCGCACTGAACAGAAAGTTTTAATGACGTGTCATACCGTCAGACAAAATCTATTGTCATAATTCCAAACGACCACATTTAAAAACAACAACAATACGGCAGTTCAAGTAATTTCTGAATGAGCTTTTGAATGAAAATTTTTGATATTTTAACAAAAAACGTTATTCTTGAATTCATAAAGTACACACTTTACAGGTCAAATGTCAAATGTTCTTTTCTTGTTACCTTTCTTGTCCTGCTGTATCCCAGAGCTGAATTGCAACATTCCAACAATCAACTCTCAGGTATTTCATCTGAAAGTCCACACCTATTGTAGCACAATTTTCGTTTTTCAAACTAGTTTCAAAGCTTTATTAAATTACGTGTTTAATTTACGTGTGCAATATACAAGCATAATAACACAGGCCTACAGAGTTAGAATTATTTTGGTTTTAATGAAGAGTTTTCCATAATTTAGCAAGGCAGATTTTAAAAATAAGGAAAGGACTTTTTTCAACAAACTGAGAAGGAAAGAAAAAACTATTACTTGTATCAAATTATTGTCTTTATTATCATGTCTATTTCGTTTGGACTCCAAAACGATCGATAAGACTCTCACGTCGCGATTGGTCTAGAGAAATCTATAACCAAAGACGTCAACATTTCAATGAAAGTGATTCACTAATATAAATTATGTTTGGATTTTTGTGAATAATCTGTGAGTGATGTAGGAAAATAAATATCATTTTTGAATTCAGCGTGCAGGAATTATTGTAGAACATTTAAAAAGTTCAAAACAACAAAATGATTGAAGGCCTTTATTGTTAGCTTTCATTGTTAGAACTATAATTTATTCAAATTAAATTTGTTTGACAGACTTTGTGAATTAATTATGATTATTTCTTTGATAAAAAATCTGTCAAACAGAGGATATAAAAAGAAAGAATGTTATTACATAACAATCGAAATGTTGTATGTCTAATTTAGTTAGGCCCTGGCATGGCCAGGTGGTAAAGACACTTAAATTGTAATGCGAGGGACACGGGTTTCACTTTTTGTCACACTAAACATGCTCCCCTTTAAGATGTTGGGATTTTATAATGTTACTGTCAATTCCATTATTCGTTGGTAAAAAGTAGTCCAAGAGATGGCGGTGGGTGGTGATGGTTAGATGTCTTCCCTCTTGTCTATGCTAATAAATTAGAGACTGCTAGGTAGTCTTGAAGCTCTGCGCGAAATTCAAACCAAAACAAACTAATTTACTTTTTTAGGTGTTTTACCCATAATACATTTACCAACAACATAAACTACAACTTGTTTTTTAATAACACAACTTATGAACTGTTGTTCTTTGTTTAAAAGTTGTCTTTAATATTTTAACGATTCTGGTTAATTAACAGAAGAAAATAAATTAGTTGTAAGTAAAATCAAATATCTGAGATGTAGTTTATTTTATTGTGTTTTTAGGATTTCACGCAAAGCTACACGAGAGCTATCTGCGCTAGCCGTTCCTAATTTAGCAGTGTGAGACAAGAAGAAAGGCAACAAGTCATCACCACTCATAACTAACTCTTGGGCTACTCTCTTACAAGCTAATTGTGGGATTGATCACTACACGGCTGAAAGGGCGAGCGTGTTTGGTGTGACAAGAATTCTAACCCGAGACCCTCAGATTATGAGTTGAATGCCTTAACCACCTGGCCATGCCGGTGCTCTGAGAGATCGAAAAAGAAACCATATTCTGATTGGTCAAGTAATATTAAGTTATTTTCTTGAAATATAAAAGACAAAAGTATTAACATTCTTACTGATTAAAATCATTCATTTCGAAATTACATCTTTGTTCTATGTTCAACTGAATATCTTTACAGTTTCACTCAGTATTGCCTGTCATTTCCATCGTATGAATCCAAACCTCAATACAGTAAAAACGTCTACTATTTTATCTTTGTCCGTGTTTCAGTGTTTATAAAAATACGATTAGAAAGTCTTGTTCCAAAGACAAAGGAACAAACCTAACATTGATGTCATGTTCCCAAAGAACATTCCTTTGCTGATTCGAAGTATCATAGACGTCTTCCCCACTGCTGCATCTCCAATAAAAACCACTTTGTACGTTCTATCTGGTAGTCCAGTGGGTTCAAAACTGTCACTGTCAACTGCAATTTGCTCTCTCACCTCTTTCAGCTCGAACTGACCCTTCCCACCCTCAATAGTAGGTTGTTCTGTTGGCTTTTCAACATCTCCAATATTCCTAGTAATGTCCGAACAAATCTGAGGACCAGGAGAAAGAGTTTTAATTGGGTCTAACTTGGCTCCATTCGAATGAAGAGCGAGGTGTTGGAACACGTGTATCAAGTGCTGGTGTACTAGATACTTGAGGTCGAGAGTAGCTGAAAAAACTTATATTATTTACCATAACTTAATCACTAATTTTGTTGAACTCCGTAACATAAATATTTCATTTTTATGCAATCTGTCGAACAAAATGAAACGACTTTATCATCGTCCAGTAAAAACGTTAAAGGTAAACAAATGTTAAATGATAAAAAATAAATCTTTTGAAATAAAATCTTTATGTAGATACTGATTTATTCTGACATATGAACAAAGTATAATTTTATCAATAACCACACTAAGATAGCAGACTTAATACAACGATAAACATTATTAGCCAATGAAAATTAAAGTATGTTTTTATTTGTTCAAGATACAGCAATATTAATGACAAAAACCAGCTTATCTTAATATATCTCAGCCGCTGTAACTAAGCATTACAGATTTTTTTATATAAACATCAAATTGGCTAATAAAAACTGCGTCTACCAGTTTGCTCTAAACTATGGTTTATATTTATGTTTCTCAATCGATTGTTCCACGAACCGACGCGAGTTCATCACTGCTATCACGGTGATCCATGGTATTTCAAGAAATTTAAACAAAGAAACATAAACTGAGAGAGCAGTCTGGCGTAAATCGTTAGGTCTTTTCGTTGTACTTGCCTTTTATCAGTCACGAAAGTTGAAGGAGGCAGCGCGCTCCCTGGTGTCGAAAAGGTTAATTCGAAACGAGAGGACCAATTTCAAATTACGTCTGTGGATGGCATCACGCATCTGTATAACTACTTAAATATGTACTTTAGGAAGTTAAAGAACATGAAAAGTCCAGAGTCCAATTTGAATTTTGAAATATGACAAGTTAAGTCAATTTAGACGGATCTCAATTCCAACGAGGTGTTTTTAATATTTACGGAAAACAATGTTTGTACTTTCTCAATTACACATATACATACACAGAAACACATAACAAATACAGTATACGGCAACTGATATAGCAAGCCACAACTGTTATAAATAACTAGAAACATGTATTTATGCTGGTTCACATTTGGTAAGCATTTAAAAATATCTTTCGTGCATACGACGAACTTGTATTGGAACTCACGATTTAAAAGTCACAGGTTGAAAATCTGCACTTCACTGTATAAGTTTATACACATGCTAGAAACATTTCGTTTCTGGTATCACAATGTTATGATTAAAACCCACCTTTTAGGCTTAGAATACACATTCCATAATCGTTTCAAGTTCAAAGCCTCATTAAATGTGGTTCCTACCTCTGACTTGACGTCTCTGTTGTTGTACTTTTGTACAATTGAAAATTGGATACAAATCAAGAATATTTGATTGAAAGATACGTTAATTACAATAACTTCTATGTAAATATCTTATACTTGTGTAATAATGAACGTCGCATTCCTAATTAAATATGTATTTAAACAACACCAATCAGCACTCATTTTATCCCCTGGAATAAAGGTTACACAAATGTCGAGAAAGATGTGTGAGGTTAAACATAACGTAGATAAAGCATTCGAAAAAGAAAATACCAAACCCTTTTCCTTTACCCACACACAAGTACACAACCATGTCCGTACCATTCTATTCACAAATGGTTTTACAACTGCAAAGACAACACACTTTTAATAAGATTCACTGTTCGCTTACTTCTGTGTTTTTAGTAAAGACTGGAATATGTTTCGAGTCTGAGTGAATTTGTGGCTCGAAATAAGGTCTTATGTCCTGTGAGGCTCTTCTAACCACTGGACTGTGTATAGATACAAGATGTCGAATCTTTTTTTGTACGGATGTAAGAAGTGGAATCTTTCCTTGTTCTTGACCAAACTTTCCTTTCAACACTCTCATTGTCCTCATCCACGTCTTCCTGGATGTAATCACTGGCAGGCTCGAATGGATCCTGTATCGTCGAAAATCCACTGTCTGAGAAAACATTGTTTCTGACTAGTTGCTGTATGTTTCTGGTTTATAAAATGTTTCAACAGCGATGTATAATTTAGGCATGTTGTGCTTCTTGACGTTTGATAAAATTAAAACAAAATGTCGTATTAAACAAACATCTAATAAATAAAAAATTGCAAAAGACTTAAAATATATTACACTCTCATCCTAGAACATCAGTATATATTATGTGTATATATATGTCAATGCTAATTGGATAGATAAATACAACAAAGGAAACACAAATCATGTATTCATAAAGAAACAGCACCCCCCCTTGGGTCACTCTTTTAATAACGAAAAGTGGATTGACTGTCGTATTATAACGTTCCTTCGGTTGAAAGGGTGAACATGTTTGATGTAACCAATACTTGACTAAAGTAAACAAATCATGATTTGTAGTTTTGTGCTAAGACAGCGACAGTAACTCCATTGTAAATACTTTTACCATTCGATAATAGTTTCAGCTCTTTTTCATTTAAAACTTTCAAAGTAAGTTAGAAGTTTGTAAAAATCAAAATATTTTTAGATTATTTTATACTTTATAAAATACCACGGCAGTAATATTGAGATTGTATTCGTTTATTTGTTAGACATAAAGCTATGCTAATAATTCATCCTTATCATGAGCCACTCAATTCCTTAAGGAACGAAGGGCCGCAAACACTGCGCCTTGGAGGCGTTATGAGGTGACAATCATTCCCACTATTTGTTGGTAAAAGAGTAGTTCAAGAGTTGGCAGTGGGTGGTGATGACTAGCTGTCTTCCCTCTTGTATTACACTCCGAAATTAGGGACGGCTAGCACAAATAGCCCTCGAGTAGCTTTGCGCGAATTTAAAAACAAACAAACATTCCAGTGAGCATAAAATTTATTTACAAGCCACCTAGAAAACTGAAATCAATACTATGCGAAAACAACATTGAGAAATGTCACGCCGACATTTATGTATAAAATAAAATGCAACAACTGTCATGAGTTTTATATCGGAGAAACAAGCTGAAAATAGAAACCAGATCAAAATGACACACACTCACACACAAAAACAGCTGTGCACACTTTTGAACTCTGCAAATCAAATAAGCAAACATAACCATAGAAAACACCAACATAGTAAGCACAGACATAAATACAAACAAACGCAAAATTCGAGAAACCTTATTTCTACAATAACTCAAACCAATATGAAGGAACACATTTATACTTATATTAATTAATAAACTAATAACTGACTGTATCGCCCTCTACTGTCGCCTGTTGTTCACACTCTCGACTTTGTGACGTGGACAGCAACGGTCACTTGCAAACTCTCTTTGTTAATAAGAAGAGGTCCTCCAGTGGCTCAGCGGTATGTCTGCGGACTTACACGCTAAAATCTGGGTTTCGATACCCGTGGTGGGCAGAGCACAGATAGCCCATTGTGTAGCTTTGTGCTTAATTCAAAACAACAACAACAACAACAACAATAAGAAGATGACGTAAGAAGGTCGAAACATTGTTCTGTTCCTTTTATAATTAAATATTTAAAACTAATAACACACATCTTTAGAATAAAATAAATTATTGAATTTTCTTCTGCTACTTTTCTGAAAACTTGAGCGCTTGTACACTGTCAGTAATTTCCGTAATCTTGCGTTATCCGCTGAAGAAAATCACTCATTTGAAATAACGAAAGTTAACTCCCCCAGTGGCTCAGCGGTATGTCTGCGGCCTTAGACGCTAAAATCCGAGTCTCGATACCCTTGGTGGACAGAGCACAGATAGCCCATTGTGTAGCTTTGTGTTTAATTCAAAACAACAAAAACGAAAGTTAACTTGACATGATGGTTTAGGCCTGTCTCATTCTTTTCGTTGTGGAGTCAACACCACCGGTCGTTGGTAAAGTGAACACGTTCCCTCTATTTTACCACTACTACAACAAACAAAGACGAATAGTGAAAAAAAGTTCTCGAGTACCATTGGGCAAAAATAAACGCACAAAACATGAATATATCACAATTTTTTTATATATATCCACAGAAAGTAATTCAAGCTGCAAAGATGTTTTATCACACACATGTGTTTAAATTTATGAACTTCATCTGAATAACGATGGATCTACAGACGAGAACCTGAAATACGTTTAATTTTTTCGAACAATTCACACACAACAAAATGCAAAACTATACAAACAACAAGTATTCATGAATCGCCATGTCACTGAGAAAGGAATTATTAAGTTCGTTCTTTTGGTTGTTGTGTGACAGTTACTGTGGGTTATTCAGTTGACGTTTAGCTGAATGTTTGATTTTAATTTCTCGCAAAGCCACAGGAGAAGTGTCTGATATAGCCGTCCATAATATAGAAGTGTTAGACTAAAGGAAAGACAACTGGTCATCACCACCCACAGCCAACTCTTGGGCTACTCTTTTACCAACGAATAGTTGAACTGACCGTCACATTGTAACGTCCTCACAGCTAAAAGGGCAAGCATGTTTGGTGCGACGGGGATTAGAACCTGCGACCCTCGGATTACGAGTCGCAGTCCTTAACCATGTGGCCCGATTAAGTTTCATTTCATGTTCAATACCCACCATGAAAAGTTAGTGTCTGCGCTAGCCGTCCATAATATAGAAGTGTTAGACTAATGGAAAGACAACTGGTTATCACCACCCACCGCCAACTCAATAGAACCGTAAGTCAAAAGTGGTACCCAAATCTCTCAGTTTTTTAGAAGGTTCGAAGCCTGTCATAGGTTGCTGTTAAAGGTATTTAACTGGTAACTTGCATGTTGAAAAATCAAACCTATCACCACAAATGCTCACACATTCAGCTGTGGGAGTATCATAATGTCACCATTAATTCTTTTATTCGTTGTTGAAGAATAGCATCAGAGTTTATGGCGTGTGGTGCTGACAAGTTGTCCACCACAACGAAGGGAACAATGATACGAATGGGACTTGAGTAGCTTTTAGAGGTATTCAAAAAGAAACAACAATGCTGGATAAATAAAAATATCACTAAACAGAAAAAAAATATTTTTTGTGCAAAAAACAATGGGGACTTTAGCCAGCTTTGCACACGAAACTAGTCCTAAACTAAACTGACGTGGCAGGGGTTCAGATTAGAGAGAGAGAAATCAGAAGAGTTCTTTCCCCAACTGTGGTATTCAGGAACTTTGTAGTTCCTCTTCGTCCCCTTTCGTGAGAAATTTTTGAAATGCCCGTGGAATTTTTATTTCGTTTTTAATATTTCGACTCTTAAGTGGGGTATTTGTGAGTAAGAGGAAGGACGGGAAACCTGGACGAGAGCAGCAAAAGTGAAGTGAGCCCATTATCACGTAGCTTAACAACTTCGTTTATTTCACTTACTTTGTCAAAGGTTTGCAGACAAATGATCACAAAATTTTAAAACGACTATATCATTATTAAGCTAATTATCATCCTGCTCACAAAAGGTTTAAATCTAGAGGATGGGAGATCCGATGTGTTCAGGTATAGCTGTCTTTACACAAGAAGGTTAAACTAGGTGAACAAGAGACTAATTGTTGTTTAGGTATAGTCGTATCTACACAACAGGGTTATATCATAAAAATGAAAGACCTGTCGTGTTGAGGTATAGTCATACCTACACACGAGGCTTAACTAGAATGATTTATGACCCGTTGTGTTCAGGTATAGCCATATCTACACAGATATAACCATATTTATTTAAGCTAATCAAAAGGCGAGACAATAAACAGCATCTATTCCTAGAAAAGAATTTTTCAACTTCATTAACCACATTGTCTCTTCTTCTTCTACACAATGCCTACTGATGGAAATATGGAGCGTTGACAGCAAAACCACTCCTCAAAACTTGGGCTATTTTACCATATGATCAGAAGGAGAACGAATAACTAGATTTTTTGTGTATGCCCTATTAATCTTTGTTTTTCAGAAGATATATCTTCAGTAACGTCTGTTGCTGCTGTCATAGATTTACTTTTATACATCTATTTTAATAATGATGTATATTGAATTTAAATTTATATTTAAATATGCACATAACTTAGAGTGTTAAACCTATACTGAAAGATTCATGCCTATTTACTAAAGTTCTGAAAGATTCGCGGGTGTAATAATCAACAATATATGTGTGCAGTAAACACTGGTGTATCGTCTTTATTGTTGTGTAAGCGTAAATTTTTGGCAACTCTCTTCACGCCTATAAATGTAACCAACGCGATGCTCCAAGAGACAGTATATATTATTCGTTCGCTCCGATTGCTGTACTAGTAACCTCGGAAACTATAAGTGTTATTAATATGTATATTTAGGGAATTTTAAACATTTAATCAGGAACGATTCTAAGAATCGAACATTATAAAACATTTAACTTCATTGAATTTGCCCCCCAGGCTATTATTTGTGATAATCGTTTGTGTAAATTGTATTGTTGTTTGTACATTGAAAAAGATTTGCTTTTAAAAAAGAAATTATGTGTATCCATGTTGTTAGGAAAAACCATTAATATATACATATCAATATTTGTTTGACTTCTACATCTAAACTATTGTTTAACTCAGTTTAAGGTTATTTGAAATAATAATACACAAAACTGATGATGTTTGATGATTACACGTGTATTTTTATTATTAATTCAAATCAACAAGTTGCTTTATGTGTATACTTCTCAGCTACAGAGTATCAAAACACAAATTATATTAAAACATGACTCTGAACACCGTATCTTCGTAAGTTTTATAACCAGAAAAAAGTTTCTTCTCTGGTGATATAGTTGTACACATAAGTTGAAGTCTTACGTTCATTTTAATCAATTATTCCAAAGATTTTACCTTATGGGATTATATACACGCACGTATTAGTTTTGTCTATGTTTTGAATATCACAAAAATTGGTTTTCTTGTTAATTGGAAAATATTGTTATATTTTTCTGACAACACAAAGCATCACTGATATTCGTGCTTCTTTTCTCATTATCGATTGCATTTAAAATTTATGTGTTTGGGAGCTTAAATATTACTTCAAAATATTTCTTAGGCAAAATTACAAGCGTAAATAAAGTGAAAATACTACAATACATTGTCAAAATTGGAGGTGTAAAAAAGTGGGAATACTAAAATAAAACTGTTAAAATTAGAGATGTAATTTTTTGTTTTGAATTAAGCACAAAGCTACACAATGGTCTATCTGTGCTCTGCCCACCATGGGTATCGAAATTTGGATTTTAGCGTGTTAGTACGCAGACATACCGCTGAGCCACTGGGGGGCAAAGGTGTAAATAAAGTGGAAATACTAAAATAAAACTGTCAAAGTTAAAGGTGTAAATATGGAGGGAATACTACATGTATGTTACAACTTAGATCGTGTTTAAAACAAGTGTATTTTTTTCTCAATTCTATAAAATCTATATTTAAATAATAAAACATAAAATCATTTCCACAAAATAAAAGTGTGATATATTGTTTCAATCTCCATGATATTTGAAACATCGAGTTATTTAAACTGTGGTTCTTTCTGATGTTCTATCTAAACTGAATAGACATTTTACACACTTTGTATCATACAAATTTATTGTCTGAATTCCATTTTTTACACTGAGCATCTTTTATGAACCATTCGTACAGATTATATTTAACAGAAACAGAATTGTCCAGGTGAAGTTTTTCACAGAGATCACACATCCAACAATGGAGATAGACTTTGAACTTTCTCTTCCACTGAAAATATTTATTGTAAAGAACACTGCTAGAACCAACCAGTTTCAAGTGTTCGGCCAGTTTTCTTGGATCTGGATAATCCATAGCGTTAATGAAAGATCCCGGAGGAGCGAAACGGCTGTAGTTCGCTCCACCGAGCGTTACGGGCACAATATCGAAATTCAGCACATTGAAAAACTTTTCAGTCACGTAGTCCTTACATATCGAATTCTCAAATGCTAAATAAAACTTGTATTTTTTTAAAATGTCTTCGTAACATTTTGTAGCCTGCATTGGAAGACAAACTTTGTCTCCACATTTTCCATAAATGTCCACAGATATGAAAGATTTCAATTTTTGAACATACTTTTCTCTCATACTCGGTGTGTGGCAGTTGCTCACAATCCAAACAATATCCCTAACTTTTTTTACAAGAAAGTCGTTGTCTAGTGTCTCACCTGATTCCATTTCTTCACAGATGTGCCCATAACGAACTGGTATGTCCGAATCTTCGCGATAACTCATTGTCCAGTTAAACAGTCCATCGATTTTATTCCAAGGCATTTTGATAGATCTTGGAGCTTCTAGTCCATAAAGAATCCATCTTTGGTGCAACCCTCTGTCCTTAGGCAGCTTAACATTCGACCTAAAGTTTGGAATGTGAAACAGGATAGCATCAACTGATGTAAGCAGTTTTCGATCTGCGGTAACAGAACATTGGTATTGGCAGCTGTAACGAGAGAATGTTTCGTTTCCAGGAAGGAAAAAATAATAATCGTCAATAAACTGTGCTCGAAAATACTTCGTCCAAAGTAAAATAGTTACTGTGGCTTGTGATCTGGACGAAACTGGGAACAAGGGAATGTTAACAAGACGAGGCTGTCCTGGAGCAGAGACATTAACAGCTGCGACTGGACAAGAAAAATATGTTTTTCCAAAGTAATTGAATTGTTCCTTCTGGAACACGTTCTTTCCATTATAAAAACACCAAAATATTCCAAGACTAACAGTGACGCAGAGAACAAGTATTATATTTTTCATTTTTGATAAGGGAAAAGGCAAGGATATTTCCTCAACCCTGTAAATAATTTGATTCTCGTTAATAACAGAGACATTGCTTCTAAACATTTTCGGTGTAAATAACAATTTACTTACTCTTGACTACTCATAATAATTACAAATTTTTAATTCCCTTCTTTATAAAGCCATTGAAGCAAGTTTATTTTTATCGAATGGTGTTGTTTTTATTAAAAGTGCTAGAACTGTTTTGTCCGTGGGTAATTTTGATCTACCATCAGTTAATACCATGTTATGTTATTCCTGTGTATCTTATTTTTTCTTAATATTACAGATAAATTTAATGTTTTTGTCGTCATTAAGAATTTCGAAAGTTTTAAAATTGTAATAAAGTAAATATAATATAGTTTCCTACCACTTTGGAAATGGAACTCTGTGTTTACGACTGCCGTCAGTTCTCTCCATTATACAAATGTAAAGCCTGTCAAGCTATTTCCATATATCTTGTTTCTTCTTCAGGCCTCGCATGTGTTTATATCAGTTCGCAACACTTCGACGTCATGCGTGCTTTATGACCAATCATTAAACGCAAATCTCAACACGCTAAAATTTTAAACTTAATAGAGTTTTTCAATGTTTTCTCTGTGTTTTATATCTTTTCCACCACAGTAGAAAATGTGTTCCATTATTAAGGTCCTCATAAAACAACGCCATTAAATATTTACTACTAATTACAAAACTATTCTATTGAAAAACACACAGACAAAAACACTTCCATTAACAGCAAAAGGAGATTTATCGAGTCATGGTTCGGCATGACCAAGCGTGTTAAACCATGCGACTCGTAATCTGAATGTCGCGCGTTCGCATACACGTCGCGCCAAACATACTCGCTCTCCTACCCGTGGAGGCGTTATAAGCGACAGACAATCCCATTATTCACTGGTAAAAGAGTAGCCCAAAAATTGGCATTGGGTGGTGATGACTATCTGCTTTCCCTCTAGTCTTACAATACTAAATTAGGGACGGCTATCGCAGATAACCCGTGTTTAGCTGTGTGCGAAATTTTAAGAAAAGTGAAGATTGAAATATTTAAATTTATAATTACTTCAATGATCATAGTAAATTTCATTTTCTCAACACCAGATGTCACGAATGATTATTTAAGAAAAACTTCTACGTTTCAAATATATTCACACACATTGTTCCAGTTATTGTATTATGAACAAAAAATATATAAAGGAACAACTTAGTCTAAGTCTTTCGAGCATTAATTCTTATTATCATTTTATACAAGTGATTGTTTCCACGAAAACAACTCATTTTTAACCTTCATTAACCTGTTCAGTGTCGTAGACGAGCTAACTCGTCCAAGCCGATGGGTAACACAGTGCGATGGACGAGTTAATTCGTTCTCAATACTGTTATCAATGTTTTTTAAAGACATACATTTAACCTACTTACAAATTGTTTCACTTCGATCCAAAATGGCGTCACGAAAAAAGTTACAAAATGAAAAAGCATCAGAGTTGTATTTTCAACTTGGTTCGGTGTTGCCGTAGCAGCTGAAATACTTGGCAGTCAACAGGTTAACGATAGCTGAGATAAACCAGAAAACACCGCTCAACCAACATTATCAGTGCTGTGATAACTCTCAGAAATGTAATTGTATTTTAACCACATTTGTTTAACCTAGATTGCACCCCCTTCGCGTGTTTAAAGGTAAGTCTGCGGATTTACAATGCTAAAATAAAGGATTCGATTACTCTCGATGCACTCAGTAGATTGCCCTGTGTGGCTTTGCTTTGAGAAAAACACACACGCACAGATCAGTTTGGCCGTTTCGCCACCTAGCGTCAAAACGATTAACATGATTGCTATTACGCTACAGTTTTCGGTTAGTTTCCAGCACAAATAGTTCAATACTCAGCCTCAAACGGATAAAAATTTGCTTTGGTCTTTCCAGATCTTTAGAAGTACCTAAGTTATTACTAAAGAAAGTATAACGTCAAATTGTTATGGTCTTTGAGATTGGTATTTATTCGAGTGTAAAAAAAAATATTTGTTCTTTTTATTTTTTAAAGAAATTTTCATATAAGTAAACAAAATATAGATTTTATTTTTAAAAAGCTGAAGTAAAAATCTGATTAATAGCAAAAAAAAGGATAACTGAAAACTGTATATTTTCTTTTTAATTTCACACGAAGCTACTAGAGGGCTCTCTACGCTATATGTCCGCAATGTAGCAGTGTAAAACTAGAAAGAAGTCAGCTTTTCACTACCACCCACCGTAACCTCTTGGGCTACTTTTTTACCAACGAATAGTGGGTTGAACTGTTACATTATAACGTCTCCATGGATGAAATGGCGAACATGTTTGATGTAACGGGAATTTGAACTCGCGACTCTCATGCTACGAGTCGAGTACATTAACCACCTGGCCATGCCAGGGCCTGTATACATGGAAAAATCGTAAAGTTAATTCCTGGAAACATGAATTTCTTTTAACTTATTATTTACGTGAGTTGTGACAATACTCGATTGAGTTGAATGGTCTTGAATGAATGAAAAATACTAAAAATCGTAATATTCTGATTGTTTCGACACTTGGAAAATATATGCAGTCATAAACACTATTTACAATTGGTTGATTACTTTCATGACGTAATTAGTGTGACTGATGCTTGTAGCTTATTGGTTACTCGAGTTAATCTACATGTTCTACTCTAGAAACCAAATTAACATTTGATGAACTAATTTTCCAGCAAAAGTGTGCAAGTAACCGAAGGGTCAGTTACTTTTAAAACGAAAATAAAAACAAGCATTAGTGAGTGACGCTCTTAGTTAGAGTTTAATTAAAACGAGTGACATTGATATGAGTGTATTAATCTAGCGTTTATGAAAGACTGAAAACAGTATACACTTTAACGGTTCAAGTGTGTGTGTACATATCACAAAATGATAAAAATCTAAATGTTTGTTAGGTTGATAATTATATCTTGGAAAGATGGTATGTGTGTGTTTTTCTTACAGCAAAACCACACCGGGTTCTCTGCTGAGCCCTCCGAGGGGAATTGAACCTATGATTTTAACCTTGTAAATCCGTTACCGCTGTACTAGAGGTGGTATAGTAAAATAGAGATCCATTTAAATCACCGACTAGACACTTGTACCATCTTGATAAACTGAATATTTAATGTCGTACAAACCTTTTGTTTATTTGTTTGTGTGTGTGTAATGAAGTACAAACCTCCTCAATAAGGTATCTGTGCTTACCCTCATCACGGGTATCGAAACTCGGGTTATAGCGTTGTAAGTCTACAGACATAACGCTGTGCTATTCGGGGGGACTTATTTGTTTGTAGTCACATAAATGCACAACAAGCTGTAACTGTTCAAACCATCGTAGGCACCGAAACCTAATAAAGCGTTTTAAGCTTAGAGATTTAACGCTGAACCAATATGGGACTAAAGAAACTTTAATGAATTTAAGTTACAGTTTCTGAACGCCAATTTCTCAGTATTTTCCCAAGTAATTAATGTAAGATTTTCTTTATTGAGTGATTTTTTTGTTTCTCTACTAATTCATAACACAACTAACGACCTTCCAACGAACTAGCAACGTGTAAAACTGTGTTACTAATTATCCTTTTTGTGTTCACTCATGACTTTCATTGGAAAAAATTATAATTATTGCATTGTGTACATGTTTTATTAACTGAAATATCTAACTTTTGGAGTTCATTTAAATGCTATCTTTCGTTGTTTAAACGTTTTATAACTTTTGTCGAATCAAAGAAATGTTTATTGTTACGTGCTTAATTCAAGCAGTTTCAAATATTATAGTATAAGCATTTTAAACCGTGTTGTTTAATTATATGCCATTAAATATAATTTTATTTCTTTGCTACAAACTAACTGAAAAGTTTCAGAGGGATAGTTTACCTACTTGTATGGTTCCTTGGTGTTAAACACCACAACTCGAATAATTTGAATGTATTAAATTTTATAAAGTGTTCACCCTGGAACATTATGATGAATAATATAAAAATCACAGCCTGCTTAACTGTTTAATATATATTTGCTGTTAAATTACTATTAAAGCTTTAGATGTCGCAGCCAGTAGGGCGGCCGATTTTTGTTTAATTCCTTTAAGTGATTTTGAAGTTAAAAAATAATGTAAAAGAACACGCACATTCGTCCTAAAGTTTGGAATGTGAAACAGGATATCAACAACTTATGTAAGCGGTTTTCGACCTGCGGTAACAGAACATTGGTATTGGCAGCTGTAACGAGAGAATGTTTCGTTTCCAAGAAGGAAAAAATAAAAATCGTCAACAAACTGTGTTCGAAAATACTTCGTCCAAAGTGAAATAGTTATTGTGGCTTGTGTTCTGGCTGAAACTGGGAACAAGGGAATGTTAACAAGACGATGCTCTCCTGGAGCAGAGACATTTACAGCTGCGTCTGGACAAGAAAAATATGTTTTACCAAAGTAATTGAATTGTTCCTTCTGGAACACGCTCTTTCCATTGTAAAAACACCAAAATACTCCAAGACCAACAGTGAGGCAGAGAACAAGTATTACATTTTTCATTTTTGATAAGGGAAAAGCCAGGGATATTTTCTCAACCCTGTAAATAATTTGACTCTCGTTAATAACAGAGACATTGGTTCTAAACATTTTCTGTATAAAGAACAAATTATTTTCTTTTGACCACTCATAATAATTACAAATGTTTATTGAAGACAAAGACTATTTTTAACCAACAATAATGATAAATTTTCAATATCTACAGCAACTGAAATCTAAGACTTCAAATAATTTTAAAAATTAATTAAATATAAAAAACTATATTACTCAGTTAATTAACAGCAAATCGCCCTTAAATAGCAAGTTTTGGATCCAGTAGTTCACAGATGGTTTTGACCAATTTATCAGAGTAGTCAAATATAATGGAGGAGAAACGTAACAAACAATAAACAAAAAACAAACCTTCACAATAGTCTACCTACGCTCTGTCCCCCACGGGTATC
Source organism: Carcinoscorpius rotundicauda (assembly GCA_011833715.1). Classification (NCBI taxonomy): domain Eukaryota; kingdom Metazoa; phylum Arthropoda; class Merostomata; order Xiphosura; family Limulidae; genus Carcinoscorpius; species Carcinoscorpius rotundicauda. The sequence continues at coordinate 10,566,023 of CM022400.1, read as the reverse complement.
AAAACCAGGTTTCTGGATTTGTAAGTCCGCAGGTATACCGTTGTGAACTGGGGGCTAATCGCTCTAATGAAACATACAGAATGTGTGACTGGTAATGTCGGGAAACTATAATTTTTCACAGATAAGACGTTTTAATACTGAATAAAAACTTAGTACCTGCTAACAGAGTGAAATTCAACACGTTGGGATTTCAGAGTTACCAATTATTCGTTATCCTAGAAGCTACGACTTAAGCACTCGATTTTGCAATCACGAGGGTTATCTGCGCTAGCTGTCCCTAATTGAGCATGGAAAGCAGCTTGTCATCACCCACCGCCAACTTTTGGGCTACTGTTTTACCAACGAATAGTGGGATTGACCGTAACTTTATAATGCCCCATCGGCTGAAAAGGCGAGCATGTTTGGTACGACTGTGATTCGAACCCGCGACCCTCAGATTACGAGTCGAGTGTCTTAACCAACTGGCCATGCCGGAGGCTTTCAATACAAAATATTTTAATTAGTTCTGATTAACATTGCTTACAGTTCAGATAATATTTGTAACGTCAAAAAGAGGTTTCATTGGAAACTTTAAAACGTTTTCACACCATATTTTCCTGTGACTTTACGTAGACTGGGTGTAAGGGGTGTAGCAAACTTATCAATACGTTCTTAAAATTAATATTTCAAACACACGTCCCTTTAATGCATAAGACTCCAAAAATGGAGCTAGTTAGTGAAAGACTATTTTTAGGGAAAAGTAGAATTACTTTGACATTAAGACGAATTTTAGAAATAATATTCATCTCATAACAAGTGAACGGTACCTGTTTCAACATTTACTAACATTTAAATACGAATCGTTTCCACATTATCTATAATACCTTACTAAAAACGGCCCGGCATGGCCAGGTGGGTTAAGGAGTTCGACTCGTAATCCGAGGGTCGCGGGTTCAAAATCCCGTCGCACCAAAATATCCTCGCCCTATCAGCTGTGGATTCTTTAAACTGCGACGGTCAATCCTACTATTCGTTGGTAAAAGAGTGGCCCAAGAGTTGGCGGTGGGTGGTGATGAGTATCTGACTCGTCTCTAGACTTACACTGCTAAATTAGGGACGAAAAAGCTGATAGCTTTGTGCGTAATTACAAACTAAGCTAACGTCATTAATTAATTCCCTTCTTTATCAAGCTATTGAAGCAAGTTTATTTTCAGCGAATCGTGTTTTTTCTGATTGAAAAAACTGGAACTGTTTTGTCCGTGGGTAATTTTGATCTACCATCAGTTTATACTAATGATGTCATTCCTGTGTATTTTATTTTTTCTTAATATTATAGATAAATTTAATGTTTTTGTCGTCATTAAGTACTTCAAAAGTTTTAAAATTGTAATAAAGTAAATATAATATAGTTTCCTACCACTTTGGAAATGGAACTCTGTATTTACGGCTGCCGTCAGTTCTCTCCATTATACAAATGCAAAGCCAGTAGAGCTTTTTCCAGATATCTTGTTTCTACTTGCGGCCTCGTATGTGTTTATACCAGCTCGCAACACTTCGACGTCATGCGTGTTTTATAACCAATAATTAAACGGAAATATCAACAACCTAAAATATTAAACTTAGTTGAAGTTTTTAAATGTTTTCTCTGGGTTATATGTCTTTTTCACCACAGTAGAAAATGTGTTGCAATATTCAGGTGCTCATTAAACAACGACATCAAATATTACCTTCTAATAACAAAACTATTCTATTTGAAAACACACAGACAAAACACTTTTATCAACAGCAAAAGCAGATCTTTCGAGTCAAGGCCTGGCATAGCTAAGCGTGTTAAGGAATGCAACTCGTAATCTAAGGGTCACGCGTTCGCATACCCGTCGCGCCAAACATGCTCGCCCTTCCAGCCGTGGAGGCGTTATAAATCCACAATCAATACCACTATTCGTTGGTAAAAGAGTAGCCCAAGAGTTGGCGGTGGGTGTTGATGACTAGCTGCTTTCCCTCTAGTCTTTTCTGCTAAATTAGAGACGGCTATCGCAGATAAACCGTGTGTAGCTGTGTGCAAAATTTAAAAAAAAAACTTCGTTAACCTGTTCAGTGCCGAAGACGAAATAACTCGTCCAAGCCGATCGGTAACACAGTGCGACGAACGAGTTAATTTATTCTCATTACTGTGTTCTCAATGTGTTTTTAAATACATGCATTTGAACTACTTACAGATTGTTTCACTTTCGATCCAAAATAGCGTCACGAAAAAAAAGTTACAAAATGTAATAAGCATTAGAGTTGTATTTTCAACTTGGTTTGTAGTTGCCGTAGCAGCTGAAATACTTGGTACTCAATAGTTAACGATGACTGATATAAACTAGAAAACATCGCTTAACCAACATTATCAGTGGTGTAATAACTTTCAGAAATGTAAGTGTATTTCAACTACACTTTTTTACACCCGCAGAAAGAGATGGAATAGTTCAGTTTGCACCCCCCCGCTAATATAGGGGTAACTCTTTGGATTTACAACGATAAAATCAGGAGATAAATTTCTCTCAATGGGCTCAGATCAGTTTGCTTTTTTGCCCCCTAGCGTCACAACGATTAACATGATTGCTATTACTCTACAGTTTTGGGTTTGTTTCCAGCACAAATAGTTCAATACTCAGTCTCAGACGGATAAAAATTTGCTTTAGTCTTTCCAGATCTTTAGAAGTACTTTAGTTATTACTAAACAAAGTCTAACGTCAAATTTTTATGGTCTTTTGAGATTGGTATTTGTTGGAGTGTTAAACAAAATATTTGTTCTTTTTATTTGTTAACTAAGTCATTACAGAACATACAAAAGAAATTTTAATGTAAGTAAACGAAATATAGAGTTTATTTTTAAAAAGGTCAAGTAGAAAACTGATTAATAACAAAGAGAAAGATAACTGAAAACTGTATATTTTGGTTTTTTTAATTTTGCATAGAGCTACTAGAGGGCTCTCTACGCTACCGTCCCTAATGTAGCAGTGTTAGACTAAGAGGGAAGGCAGCTTGTCACCACCACCCACCGTCACCTCTTGGGCTACTCTTTTACCAACGAATAGTGGGATGGACCGTACATTATAACGTCCCCATAGATGAAAGGGCGAACATATTTGGTGTGATTCGAAGTCGCGACCCTTATGTTACGAGTCGAGTCGTTACCTTTCCATGCCGGGGCCTGTATATTTGGAAAAATAGCTTATTATTTACGTCAGTTGTGACAATACTCGATTAAGTAAAATGGTCTTGAATTAATGAAAAATACTAAAAATGGTAATATTCTGATTGTTTCGATAGTTGGAAAATATATGCGGTCAAAAAAACTAATTTCAATTTATTGATTACTTTCATGACGTAATTGGTGTGACCGATGCTTGTAGCTTATTGGGTACTCGAGTTAATCTACATGTTCTGCTCTAAAAACTAAATAAACATTTGATGAACTAATCTTTCCAGTAAGTGTGCAAGTATCCAAAGGGTTATTTACTTTTAAAACGAAACTATTGTCAATATAAAAACAAGCATTGGTGAGTGACGCTCTTAGTTAGAGTTTAATTAAAACGAGGGACATTGATATGAGTGGAGTAATCTAACGTTTATGAAAGACTGAGAACAGTATACACTTTAATGGTTCAAGTGTGTGTGTACACATCACAAAATGATAAAAATCTAAATGTTTGGTAGGTTGATAATTATATCTTGGCAAGATGGTGTGTGTATGTTTTTCTCTTGTACCATCTTCATAAAATAAATATTTAATATCGTACAAACCTTTTGTTTATCTGTTTGTTTGTGTGTTTGTAATGAAGTACAAAGCTACACAATAAAGTATCTGTTCTCTCCCGTCACGGGTATCGAAATTCGGGTTATATCTTTGTAAGTTTACAGACATAACGCTGTGCTACTACGGGGAACTTATTTGTTTGCAGCCACATAAATGCATAACCAGATGTAAATATCCTTCCCATCGTAGGCACCGAAAACTAAATTATGGCATTTTAAGCTTTGATAATTACAGCTGGAACAATATGGGACTAAAGAAACTTCAATGAATTTAAGTTACAGCTTCTGAAAACCATTTTGTTATCATTTTCCCAAGGAATAATGTAAGATTTTCGTTACTGAGTGATTACCATGTTTTCTGTTAATCTACCTATTAATAACACTACTAACGACCTTCCAACGAGCTAGCAACTGTGAAACTGTGTTATTAATTATCCTTTTTGTGCTCAAACATAACCTTCATTGGAAACATTTATAATTATTAAATTGCGTACATGTTTTATCAACTGAAATATCTGACTTTTCTAGTTTATTCAAATGTTATCGCTCATTCTTGAAATGTTTTATAAGTTCAGAAAAATCAATGAAAGATTTATTGTTACGTGGTTTGTTTTAGGAGTTTCATATATTGTAGTATAAGCATTTTAAACCCTATTGTTTAATTATATGCCATTAAAAATAATTTTATTTATTTGCTACAAACTAACTGAAAAGTCTTTGAGTGATAGCTTACCTATTTGTATGGTTCCATGGTGTTAAACACCACAACTCGAATTGCTTGAGTGTACCACATTTTATAAAGTTTTCACCCTGGAACATTATGATGAGTAATATAAAAATAACAGCCTGGTTAATGTTTAATATATATTTGCTGTAAAATTATTATTAAAGCTTTAGATGTCGCTGCCAGTCAGGCCGCCGATTTTTGTTTAATTCCTAAAGTGATTTTGAAGTTAAAACATAATATCAAAGAACACGCAAAACCAAATATTATCCAGAAATGACACGTCATGCGGCCTCTTAACGGTTCATATACTGGAGGTGTGGTTCTCGTGACATTCTCACATTGTGATTGGTCGACAGAAATTGACAACGAGTGTTTTCAAAATTTTAAGCTCAGTAAAATGCAACCTGATTTCAATGAAAACGTGTCAAAATACATGTTATGTTGTTTTTAATCGGTATGTGACAGTGGAAAGTATATATCATTTTCGAATTTAGCGAACAGGATTTATTGTCGAACATGTAAAAATATTCCAAACAGTTAAACCAAAACAAGTCTGTGTAACCTGCATTAACAATCCTATTGTAACACTTATGTATATTTTACTGGGTTTTTTTTTTGGCGCAGATAGCCTAGTTGCTTTACTCCAATAAACGCTAAACAATCAACTAAGTCACTTCCCCCAGCGCCATCTCTTGTTCACTATTGCACTGTCAAATATAAAATAAATTTAAATTTTCAAACATCAGTGTTTTACTCAGTTGTAACTAAACTGGAGAAGAAGGTTCTTCCTCACGTTAAATCATGAGAACATAAACTGTAATGTCTTGGATCGACTTCATTCGTGACAGTAACACATTAAGCAGTGTACAATCTTACTTTAATAAAACGTAACCACTACGTGTCTCGATTGCTTGACGGCCAATACACAACAACAATAACACAGTGAAACATTCTTTATTAGATTGTATACTTTATAGTGAAATAAACAGGTGTAAGACTGATTAAAGTTTTAAGTTATAAGTACTATTAACCACTATAAATAACGTTATTATGAAATTATTTGAAATAATTCATGTTACTAACATCTCATAAGTCATTATTAATAAAATAATAATCATCATCTCATACTTTTAAAGAAGGTTATTAACCTGTAATTTTCTGTTCGGAATACATAAACAACTGACATAAACGTTGACTTAAACTAACTGATCAGATGTTTAAACTTTTCAGTGTTTTATAACAGTTTCTGTAATTTTTTATTTCCATCATTTGATTTTTATAATGAAAGAATTTATTGCGCTTTGTAGAGGTTACGTCACAGAAATTGACCAGTTGACAAAGTTTTTATCTAGAGGTCGCTAAATTCTTCCAAATGCTCAATACTTCTTTACAAAAGCCCAGAAAACGTCGAAAGTGTTGATCATTACAGATGACTGCAGGTCAGAACCTACAACAGCTGAACATTATATTAAGGTACGACCAGTTAAAAACAATATTATAAAAGTTGTGATAATAACTGTAGTTTCAGTAATTACGTCAAATATTTTAATTTAACCTGCTGAATACACTATTAAAGATATTCTGCAACTATAATACACCTAGTAATAATTCTTTCACTCTCAACTCCGAAGTGTACAACTTTATTAAAAATTTAAGATTTCCTTTCATTTATCGACATTATCCTCATTTCAATAATATTGTGTGTACACTTTTGAAGCTTGTTTCTCATAATTTTCCTCCTGTCAATATTTTTGGCATTAATCACGCAAGTTCAATTAAGTTGGAAAGCTTTGCATCAAAATTTTTGTTTGTATTGAATAGAACAAAACAAATAACCTTGGAAGTTTTGACATATGAAAGTACAATATATTTTGAAAGGAAAATATATTCTAAGTATTTTCTCTGAATGCTGCAAAATGCGAACTTGTAAAGGTATAAAACCGCCAACTACTCGCATTATATGTATATTCATAATTGTTTTTATTAGCTCTGACCTAAACCAAAATTAGGTGTGTGTGTGTGTGTGTTTTCTTATAGCATAGCTAGAAAGGGCTATTTGTTTAGTCCAGCGAGGTAAATCGAACACCTAATTTTTGTGTTATAAATACATAGACTTATAGCTCTACCAACGGGAAACTAGCAGACCTTCTTATACACATAAAACTACTGTAATATTATATTAGCACAAAGCAGCTATATACTGATAATTAATCATAAGCATTAGAAATTCACTATTCATATAATGTTTATTGTTATTGTGATATACGTATAAATATTCAATATTCTCCTAGAAATCTTGGTATTAAATGGACTATTCAGTGACGTTAAATCTCGAGTGAAGGTCAAAACAGACCCAAATCGAAGATGACAGCAAGCATAATCTATTTCATTACATATTTCAATCAAAATACAACGTGCAATATTTTATCACTGTGCTTCAACAAACCTTTAAAAAGTGAAAGCAGTTTATAACACGAAGCAGTTTATTTTGTATAGCGCCATCTCGTTAGCTGTTTAAAACCTATATCCCAGCCAATTAAAAATGTGTCGAAAAATACTAATTTAGAAAATTTTTACAATACAAAAACTATAAGATTGTACTTGAAGAATTCAAAGATTCTCCTGTACTCGTTCTTTCGTTTCTCTCTTTTGATCATTTCTATCTGGAGCATCCGTTCTGACACTTGCCGGAGTTTTCTTTGTTAGAAGTAAGCTCTTTCAAACTCAGCCCAGAATTATTCATCTGAAGGTCTTCCATTTCTGACATCGAACTAAGGAAAAGTTGGAAGAAGGTTAACACGTTAGTTTCCAAGTTTTGAAGTATTTTAGGTTTTTCAACTTGTTTTCTGACAATTAAAAGGTGAACCTTTAATTAACAGCGCCATCTCGACTGATGTAATTTTCCATTCTTAATTGTTTGATGTTGTTTTTGTTTTTTGAATTTTGCACAAAGCTTCTTCATGGCTATCTGTGCTAGCCTTCCCTAATTTAGGAGTGTAAGACTAGAGGTGTCATCAACACCCAACGCCAACTCTTGGGCTACTCTTTTATCAACAAATAGTGGGATTTACCGCACTTCATAACGACCCCAATGCTGGAGCGGCGAGCACGTTTGGTTCGAAGGGGATTCGAACCTGCGACTCTTATATTACGAGTCGAACGCCTTAACCCACCTGTCGTTGCCGAACGACGACAGGATGAACTAATGATTTCACTGACAGTATTAATGAACACTCGGTACCTTTATTGGTGTTTAACGTTGCTTTATAATATTGAAATACAGGCGAAAAAATTTTGTTGTCTTAGAAATGATACACACTTACGGGTCAACTCGTGAAGCTGTCAGTTTTGTAACTGAAGCTCATGCTATCACATGAACTTGGCTTAAAAATTAATACTAAAGCTGGAACCCATGGTTTTTAAATAATCGCATCAGACTACCTTCAACTATATCCAAGCAGAAATCTGTCTTTTTTTTAATTTAACATGTAATGAAACATGAAATAAATTTGAATGAAATCTTTTATCACAAAGGCCCGGGATGTCCAAGTGTGTTTAGGCGTTCGACTCGTAATCCGAGGGTCGCGAGTTAAAATCCCGGTCACACCAAAACATACTCGCCTAACCTTCCGCGGGGAGTTATAATGTTTCAGTCAATCCAACTATTCGTTGGTAAAAGAGTAGCCCAAGAGTTGGCGTCGGGTTGCGATGACTAGCTGCCTTCCTTCTAGTTTTACACTACTAAATTAGGACGGTTAGAACAGACAGCCCTCGAGTAGCTTTGTGCGAAATTCAAAACAAAGAAACAAACAACTTGTAACAAGTGCACTTGCAAACAATATTTGTTACAGCCACATGCTTATTTTATACGTGGCGTCTCGTATAAGAAAACCGCATATTTTGATGTCATTTAGAGCATTCGTAATAACATATCAGAAGACAGGTATTTCTTCTGTGTATGGAGTACATAGGACAAGTAGCTTTTCTGTGTATGAAGTACATAGGATAAGTAGCTTTTCTGTGTATGGGGTGTATAAAATAAATAACTTTGTGTTTATGAAGTATATATTAGGAATAATTCTTTTGCGCATGTTGAACTTAAGATGAATGAATCTTCTCTGCTTGGACAACTTTTATGCCCCATTTTTTAAAGCTGTAACTTAAGAAACTTTTCACTACGCGGAGTCTTTTAAACGGTTAATGGATTTTAAATTCACACAGAAATGACGTATCATTTAAACACGCCGATTTCTGTTGACTTTGTACTTAACGGGCCTCTTTGGGTTGACGACACACAATGCATGCTTATTTCATTTGTCATGATATGTAAACGAAACCAATCTTGTTAAACTTTTTAAATAAATACGCCTCTTTATGTTGCTTCCACAGGTCCCCGCTTTCTCTCACAACAAAATATTGGCATAGGGTTTGCAGATCTGTCTGTCGTCCTGAAGGACCTAAAGTTCAACACTGGTCGTTAGTTTTGTGTTCCTGAAGTGAACATTTCTTCTAAGATTTTTCATCTTCTTTTACCCGTCCTCATTAACCCATGTTTCATACCTGGCGTTCAAATTTTAATTACTTTTCTACAATGATATTTTTAATATTAAGCCCAATAAGACGTTCAAATAACGAATGGGGAGAAAAAAAAGAAACTTTCTAAGTTTCCCCAGTTACATACATCCCCAAGCTCCTCCCCGGTTACATATACCCCTGAGCTTCGACTTAAGATCAGTTAATGTGAAACCAAAATACCTACCGCGTTCGTTGCTTTGATTTCACACACAAACATGTCCCTTCATGGAAATAGAGTAAACGAGGCCTATCTATTTTTTTTTTGGAGTCAATTGTGTTACAGCTGTTTCATGTTGTTTCACAGGTAATGATTAACACATAGGCTTTCAAATAACAAATTCCACATTTCTGTCACGACATTACCAAGAGATCATGTAACTAAGTATACAGTTTGTCTAAGACAAATTATTTACGTTGGAAAATAGTCTTTGTTTCTTTGTTTGTTTATGTTGTTTTTGAAACATGAAATCAAGCGAACTGAAACACAGACATATTGGTAACATGGCTACAAACAGATGTTGTTCTAATGTGAAAATAACTACAGAAAGTACGAAATATAAAAAATAACCCGGAACATTTAAATATAAAACTACCTTAAGTAGAATATAAACTAATTTTCGAATATTTAAGCTTTTAAGTCGTCAACATGAAAATGTTATGAAGTCAAGTTACTATGCTAATTTTGTAATATGCAATGAGAAATTTTTATGTAAGTATTATGTAAAGAAAACATGACGTCACATTAACGTGTTTATCTTTTATATATAGAACAGTTAAATACGCACGTCCATCATCAGTAATAACAAAGTCAGTTGTCTTTTAGTTATCATCTCTGATGATGGACTTGAGTGTTCAGTTATTTGAAACGTATCAAAGTAAGTTTTTAACAGCTCACGACTCGTTAACTTTATAATATTTACATTTATTTAAAAGTTTAGTCGGTATGTTACTGAATCAGTTTTTCCTGTATTTTGAACGATATTTGACCATTATATATAGTTCTTGTATACTTTTGCAAGTTTTTCTCCGTCTTCTGTCTGCACCAAATGAGTCATTTTTCCGTTGAGCATTTCCCGTTGATCGACTTTGTTCGCTACAAGCATCACCGGAATTCGTTGAGAAGTAACATCCTACAAAATAGTGAAATACTGTCAAAACAGTGCACATACAATATGTACCTTTAAGTACTTTACACACCAATGGCTGTTAACAAACTACATAGAATCTTCAAGGTGGTGGAGTTAATACTGACTGTTTACACAGCACATGCTACAGGGATGTGTTTTGCACAGTTTTATATTTTATTTTAAAACTGTCTTTAAACTCCGTTATTCTCAACACAAGTAACACTGACCAAACATATTGGAATTGTGTTAATGTAGGTTTTAATATGGAGCTTGTATAGATGTATCTGAATGATATTATTGTTGGAAGTAAAATATATGTATATATGTGAGTTTTTCTGACTTTGAGGATAACCTTGAGCTAAAATATCTGGATTGTATTGATGTGGGCCTTGGTCTGACATTAACATGTAGCTTATACATCTGGACTGTATTAATGTGAGCCTTGGACTGACATTAACATGTAGCTTATATATCTGTATTGTATTAGTGTGGGCCTTGGTCTGACATTATCATGTAGCTTATATATCTGTATTGTATTAGTGTGGGCCTTGGACTGACCTTAACATGTAGCTTATATATCTGGATTGTATTAATGTGGACCTTGGTCTGACATTAACATGTAGCTTATATATCCGGATTGTATTAATGTGGGCCTTGGTCTGACATTAACATGTAGCTTATATATCCGGATTGTATTAATGTGGGCCTTGGTCTGACGCCTATATATCTGAGTAATATAAAGTTTGGCCTTAATATGAAGCTTATATATCTCAACTCAGTGACACTGACATTAATATGTAGCTTATGTATCTCAACTCAGTGACACTGACATTAATATATAGCTTATATCTCTCAGCTCATTAACATTGACATTAATTATAGTTTCCATAAGAAACATTACAAACAACCATTCTATATACCAAGTTGTTAGTAAAGTTAAATGAAATTTCAAAATCTAGTTTCTGAAAATAGTTCTGTTTGTGTATTACGACAGTTTTAGTTTCTTTGTTTGAACACGGGATGACTAAAATATATGAATAAATTATAAACAGAAAATAATTATAAAGTTTAATAAAAAAGTTATATATACAACTCAAAGCTCCTTCTTTCCTTTTCTATAAAATAAAACAAGCATTATATATAATGAAAACAGTATTTTAAAATACGTTAAGAAAGAATTATGTAATTTTTAAACATTTTAAATCACTGTTGAAAAGCACTGGACGCTTACCCTTAAATAGTTACTACCAGTAAACGTTAAGATAGTTACTACCAGTAAACGTTAAGACAGTTACTACCAGTAAACGTTATAATAGTTACTACCAGTAAACGTTAATATTGTTACTTCCAGTAAACGTTAATATTGTTACTACCAGTAAACGTTAAGATTTTTACTACCAGTAAACGTTATAATAGTTACTACCAGTAAACGTTAAGATTGTTACTACCAGTAAACGTTAATATTGTTACTTCCAGTAAACGTTAAGATAGTTACTTCCAGTAAACGTTAAGATAATTACTACCAGTAAACGTTAAGATAGTTACTTCCAGTAAAAGTTAATATTTTTACTACCAGTAATAGTTAAGATAGTTACTACCAGGAAATGTTCAGATAGCTACTTCCAGTAAACGTTACATTTATTTTTCTTTCCCCATATTCCCCTAACAAGTAAATAAAGTATTGTAAAAGTATGTTTGATAAAACTTTCCTTTGAAATCTTATGTGACAGTTTTCACCTGTCAGCATGAGTGTGTAATACCAAATCAAGCTTTTAACATTAATGTGAAACCTAGAACTTCTATTCAAATCAGTGTGTTTAAACACATGATTAAGGGTCGAAAGTAACTCAATGCCTAGTACGTTTTAACAGTTTAAAAATACAGTATATCTGATAAAAACATAAGTTTATACAAAGAATCAAATATAAAAATACCTTTTCTTAAACTGTAAGCTGTTTCCAGTCCTATAACCTCAGTGGTTATCACTACACATACGTATTTATACTCTTGTGTCTGAGTAAACTATTTATATCTTAGAATGACAAAACCTTAATGGAATGTATTTTTTGTTGAGTTAAGACTGTAACACATAACTTATTTATCAGAGAAACGATCTTTTCTTTTGGATATGTGTTTAGAAATAGAAATTCCTGAACCTAACGAAAGTTAATATTCTATTGTTTTGTGTGTTTTGAGTTTTGCACAAAGCTACACCAGCGCTATCTACACTAGCCGCCCCTATATTAGCAATGTAAGGCTAGAGGGTAAATAGATAGTCATCACCACCCATTGCTAGCTCTTGGGCTTCGTTTTGGCCAACAAATAATGGGATTAACCAGCACTTTATAATGACCCAATGGCTGAAAGGGCGAGCATGTTTGGTGTGACGGAGAATCGAACCCGCGACCCTCAAATTACGGGTCGAGTGCCATACCGGGCCAATGTTCAAATGATAAACCACCCTTAATATGTCCTCTTCATGTTGATTGATATTTCTGATGTGTGCAGTAAACAGTTTTAAATTGAGATATTTAACCTTCGACAGATAAGTAATGAGAGATAATGAGCAATATATTATTAGTGACAAATAATTAATGACATATGATTAATTATATGTAATCAATAAGGCTGACCAAATATATGAACGAGTAAACAAATAGATACAAGAGTTAGGTTCTGATGAGGAAATGACCTTTCGAAAGCGGTCATAAGGTTTATAACCTTCATAATACTTTATAATAACTACTTTAAGTGGCCAAACTCACTAAATAAAGTTGTACTTTTGGAGAAACTTACATCAATAGCATCCATCCACTGTCGAACATTTAAAAAGGTATATTCACTGGTACAGTCATACACCAGCATTATTCCATCAGCTTTACGGAAGTAAGACTGGGTTATACTGCGGAATCTAGAGGACAGTGAACGTTTTAACTGAGATAAGCCTACATTGCTGTACACTAAATTACGCTAGGCTTACACTGATATGTAATAAATGATATTAAGATGAAATATTTTATAATAAACTTTGTTATATACTATCCCAAACGCTGTTAAATTAACAGTCATGTCTTTTTACTACTCACTGCTGTTAAAAGCAACAGTGATACTTTATATTTAATATTAAAACCATTTTACATATTCATCAACTTCAGACTTTCTTACCACAAAACTTTTTAACAATGTAAGCGTTTCTTTCACAACACGTGCTTATATGTAGCTTTTCTCTCATGCAGCACGAGCTCATTTACCCGTCGCACTGAACAGAAAGTTTTAATGACGTGTCATATCGTTACACAAAATCTATTGTCATAATTCCAAACGACCACATTTAAAAAAAACAACAATACGGCAGTTCAAGTAATTTCTGAATGAGCTTTTGAATGAAAATTTTGGATATTTTAACAAAAAAGGTTATTCTTGAATTCATAAAGTACACACTTTACAGGTCAAATGTCAAATGTTCTTTTCTTGTTACCTTTCTTGTCCTGCTGTATTCCAGAGCTGAATTGCAACATTCTAACAATCAACTCTCAGGTATTTCATCTGAAAGTCCACACCTATTGTAGTACAATTTTCGTTTTCAAAATTAGTTTCAAAGCTTTATTAAATTACGTGTTTAATTTACGTGTTCAATATACAAGCATAATAACACAGGCCTAAAGAGTTAATCTTACAAAAATTATTTTGGTTTTAATGAAGAGTTTTCCATAATTCAGCAAGGCAGATTTTGAAAATAAGGAAAGGACTTTTTTAATAAACTGGGAAGGAAAGAAAAACTATTACTTGGATGAAATTATTGTCTTTATTATCATGTCTATTTTGTTTGGACTCCAGAACGATCGATAAGACTCTCACGTCGCGATTGGTCTAGAGCAGGGTTGTGCAACAGGCGGCCCGCGGGCCACAACCCGGCCCTTCAAGCCATTTAGTGTGGCCCTAGTTGTTGTAATCTAACCATGTGGCCTGATCTGTAATCCAACGCAAATGGAATATTTTTAAAAGCATCGATCCTACGGGATTCCCAGTCTTCGACTCGACAAACTTCTAAAATTATCTTTGCTAGAGAGGAGCAGGCCGAATTCGATTGGTCAGCCTCATTAGGGCATGAATAGGTGACGTGCACTAGCACTATTGTCTACGACTCAACGTCATGTCTTGAACCTCGCCTTCGCCCGCTGACGACAATTTTCCCTAACCTCTGCTGTCCGTCATTCATTATTGGTGAAAATTTTAGTACCTTTTACAGTTACTGCAAGAGATGGAAGGTAAATTGATTATTTTTTAGCATATTGTTGTGACTTTACTGAATTTATTAAAATTTTTGCTTTCAGATTCATCTGATTCTATGTACAGTGTGACCTCGTTATTCGCGGGGGTTACGTTCTTTACCCTCCCGCGAATAGCGAAAAACCGCGAATATTGGATGCAGTTTTAAAACGTATTTTGACATATGAACAAAGTATAATTTTATCAATAACCACACTAAGATAGCTGACTTAATGCAACGATAAACATTAATAGCCAATGAAAATTCTTGTATGTTTTTCTTTGCTCAAGATACAATGATGTTAATGACGAAAACCAGCTTATCTTAATATATGTCAGCCGCTGTAACTAAGCATTACAGATTTTTTTATATAAACATCAAACATCCTATTAAAAACTGCATCTACCAGTTTCCTCTAAAATATGGTTTCGATTTATGTTTCTCAATCGCTTGTTCCACGAACCGACGCGAGTTCATCACTGCTATCACGGTGATCTATGGTATTCCAAGAAATCAAACAAATAAACATAAACTGAGACAATAGTCTGACGTAAATCGTTAGGTCTTTTCGTTGTACTTGCCTTTTATCAGTCACGAAAGTTGAAGTAGGCAGCGCGCTCCCTGGTGTCGAAAAGGTTTATTCGAAACGAGAGGACCAATTTTAACTTACGTCTGTAGATGGCATCGCGCATCTGTATAACTACTTAAATATGTACTTTAGGAAGTTAAACAACATGAAAAGTCCAGAGTCCAACTTGAATTTTGAAATATGACAAGTTAAGTCAATCGAGACGGATCTCACTTCCAACGAGGTGTTTTTAATATTTACGGAAAAAAATGTTTGTACTTTCTCAATTACACGTATACATACACAGAAACACATAACAAATACAGTATACGGCATCTGATATAGCAAGCCACAACTGTTATAAATATTCTAACTAGAGACATGTATTTATGCTGGTTCACATTTGGTAAGCATTTAAAAATATCTTTCGTGCATACGACGAACTTGTATTGGAACTCACGATTTAAAAGTCACAGGTTGAAAATCTGCACTTCAATGTATATCTTTATACACATGTCAGAAACCTTTCGTTTCTGGTATCACAACCACCACTCCAATGTTATGATTAAAACCCACCTTTTAGGCTTAGAATCCACATTCCATAATTGTTTCAAGTTCACAGCCTCATTAAATGTGGTTCCACCTTCTGTCTGGACGTCTGTGTTGTTGTACTTTCGTTGTTGTTTGTTTTCCGAAAAAATAATGTGATAAATTAAAAATTGGATACATGTCAAGAATATTTGATTGAAAGATAAGTTAATTACAATAACTTGTTTATAAATATCTCATACTTGTGTAATAATAAACGTCTCATTCCAAATTAAATCTCTATTTAAACAACACCAACCAGCACTTGTTTTAACCCTGGAACAAAGGTTACACAAATGTCGAGAAAGATGTGTGAGGTTAAACATAACGTCGATAAAGCATACGAAAAAGAAAATACCAAACCCTTTTTCTTGACCCACACACAAGTACACAACCATGTCCGTACCATTCTATTCACAAATGGTTTTACAACTGCAAAGACAACACTTTTAATAAGATTCACTGTTCGCTTACTTCTGTGTTTTTAGTAAAGACTGGAATATTCCGCGAGTCTGAGTGAATTTGTGGCTCGAAATAAGGTCTTATGTCCTGCGAGGCTCTTCTGACCACTGGACTGTGTATAGAAACAAGACGTCGAATCTTTTTTTGTACGGATGGAAGAAGTCGAATCTTTCCTTGTTCTTGAAAAAACTATCCTTTCAAGACTCTCATTGTCCTCATCCATTGTGTTTCTGGTTTATAAAATGTTTCAACAGCGATGTATAATTTAGGCATGTTGTGCTTCTTGACGTTTGATAAAATTAAAACAAAATGTCGTATTAAACAAACATCTAATAAATAAAAATTGCAAAAGACTCAAAATATATTACACTCTCATCCTAGAACATCAGTATATATTATGTATATATATATATATGTCAATGCTAATTGGATAGATAAATACAACAAAAGAAACACAAATCATGTATTCATAAAGAAACAGCACCCCCCCTTGGGTCACTCTTTTAATAACGAAAAGTGGATTGACTGTCGTATTATAACGTTCCTTCGGTTGAAAGGGTGAACATGTTTGATGTAACCGGGACTTGACTAAAGTAAACAAATCATGATTTCTAGTTTTGTGTTAAGACAGCGACAGTAACTCCATTGTAAATACTTTTACCATTCGATAATAGTTTCAGCTCTTTTTCATTTAAAACTTTCAAAGTAAGTTAGAAGTTTGTAAAAATCAAAATATTGTTAGATTATTTTATACTTTGTAAAATACCACGGCAGTAATATTGAGATTGTATTCGTTTATTTGTTAGACATAAAGCTATGCTAATAATTCATCCTTATCATCAGCCACTCAATTCCTTAAGGAACGAAGGACCGCAAATCCTTCGGTTACTGAAACAGGATTTTAAGTTTGTAGGTTGTCAGCTAAACATACCCGCCCTCCCAACCTTGGGGACGTTATGAGGTGACAATCATTCCCACTATTTGTTGGTAAAAGAGTAGTTCAAGAGTTGGCAGTGGGTGGTGATGACTAGCTGTCTTCCCTCTTGTATTACACTCCGAAATTAGGGACGGCTAGCACAAACAGCCCTAGAAAATTGAAATCAATACTATGCGAAAAGAACATTGAGAAAGGTCACGCCGACATTTATGTATAAAATAAAATGCAACAACTGTCATGAGTTTTATATCGGAGAAACAAGCTGAAAATAGAAACCAGATCAAAATAACATACACTCACACACAAAAACAGCTGTGCACACTTTTCCAAATCAAATAAGCAAACATAACCATAGAAAACACCAACATAGTAAGCACAGACATAAATACAAACAAACGCAAAATTCGAAAAACCTTATTTCTACAAGAACTCAAACCAATATAAAGGAACACATTTATACTTATATTTATAATTAATAAACTAATATCTGACTGTAACGCCCTCTACAGTCTCCTGTTGTTCATACTCTCGACTTTGTGACGTGGACAGCAACAGTCACTTGCAAACTCTCTTTGTTAATAAGAAGATGACGTAAGAAGGTCGAAACATTGTTCTGTTCCTTTTGAATTAAATATTTAAAACAAATAACAGACATCTTTAGAATAAAATAAATTATTGAATTTTCTTCTGCTGCTTTTCTGACAACTTGAACGCTGGTACACTCTCAGTAATTTCCGTAATCTTGCGTCATCCGCTGGAGAATATCACTCATTTGAAAATACGAAAGTTAACGCCCCCCCACCCCAGTGGCTCAGCGGTATGTCTGCAGACTTACACGCTAAAATCCGGGTCTCGATACACGTGGTGAGCAGAGCACAGATAGCCCATTGTGTAGCTTTGTATTTAATTCAAAACAACAACAACGAAAGTTAACTTGACATGATGGTTTAGGCCCGTCTCATTATTTTCGTTGTGAACTCAACACCACCGGTCGTTGGTAAAGTGAACACGTTCCCTCTATTTTACCACTACTACAACAAACAAAGACGAATAGTGCAAAAAGTTCTCGAGTAGCTTTGGGCAAAAATAAACGAACAAAACATGAATATATCACAATTTTTTATTTATATCCACAGAAAGTAATTCAAGCTGCAAAGATGTTGTATCACAAAAATGTGTTTTAATTTATGAACTTCATCTGAATAACGATAGATCTTCAGACGAAAACCTGAAATACGTTTAATTTTTTAGAACAATTCACACACAACAAGATGCAAAACTATAAAAAAAAACGTATTCATGTATCGCCATGTCACTGAGAAAGGAATTATTAAGTTCGTTCTTTTGTTTGTTGAGTGACAGTTACTGTGGATTAGTCAGTTGACGTTTAGCTGAATGTTTGATTTTAATTTCTCGCAAAGCCACAAGAGAAGTGTCTGCGCTAGTCGTCCATAATATAGGAGTGTTAGACTAAAGGAAAGACAACTGGTTATCACCACCCACCGCCAAATCTTGGGCTACTCTTTTACCAACGAATAGTTGAACTGACCGTCACATTGTAACGTCCTCACAGCTAAGAGGACAAGCATGTTTGGAGCGACGGGGATTAGGACCTGCGACCCTTGGATTACGAGTCGAAGTCCTAAACCATGTGGCCCGATTAAGTTTCGTTCCATGTTCAATACCCACCATGAAAAGTTAGTGGTGAGTGTTGAAGACTAGTTGCCTTCCCTCCAGACGTACACTGCTAAACTAGTGACGGCTAGCGCAGATAGCGCTCGTGTAGCTTTGCGCAAAATTGAAAAGAAACCAAAACCAAGAAAAAAACCTCAATAGAACCGTAAGTCAAAACTGGTACCCAAATCTCTCAGTTTTTTAGAAGGTTCGAAGCCTGACATAGGTTGCTGTTAAAGTTATTTAACTGGTAACTTGCATGTTGAAAAATCATAACGTATCACCACAAATGCTCACACATTCCGCTGTAGGAGTATCATAATGTCACCATTAATTCTGCTATTTGTTGTTGAAGAATAGAATCAGAGTTTATGGCGTGTGGTGCTGACAAGTTGTCCACCACAACGAAGTGAACAATGATACGAATGGGACTTGAGTAGCTTTTAGAGGTATTCAAAAAGAAACAACAATTTTGGATAAATAAAAATAGCAGCAAACAGAACAAAATATTTTTTGTGCAAAAAGCAATGGGGACTTTAGCCAGCTTTGCACACGAAACTTGTCCTAAAATAAACTAAACTAAACTGACGTGGCAGGGGTTAAGTTTAGAGAGAGAGAAATCAGAAGAGTTCTCACCCCAACTGGGGTGTTCAGGAGCTTTGTAGTTCCTCTTCGTCCCCTTTCGTGAGAAATTTTTGAAATGCCCGTGGAATTTTTATTTCATTTTTAATATTTCGACTCTGAAGTGGGGTATTTGTGAGTGAGAGGAAGGACGGGAAACCTGCACGAGAGCAGCGAAAGTGAAGTGAGCCCATTATCACGCAGCTTAACAACTTCGTTTATTTCACTTACTTTGTCAAAGGTTTGCAGACAAATGATCACAAAATTTTAAAAAGACTGTATCTTTATTAAGCTAATTATCATTCTGCTCACAAAAGGTTTAAATCTAGAGGATGGGAGATCCGATGTGTTCAGATATAGCTGTCTTTACACAAGAAGGTTAAACTAGGTCAACAAGAGACTAATTGTTGTTTAGGTATAGTCGTATCTACACAACAGGGTTATATCATAAAAAATGAGAGACCTGTCGTGTTCAGATATAGCCATATCTACACAGATATAACCATATTTATTGAAGCTAATCAAAAGGCGGGACAATAAACAGCATCTATTCCAACAAAAGAATTTTTCAACTCGATTAACTACATTGTCTCTTCTTGTTCTACACAAAGCCTACTGATGTAAATATGGAGTGTTGACAGCGAAACCACTCCTCAAAACTTGGACTATTTTACCATATGATCAGAAGGTGAACGAATAACTAGATTTTTTGTGTATGCCCTATTAATCTTTGTTTTTCAAAAGATATAACTTCAGTAACGTCTGTTGCTGCTGTCATAGATTTACTATTATACATCTATTTTAATAATGATGTATATTGAAGTTAAATTTATATTTATATATGCACATAACTTAGAGTGTTAAACCTATACTGAGAGATTCATGCCTATTTACTAAAGTTCTGAAAGATTCGCAGGTGTAATAATCAACAATACATGTGTGCAGTAAACACTGGTGTATCGTCAGTATTGTTGTGTAAGCGTAAATTTTTGGCAACTCTCTTCACGCCTATAAATGTAACCAACGCGATGCTCCAAGAGACAGTATATATTATTGGTTCGCTCCGATTGCTGTACTAGAAACCTCGGAAACTATAAGTGTGAATAATATGTACAATTAGGGAATTTTAAACATTTAATCAGGAACGTTTGTAAGAATCGAACATTATAAAACATTTAACTTCATTGAATTTAAACGTCAAACATTGGTATCAGTTATATGTTTAGTGGCTTAAATATAAACTTCAAAATATTTCTGAGGCAAAATTACAAGCGTAAATAAAGTGAAAGTACAACAATACATTGTCAAAATTGGAGGTGTAAATAAAGTGGGAATACTAAAATAAAACTGTCAAAATTAGAGATGTATTTTTTTGTCTTGAATTAAGCACAAAGCTACACAATGGTCTCTTTGTGCTCTGCCCACCATGGGTATTGAAACCTGGATTTAAGCGTGTTAGTACGCAGACATACCGCTGAGCCACTAGGGGGCAAATGTGTAAATAAAGTGGAAATACCAAAATAAAATTATCAATATTAGAGGTGTAAATATGATGGGAATACTAAAATAAAACTGTCAAAATTAGAGGTGTAAATATGGTGGGAATACTACATGTGTGTTACAATTTAGATCGTGTTTAAAACAAGCGTATTTTTTTCTTAATTCTATAAAATCTCTATTTAAATAAAAAAAACTTAAAATCATTTCCACAAAAATATAAATGTAATCTCTTGTTTCAACCTTCATGATGTTTGAAACATCGAGTTATTTAAACTGTGGTTCTTTCTGAAGTTTTATCTAAGCTGAATAGACATTTTACACACTTTGTATCATACAAATTTATTGTCTGAATTCCATTTTTTACACTGAGCCTCTTTTATGATCCATTCGTACAGGTTATATTTAACAGAAACAGAATTGTCCACGTGAAGTTTCTCACAGAGATCACACATCCAACTTTGGAGGTAGACTTTGAACTTTCTCTTCCACTGAAAATATTTATTGTAAAGAACACTGCTGGAACGAACCAGTTTCAAGTGTTCGGCCAGTTTTCTTGGATCTGGATAATCCATAGCGTTAATGAAAGATCCCGGAGGAGCGAAACGGCTGTAGTTCGCTCCACCGAGAGTTACGGGCACAATATCAAAATTCAGCACATTGAAAAACTTTTCCGTCACGTAGTCCTTACATATCGAATTCTCAAATGCTAAATAAAACTTGTATTTTTTTAAAATGTCTTCGTAACATTTTGTAGCCTGCGTTGCAAGACAAACTTTGTCTCCACATTTTCCATAAATGTCCACAGATATGAAAGATTTCAATTTTTGGACATATTTTTCTCTCTTACTCGGTGTGTGGCAGTTGCTCACAATCCAAACAATATCCCTAACTTTCTTTACAAGGAAGTCGTTGTCTAGTGTCTCACCTGATACCTTTTCTTCACAGATGTGCCCATAACGAACTGGTATGTCCGAATCTTCGCGATAACTCATTGTCCAGTTAAACAGTCCATCGATTTTATTCCAAGGCACTTTATGAGGTTTTGGAGCTTCTAGTCCATAAAGAATCCATCTTTGGTGCAACCCTCTGTCCTTAGGCAGCTTAACATTCGACCTAAAGTTTGGAATGTGAAACAGGACAGCATCAACTGATGGAAGCAGTTTTCGATCTGCGGTAACAGAACATTGGTATTGGCAGCTGTAACGAGAGAATGTTTCCCTTCCAGGAAGGAAATAAATAATAATCGTCAATAAACTGTGCTCGAAAATACTTTGTCCAAAGTAAAATAGTTACTGTGGTTTGTGATCTGGACGAAACTGGGAACAAGGGTGTGTTAACAAGACGAGACTGTCCTGGAGCAGAGACATTAAGAGCTGCGACTAGACAAGAAAAATATGTTTTACCGAAGTAATTGAATTGTTCCTTCTGGAACATATTCTTTCCATTATAAAAACACCAAAATATTCCAAGACCAACAGTGAGGCAGAGAACAAGTACAGTATTTTTCATTTTTGATAAGGGAAAAGGCAGGGATATTTCCTCAACCCTGTAAATAATTTAATTCTCGTTAATAACAGAGACATTGTTCTATATATTTTCGGTGTAAATAACAAATTAGTTACTCTTGACTACTCATAATAATTACAAATTTTTAATTCCCTTCTTTATAAGGCTATTGAAGCAAGTTTATTTTTATCGAATCGTGTTGTTCTTATTGAAAGTGCTAGAACTGTTTTGTCCGTGGGTAATTTTGATATACAATCAGTTTATACCATATGATGTTATTCCTGTGTATCTTATTTTTTCTTAATATTATAGATAAATTTAATGTTTTTGTCGTCATTAAGTATTTCAAAAGTTTCAAAATTGTAATAAAGTAAATATAATATAGTTTCTTACCACTTTGGAAATGGAACTCTGTGTTTACGACTGCCGTCAGTTCTCTCCATTATACAAATGTAAAGCCTGTCAAGCTATTTCCATATATCTTGTTTCTACTTCATGCCTCGCATGTGTTTATATCAGTTCGCAACAGTTCGACGTCATGCGTGCTTTATGACCAATCATTAAACGGAAATCTCAATACGCTAAAATTTTAAACTTAATAGAGTTTTTCAATGTTTTCTCTGTGTTTTATATCTTTTCCACCACAGTAGAAAATGTGTTCCATTATTAAGGTCCTCATTAAACAACGCCATTGAATATTAACCACTAATTACAAATCTATTCTATTGAAAAACGCAGACAAAAACACTTCCATTAACAGCAAAATCAGATCTATCGAGTCATGGTTCGGCATGACCAAGCGTGTTAAACCATGCGACTCGTAATCTGAATGTCGCACGTTCGCATACCCGTCGCGCCAAACATACTCGCTCTCCTACCCGTGGAGGCTTTATAAGCGACAGTCAATCCCATTATTCATTGGTAAAAGAGTAGCCCAATAGTTGGCAGTGGGTGGTGATGACTAGCTGCTTTTCGTCTAGTTTTAAAATACAAAATTAGCGATGGCTATCGCAGATAACCCGTGTGAAGCTGTGTGCGAAATTTTAAGAAAAGTGAAGATTGAAATATTTAAATTTATAATTACTTCAATGATCATAGTAAATTTCATTTTCTCAACACCAGATGTCATGAACGATTATTTAAGAAAAACTTTTACGTTTCAAATATATTCACACACATTGTTCTAGTTATTGTATTAAGAACAAAAAATATATAAAGGAACAACTTAGTCTTTCGAGCATTAATTCTTATTATCATTGTTATACAAGTGATTGTTTCCACGAAAACAACTCATTTTTAACCTTCTTTAACCTGTTCAGTGCCGTAGACGAGCTAACTCGTCCAAGCCGATGGGTAACACAGTGCGATGGACGAGTTAAGTCGTTCTCAATACTGTTATCAATGTTTTTTAAAGACATACATTTAACCTACTTACAAATTGTTTCACTTTCGATCCAAAATGGCGTCACGAGAAAAGTTACAAAATGAAAAAGCATCAGAGTTGTATTTTCAACTTGGTTCGGTGTTGCCGTAGCAGCTGAAATACTTGGCAGTCAACAGGTTAACGATAGCTGATATAAACCAGAAAACACCGCTCAACCAACATTATCAGTGCTGTGATAACTCTCAGAAATGTAATTGTATTTTAACCACATTTGTTTAACCTAGATTGCACCTCTTTCGCGTGTTTAAAGGTAAGTCTGTGGATTTACAATGCTAAAATAAAGAATTCGATTTCTCTCGATGTACTCAGTAGATTGCCCTGTGTGGCTTTGCTTTAAGAAAAACACACACGCAAAGATCAGTTTGCCGGTTTCGCCACCTAGCGTCACAACGATTAACATGATTGCTATTATGCTACAGTTTTGGGTTAGTTTCCAGCACAAATAGTTCAATACTCAGCCTCAAACGGATAAATATTTGCTTTAGTCTTTCCAGATCTTTAGAAGTACCTAAGTTATTATTAAACAAAGTATAAAGTCAAATTTTTATGGTCTTGTGAGATTGGTATTTATTCGAGTGTAAAAAAAAATATTTGTTCTTTTTATTTGTTAAAGAAATTTTCATATAAGTAAACGAAATATAGATTTTATTTTTAAAAAGCTGAAGTAAAAATCTGATTTATAACAAAAAAAGGAAAACTGAAAACTGTATATTTTCTTTTTTAGTTTCACACGAAGCTACTAGAGAACTCTCTACGATATCCGTCCCCAATGTAGCAGTGTAAAACTAGAGAGAAGTCAGCTTTTCACCACCACCCACCGTAACCTCTTGGGCTACTCTTTTACCAACGAATAGTGGGTTGAACTGTTACATTATAACGTCCCCATGGATGAAAGGGCGAACATGTTTGATGTAACGGGAATTTGAACTCGCGACTCTCACGCTACGAGTCGAGTACCTTAACCACCTGACCATGCCAGGGCCTGTATACATGGAAGAATCGTAAAGTTAATTCTTGGAAACATTAATTTCTTTTAACTTATTATTTACGCAAATTGTGACAATACTCGATTGAATTGAATGGTCTTGAATGAATGAAAAATACTAAAAATCGTAATATTCTGATTGTTTCGACACTTGGAAAAAAATGCGGTCAAAAACACTAATTACAATTGGTTGGTTACTTTCATGACGTAATTAGTGTGACTGATGCTTGTAGCTTGTTGGTTACTCGAGTTAATCTACATGTTCTGCTCTAGAAACCAAATAAACATTTGATGAACTAATTTTCCAGCAAAAGTGTGCAAGTAACCGAAGGGTCAGTTACTTTTAGAACGAAAATAAAAACAAGCATTAGTGAGTGACGCTCTTAGTTAGAGTTTAATTAAAACGAGTGACATTGATATGAGTGTATTAATCTAGCGTTTATGAAAGACTGAGAACAGTATACACTTTAACGGTTCAAGTGTGTGTGTACACATCACAAAATGATAAAAATCTAAATGTTTGGTAGGTTGATAATTATATCTTGGTAAGATGGTATGTGTGTGTTTTTCTTACAGCAAAACCACACCGGGTTATCTGCGGAGCCCTCCGAGGGGAATTGAACCTATGATTTTAACCTTGTAAATCCGTTACCACTGTGCTAGAGTTGGTATAGTAAAATAGAGATCCATTTAAATCACCGACTAGACACTTGTACCATCTTGATAAACTGAATATTTAATATCGTGCAAACCTTTTGTTTATTTGTTTGTGTGTGTAATGAAGTACAAACCTACACAATAGGGTATCTGTGCTTACCCTCATCACGGGTATCGAAACTCGGGTTATAGCGTTGTAAGTCTACAGACATAACGTTCTGCTATTCGGGGGGACTTGTTTGTTTGTAGTCACATAAATGCACAACAGGCTGTAACTGTTCAAACCATCGTAGGCACCGAAACCTGAATTATAGCGTTTTAAGCTTTGATAATTACAGCTGGAACAATATGGGACTAAAGAAACTTCAATGAATTTAAGTTACAGCTTCTGAAAACCATTTTGTTATCATTTTCCCAAGAAATTAATGTAAGATTTTCGTTACTGAGTGATTACCATGTTTTTTGTTAATCTACCTATTAATAACACTACTAACGACCTTACAACAAACTAGCAACGTGTAAAACTGTGTTATTAATTATCCTTTTTGTGCTCATACATAACTTTCATTGGAAACATTTATAATTATTTTATTGCGTACATGTTTTATCAACTGAAATATCTGACTTTTCTAGTTTATTCAAATGTTATCGCTCATTCTTGAAATGTTTTATAAGTTCAGAAGAATCAAAGAAAGATTTATTGTTACGTGGTTTGTTTTAGCAGTTTCAAATATTATAGTATAAGCATTTTAAAAAGTGTTGTTTAATTATATGCCATTAAAAATAATTTTATTTCTTTGCTACAAACTAACTGAAAAGTTTTAGAGTGATAGTTTACCTACTTGTATGGTTCCTTGGTGTTAAACACCACAACTCGAATAATTTGAATGTATTAAATTTTATAAAGTGTTCACCCTGGAACATTATGATGAATAATATAAAAATCACAGCCTGCTTAACTGTTTAATATATATTTGCTGTAAAATTATTATTAATTCTTTAGATGTCGCAGCCAGTAAGGCGGCCGATTTTTGTTTAATTTCTTTAAATGATTTTGAAGTTAAAAAATAATATCAAAGAACACGCACAACCAAATATTATCCAGAAATGACACGTCATGCGGCCTGTTAACCGTTCATATACTGGAGGTGTGGGTTTCATTAAATTCTCACATTGTGATTGGTCGATAGAAATCTACAGTTAGTAGTTTTCAAAATTTTAAGTATAGTGAAATGCGACCTGGTTTCAATGAAAACGTGTCAAAATATGATATTTTTAATCGGTATGCGGTGGGGGAAAGTATATATCATTTTCGAATTTAACGAACAGGATTTATTGTCGAACATGTAAAAATATTCCAAACAGTTAAACCTAAACTTTTATTTATATATTACCAGTTGTTGTTTTTTTTGAGGGGGCGCAGAGAGCCGAGTTGCTTTGCTCCAATAAACGCAAAACAATCAACCAATTAATTTTCCCTAGCGCCGTGCCCCCCAGTGGCTCAGCGGGATGTCTGCGGACTTACACGCTAAAATGCGGGTTTCGATACCCGTGGTGGGCAGAGCACAGATAGCCCATTGTGCAGCTTTGTGCTTAATTCTAAACAACAATCTCTAGCGCCATCTCTTATTCACAATTGCACTGTCGAATATTATATAAAGTTTAATTTTCAAACATCAGTGTTTTATTTCTTTCCGACTAAACTGGATACGAAGGTTCTTTCCCACGTTAAATCTTGAAAACATAAACTGTGATGTCTTGGATCAACTTCATTCGTGACAGTAACACATTAAGCAGTGTACAATCTTACTTTAATAAAACGTAACCACTACGTGTCTCGATTGCTTGACGACCAACACACTACAACAATAACACAGTGAAACGTTCTTTATTAGATTTTATACTTTATTGTGAAATAAACAGGTGTAAGACTCATTAACGGTTTAAGTTATAAGTACTATTAACCACTATAAATAACGTTATTATAAAATTATTTGAAATAATTCATGTTACTAACATCTTATAAGTTATTATTAATAAAATAAACCTCATCATCTCATACTTTTAATGAAGGTTATTAACCTGTAATTTTCTGTTCGGAATACATAAACAACTGACATAAACGTTGACTTAAACTAACCAACAAGATATTTAAACTTTTCAGTGTTTTATAAGAATTTCTGTAATTTTTTATTTCCATCATTTGATTTTTATAATGAAATAATTTATTGCGCCTTGTGAAGGTTACGTCAAAGAGAGTGACCAGTTGACAAAGTTTTTATCTAGAGGTCGCTAATTTCTTCCAAATGCTCAATACTTCTTTACAAAAGCCCAGAAAACGTCGAAAGTGTTGATCATTACAGATGACTGTAGGTCTGAACCTACAACAGCTGAACATTATATTAAGGTACGACCAGTTAAAAACAATATTATAAAAGTTGTAATAATAACTGTAGTTTCAGTAATTACGTTAAATATTTTAATTTAACCTGTTGAATACACTATTAAAGATATTCTACAACTATAATACACGTAGTAATAATTCTTTCACTCTCTACTCAGTAGTTTACAACTTTATTAAAAATTTAAGATTTCCTTTCATTTATCGACATTAACCTAATTTCAGTAATATCGTGTTTTCACTTTTGAAGCTTGTTTCTCATAATTTTCCTCCTGTCAATATTTTCGGCATTAATCACTCAAGTTCAATTAAGTTGGAAAGCTTTGCAACAAAATATGTTCGTATTGAATACAAAAAAACAAATAACCTTGGAAGTTTTGATATAGAAAAATACAAAGCAATTTGAAAGGAAAATAAATTCTAAGTATTTTCTCTGAATGCTGCAAAATGCGAACTTGTAAAGGTATAGAAGCGCCACCTACTTGCATTATATGAATATTAACAATTGTTTTTATAAGCTCTGACTTAAACCAAAATTACGTGTGTATGTGTTTTCTTATAGCATAGGTAGAAAGGGCTATTTTTTGAGTCCAGCGAGGTAAATCGAACCCCTAATTTCAGTGTTATAAATACATAGACTTATCGCTGTACCAACGGGGACTTAAGCAGGACTTCTTATACACATAAAACTACTGTAATGTTATATCAGCACAAAGCAGCTATATATTGATAATCATAAGCATTAGAAATTCACTATTCTTATAATGTTTATTTTTATTGTGATATACATGACTATTGAATATTCTCCTAAATATCTTCGTATTTAATGGACTATTCAGTGACATTAAATCTCGAGTGAAGGTTAAAACAGACCCAAATCAAAGATGACAGCAAGCATAATCTATTTCATTACATATTTCAATCAAAATACAACGTGCAATATTTTATCACTGTGCTTCCACAAACCTTTAAAAAGTGAAAGCAGTTTATAACACGAAGCAGTTTATTTTATATAGCGCCATCTCGTAAGCTGTTTAAAACCTATATCCCAGCCAATTAAAAATGTGTCGAAAAATATTAATTTAGAAAATTTTTACAATATGAAAACTATAAGATTGTACTTGAAGAATTCAAAGATTCTCCTGTACTCGTTCTTTCGTTTCTCTCTTTTGATCATATCTATCTGGAGCATCCGTTCTGACACTTGCCGGAGTTTTCTTTCTTAGAAGTAAGCTCTTTCAAACTCAGCCCAGAATTATTCATCTGAAGATCTTCCATTTCTGACATCGAACTAAGGAAAAGTAGGAAGAAAATTAACACGTTAGTTTCCAAGTTGTGAATTATCTTAGGTTTTTCAACTTGTTTTCTGACAATTAAAAAGGTGAACCTTTTATTAACAGCACCATCTCGACTTATGTAATTTTCCATTCTTAATTGTTTGATGTTGTTTTTTTTTAATTTCGCACAAAGCCACTTGATGGCTATCTGTGCTAGCCCTCCCTAATTTAGTAGTGTAAGACTAGAGGGGAGGCAGCTAGTCATCACCACCCAACGCCAACTCTTGGGCTACTCTTTTATCAACGAATAGTGGGATTGACAGTCACTTTATAACTCCCCCACGGCTGAAAGGACAAACATGATTGGTGTGAAGAAAATTCGACCCCGCAACCTTCTAATTACGAGTCGAGTGCCTTAGTCTGAAGTGAGATTAATAAAATCAAACAGTTTTATGGTCGATAAAGAAAGAGAACTCACCGAGTAAGAACAGCAAAAGATTTCAACACGTTACATCCAGTTTTTACACTGACTTCTGCGAATAAGGCCTTAAAATCCTGAAAGAAGAATATAAATAGCAAAGTTTATTAGTTGAAGTTTGTGTTGGAAGATTTATAAATCTCTGTTTTTCTTCCTTCTTAGAAAGTTATCGATCGTTCACTTACATCAAATACTTTCAAAGTTACCGGGTGTTGTTTCAATGTGACAAGATGATTGTCTGTTTGTTTTGAATTTCGTGCAAAGCTACACGAGAACCATCAGCTCTAGCTGTCCCTAATTTAGTAGTGTAAGACTAGAAGGAAGGCAGTTAGTAATCGACACCCACCGCATATTCTTGGGCTACTTTTTTACCAGCGAATAACAGTGGTTTACAAAAAATATTTTTGTCTCAAGCAAGAATGTGAATAGGTGTTTTTTACTAATTTGGGTGTGCTGAATTGAAATTCATAAACAGTTTTGCTCTATCACCTCTAGTTTTTCTGGCTTTTAAATAGACTCCTTTTAGTATATACAGAGTATATACGTGCTTATTTCAACAGTTGCATCAGCTTATTACAGATAAAACAGGATAGATAAAGAACATTGACAGAATAAATATACTTGGATGACACAATTTACACAATTCATAATACCGCAGGCAGTTAGAAGTGTGTTTTCTCAGATGATCTGGTGTATTTTGCCTCCAGGATGTCACGCATGAGCATCCAGCAAAAGTCTCCCATCATGCTGGGGTTCCACTTCCCTTGGTAGTTGCTCTCCATCTTCGTAATGTTTTGGTGGAATCTTTCTCCGTGCTCATCACTCACTACTCCAAGGTTTGGAGGGAAGAAGTTGAGGTGGGAATGGAGAAAATGAATTTTGAGTGACATTCGGCATCCCATATTCTCATAAGTCTTTAGCAACTTCTCAATACAGGCTTGGTAATTTGGTACGCGTGTGTTACCAAGGAAGCCACTACAGACTGACTTAAATGCTTCTCATGCTCTCAGTTCCTTTAAGGTAAGAAGCTCCTAAAAATCAGTATCCTTCAGCACTTCTCGGATTTGAGGTCCGACAAAGATGCCCTCTTTCAGCTTAGCAGCACTGAGACCTGGGAACACAGTAGACAAGTGTTGGAAGGCAGCACCATTTTTGTCCATGGCCTTCACGAAATTCTTCATCAAACCAAGCTTGATGTGAAGAGGAGGAAGAAGCACCTTCTTTATGTCAACCAGAGGATTCTCCTTGACGCTGTGTTTGCCAGGAACGAAAGTGCTTCTAGGCCCCCAGTCTTTCTGCTTGTAATGCTGGGATACAGCTCGACTATCGCAGAGACAGAGAAAGCATACCCAAAAGAAGACCAATGACCTTGAGGTCCCGAAACAGACTCCACTGGTACTGGTTGTACTTAACAGCTTTTAAAAGAAGTTCCATATTGTCATAGGACTCCTTTAGATGGACAGAGTGTGCAGTGGGAATGCTGGGATATTTATTCCCGTTGTGCAGAAGCACAGTCTTGAGACTTCGCTTGGAAGAGTCTATGAAAAGACGGCAGTCTGAAGGATTATGTGGCAAACCAAGGAAAGTGAACAAGCCAGGTACGTTTGTGTAGTAGCACAACTTGTTTTCCATGTCGAAAATTGAAAAAAGGTCTTTGTTCCGATTCCTGAAACTGGTGATCCGTCTTGATATGTAGTTATATATATATAATGTAATGCTATCACTTACATTTATTGCATAATAACTAAAAAAGAAGACATAAGTCACACAATATTAGAAATTAACCCTGAATGCATATACGCCTTTATGTACAGTATGTGTACAAAATGTACAGTGTGCATATCTAAAAAACTAGAGGTGATGAGTAAAAACGGATTTAAAATCTGAATTCAGCACCCCCAAATTAGGTTAAAACAGCTATTTTTGTGCTTCTTCAATTTCTTTGTAAACCAGCGTAATAGGACTTAACGCACTTTATATCGCCCCCACTGCTGAAGCGGCGAGCACGTTCGGTTCGAGGGGGATTCGAACCTGAGACTCTCAGATTACGAGTTGAAAGCCTTAACCCACCTGTCCATGCCGAACGGTGACCGGATGAACTGATAATTTTACTGACAGTATTAATAAACACGCGGTACCTTTATTGGTGTATAAAGTTGCTTTATAATATTGAAATACAGGCTAAAGATTTTGTTGTCTCAGAAATGATACACACGTACGGGTCTAACTCTTGAAGCTGTCAGTTTTGTAACTGAAGCTCATGCTATCACATGAACTTGGCTTAAAAATTATTACGAAAGCTGAAACCCATGGTTTTTAAATAATCGCATCAGTCTACCTCCAAGGATATCTAAGCAGAAATCTGTCTTTTTTTTAATATAACATGTAATGAAACATGAAATAAATTTCTGTGAAATCTTTTAAAATAAGGGCCCGGAATTTCCAAGTGTGTTTAGGCGTTCGACTCGTAATCCGAGGGTCGCGGGTTCAAATCCCGGTCGCACCAAAATATACTCGCCCACCGGGCCGAGGGGAGTTATAATGTTTCGGTCAATCCAACTATTTGTTGGTAAAAGAGTAGCCCAAGAGTTGACGGCGGGTTGCGATGACTAGCTGCCTTCCTTCTAGTTTTACACAACTAAATTAGGACGGCTAGTACAGATAGCCCTCGAGTAGCTTTGTGCGAAATTCAAAACAAAGAAACAAAGATCTTATAATAAGTGCACTTGCAAACAATATTTGTTACAACCACATGCTTATTTTACACGTGACGTCTCGTATACGAAAACTGCATATTTTGATGTCATTTAGAGCATTCGTAATAACATATCAGAAGACGGGTATTTCTTCTGTGTATAGGGTACATTGGATAAGTAGCTTTTCTGTGTATGGGGTGTATAAAATAAATAACTTTGTATTTATGAACTATATATTACGGATAATTCTTTTGCGCACGTTGTACTCAAGATGAATGAATCTTCTCTGCTTGGACAACTTTTATGCCCCATTTTTGAAAGCTGTAACTTAAGAAGTTTTTCACTAAGCGGAGTCTTTTAAACGGTTAATAGATTTAAAATTAACACAGAAATGACGTAACATTTAAACACGCCCATTTCTGTTGACTTTGAACTTAACGGGCCTCTTTGGGTTGACGACACACAACGCATGCTTATTTCATTTGTCATCATATGTAAACTCAACCAATCTTGGTTAACTCTCTAAATAAATACGCCCGCCTCCATGGGTTGTATTCACAAGTCCCCGCTTTCCCTTACAACAAAATATTGCCATAGGGTCTGCAGATCTGTCTGCCCTCCTGAAGGACCTAAAGTCCCACACTGGTCTTTAATTTAGTGTTCCTGAAGTTAACCTTTCCTTTAGGATTTTTCACCTTCTCTTGCTCGTCCTCGTAAACCCATATTTCATACCTGGCGTTTAAATTATAATTATTTTTCTAAAATGATATTTTTTAATATTAAACCCAATAAGACGTTCAAATTGCGAATGGGGAGAAAAGAAAGAAACTTTCTAAGCTTCCCCAGTTACATACACCCCCAAGCACCTCCCCGGTTACATACACCCCTGAGCTTC
Organism: Carcinoscorpius rotundicauda; assembly: GCA_011833715.1. Lineage (NCBI taxonomy): Eukaryota > Metazoa > Arthropoda > Merostomata > Xiphosura > Limulidae > Carcinoscorpius > Carcinoscorpius rotundicauda. The sequence continues at coordinate 10,532,852 of CM022400.1, read as the reverse complement.
GACTTAAGATCAGATACTGTGAAACCAAAATACCTACCGCGTTCGTTGTTCTGCTTTCACACACAAACATGTCCCTTGTTTGAAATTGAGTAAACGAGGCCTATCTTGAGCAGATAATAAGTTGTTATCGATATTACAACATACCAGTAAAAATCTCTGGTTAAGATTCTGTAGCCCATGGTAATCTGTTTTACACAGTTCTTGTCATATTGTTTAATTACAAACTTTGGTCTTTTTTTAACCATCAATGAATTCTGCTTACAATTTGGTTGCTACAGTCTTGTTTTGTCTCGAAGTAATTGAATATAAAGCAGGTCTAACGATGTCTTTCTCTACCTGATTCAAGTTGTTTGGATACTGTCACGATGTGTGGTACTATTCCTCATGCAAAATCTAACCCGTTTGGAAAGGTAAAGACCCATTATTCCGTCTCCAACAATATTCGTTTTTTTGAAGTCAATTGTGTTACATCTGTTTCATGTTGTTTCATAGGTAATGAGGAACACATGGGCTTTCAAATAACAAATTCCACATTTCTGTTAGAACATTAACAAGAGATAATCTAACTAAGTATACAGCTAGTCTAGGAAGAATTATTTACGTTGGAAGATAGTCTTTGTTTCTTCGTGTGTTTAGGTTGTTTTTGAAACTTGAAATCAAACGAACTGAAACACAGACATATTAGTAACATGGCATCAAACAGATGTTGTTCTAACGTGAATATAACTACAGAAAGTACGATATATAAAAAAATCACCCGGAACATTTATATATAAAACTACCTCAAGTAGAAAATAAATTAGTTTTAAATATTTAAGCTTTTAAGTAGTCAACATGAAAACGTTATGAATTTAAGTTACGATGCTACTTTTGTGATATGCAAAGAGAAATTTTGATATAAATATTATGTCAAGAAAATCTGACGTCACATTAACGTGTTTATCTTCTATATTTAGGACAGTTAAAAACGCACGTCCATCATCAGTAATAGCAGTTCTCTTTCAGTTATCATCTCTGACGATGGACGTGCGTGTTCAGTTATTTGAAACGTATCAAAGTAAGTTCTTAACAGCTCACGACTCGTTAAATTTATAATATTTTCATTCACTTAAAAGTTTAGTCGGTATATTACTGAATCAGTTTTTCCTGTATTTTGAACGCGATTTCACCATTACATATAGTTCATATATACTTTTGCAAGTTTTTCTCCGTCTTCTGTCTGCACGAAATCACTCATTTCTCCGTGGACCATTTCCCGTTGATCGACTTTGTTCGCTACAAGCATTACTGGTATCCGTTGAGAAGTAACATCCTACAAAACAGTGAAATACAGTCAAAACAGTGCACATACAATATGTACCTTTAAGTACTTTACACACCAATGGCTGTTAACAAAGTACGTAGAATCATCAAGGTAATGGAGTTAATATTGACTGTTTACACAGCACGTGTTCCAGGGATGTGTTTTGCATAGTTTTAGTTTATATTCAAAAACTGTGTTCAAACTCTGTTATTCTCAAGAGTTGTAACACTGACCAAATTTGCAGGTTACGTATCTGAATTGTATTAATGTTGGTGTTAATATGGAGTTTGTGTAGATGTATCTGAATGATATTATTGTTGGAAGTAATTACGTAATTTTTTAAACATTTTAAATCACTGTGGGAAAGCACTGGACGCTTTACTTCCAGTAAACGTTAAGATAGTTACTTTCAGTAAACGTTAAGATTGTTACTTCCAGTAAACGTTAAGACAGTTACTACCGGTAAATGTTAAGATAGTTACTTCCAGTAAACGTTAAGACAGTTACTACCGGTAAACGTTAAGACAGTTACTACCAGTAAACGTTAATATTGTTACTACCAGTAAACGTTAAGATTGTTACTTCCAGTAAACGTTAAGATAATTACTACCAGTAAACGTTAAGATAGTTAATTCCAGTAAACGTTACATTTATTTTTCTTTCCCCATATTCCTCTAACAAGTAAATAAAGTATTGTGAAAGTTTGTTTGATAAAGCTTTCTTTCGAAATCTTATGTGACAGTTTTCACCTGTCAACATGAGTGTGTAGTGTCGAATCAACCTTTTAACATTAATGTGAAACCTAGAACCTCTATTCAAATTAGTGTCTCCTAACACATGATTAATGGTCGAAAGTCTCTCTAAGCCTAGAACGTTTTAACAGTTGAAAAATACAGTATATCTATTAAAAACATAAGTTTTTGTAAGCTGTTTGCAGTCCTATAACCTCAGTGGTTTTTACTATATATACGTATTTATACTCTTGTGTCTAATAAAGCTATTTATATCTTAGAATGATAAAACCTTTATAAATGTATTTTTTATTGACTTAAGACTGTAACACATAACTTATTTAACAGAAAAACGATCTTTTGTTTTGGATATGTGTTTAAAAATAGAAATTACTAAAGCTAACGAAAGTTAATATTCAATTGTTTCGTGTGTTTTGAGTTTTACACAAAGCTACACGAGGACTATCTACACTAGCCACCCCTAAATTAGCAGTGTGAGGCTAGAGAGAAGGCATCTAATCATCATCACCCATTGCCAGCTCTTGGGCTACGTTTTGGCCAAGAAATAATGGGATTAACCAGGACTTTATAATGACCCCACGGCTGAAAGGGCGAGCATATTTGGTGCACAGAGAATCGAACCCGCGACCCTCAAATTACGAGTCGAGTTCCATGCCGGGCCAATGTTCAAATGATAAACCACCCTTAATATGTCCTCTTCATGTTGATTGATATTTCTGATGTGTGCAGTAAACAGTTTTAAATTGAGATAATTAACCTTCGACACGTAATTAATGAGATATAATGAACAATAGGTTATTAGTGACAAATAATCAATGACAGATAATGAACAATATATTATTAATGACAAATAATTAATTATATGTAATCAATAAAGCTGACCAAATATATGAACGAGTAAACAAATAGATACAAGAGTTAGGTTCTGATGAGGAAATGATCTTTCGAAAGCGGTCATAAGGTTTATAACCTTCATAATACTTTATAATAACTACTTTAAGTGGCCAAACTCACTAAATAAAACTTGTACTTCTGGAGAAACTTACATCAATAGCATCCATCCACTGTCGAACATTTAAAAAGGAATATTCACTGGTACAGTCATACACCAGCATTATACCATCAGCTTTACGGAAGTAAGACTGGGTTATACTGCGGAATCTAGAGGACAGTGATCACACGTTATAAGCCTAAATTGCTATATACTAAATTACGCAAGGCTTACACTAATATGTAATAAATTTTTAAAAATGAAATGTTTTATATTAAACTGTGTTAAGTTCACCTTGTTATACAGTACCTCATAAATCTGTTAAATTAACAGTCATGTCTTTTTTCTACTTACTGCTGTTAAAAGCAATAGTGATACTTTATAATTAATATTAAAACAATTTTACATATTCATCAACTGCAGAATATTTTACTTCTAAACATTTTAACAATCTGCCCAAACTTTTCATTCACAACGTAGCCGTCTCTTTCACAACACGTGCTTATAAATAGCTTTTCTCTCATACAGCACGAACTTATTTACCCGTCACAATGAATAAAAAGTTTTAATTACGTGTCATATCGTCAGACAAAATCTATTGTCATAATTCCAAACGACCGCATTAAAAAAAAAACAACAATACGGCAGTTCAAGTAATTTCTGAATGAGCTTTAAGTTAAAAACTATGAATATTTTCACAAAAAAAACGTTCTTTTCTTGTTACCTTTCTTGTCCTGCTGTATCCCAGAGCTGAATTGCAACATTCCGATTATCATTTTATATGCAAAAAACGGCTCTTTTGCATATAAAATTCTCAACAAGTGGGTTTCTCGACATCACTGATTCCGATTATCAACTCTCAGGGATTTCATTTGAAAGTCCACACCTATAGTCAAACAATTTTCGTTTTCAAAATTAGTCTCAAAGCAACATTAAACTACGTGTTTTAATTTACGTGTGCAATAAACAAGCATAATAACACATGCCTACAGAGTTAATCTTATTAAAATTGTTTGGGTTTTAATGACGAGTTTTCCATAATTCAGCTAGGCAGGTTTTGGAAATAAGATAAGAACTTTTTTAAAAAACTGGGAAGGAAAGAAAGAACTGTTACTTAGATCAAATTATCGTCTTTATTATTATGTCTATTTCGTTTGAATTCTAGAACGATCGATAAGACTCTCACGTCGCGATTGGTCAAGAGAAATCTATATCCAAAGGATGACAACATTTCAATGAAAATGATTCACTTATGAAAATTACGTATGACGTATTACGTTTAAAATATGTGAATGATGGAGAAAAATGAATATCATTTTTGAATACAGCGTACAAGAATTATTGTAGAACATTTAAAAAGTTCAAGACAATAAAATGATTGCAGGCTTTTATTTTTAGCTTTCATTGTAAGAACTATAATTTATTCAAATTAAATTTGTTTGAGAGACTTTGTGAATTAATCATAATTATTTCTCTAATAAAAAAATCTGTCAAGCAGAGGATATAAAAAGAAAGAATGGTATTACATAACAATGGAAATGTTGTATGTCTAATTTTGTTGGGCCCCGACATAGCCAGGTAGTTAAGGCACTCAACTTGTATTCCGAGGGTCGCGGGTTCGAATTTTTGTTACACTAAACATGCTCGCCTTTTCAGACGTGGGAACGTTGTAATGTGACAGTTAATTTCACTATTCGTTGGTAAAAAAGTAGTACAAGAGTTGACAGTGGGTGGTGATGGATAGCTGCTTTTCCTCTAGTCTATGCTAATAAATAAGAGACTGCTAGCGCAGATAGTCTTGTAGCCATGCACGAAATTCAAACCAAAACAAACTAATTTACTTTTAGGTGTTTTACCCACAATACATTTAACAACAACATTAACCACAACCTGTATTTTATTAACACAACTTATGAGCTCTTGTTCTTTGTTTAAAAGTTTTCTTTAATATTTTAACGATTCTGGTTAATTAACAGGAGAATATAAATTAGTTGTAATTAAAAACAAATATCTGAGATGTAGTTTATTTGATTTCTTTTTTACAATTTCACGCAAAGCTACACGAGAGCTATCTACGTTAGCCGTTCCTAATTTAGCAGTGTAAGGCTAGAAGGAAGGCAACTAGTCATCACCACCCATAACCAACTCTTGGGCTACTCTCTTACCAGCTAATTGTGGGATTCACCACTACATTATAACGCTCCACGGCTGAAAGGGCAAGCGTGTTTGGTCTAACAAAAATTCGAACCCGCGACCCAAGGATTAGAAGTTGAATGCCTTTACCACCTGGCCATGCCAATGCTCTAAGAGGTAGAAAAAAACCATATTCTGATTGGTCAAGTAATATTAAGTTATTTTTTTCAAATAAAAAAGACCAAAGTATTAACCTACTTACTCATTAAAATTATTCATTTCGAAATTACATCTTTGTTCTATAATCAACTGAATATCTTAACAGTTTCACTCAGTACTGTCTGTCATTTCCATCGTATGAATCCAAAGCTCAATACAGTAAAAATGTCCACTATTTTATCTTTGTCCGTGTTTCAGTGTTTATAAAAATACGATAAGAAAGTCTTGTATCAAATACAAAGGAACAAACCTAATGTTGATGTTATGTTCCCAAAGAACATTCCCTTGCTGATTCGAAGTATCATAGACGTCTTCCCCACTGCTGCATCTCCAATAAAAACCACTTTGTACGTTCTATCTGGTGGTCCAGTGGGTTCAAAACTGTCACTGTCAACTGCAATTTGCTCTCTCACCTGTTTCAGCTGGGACTGACCCTTTCCACCCGCAATAGTAGGTAGTTCTGTTGACTTGTCACGATCTCCAATATTCCTAGTAATGTCCGAACAAATCTTAGGACCAGGAGAAAGCGTTTTATTGGGTCTAACTTGGCTCCTTTCGAATGAAAATCGAGGTGTTGGAACACGTGTATCAGGTGTTGATGTACAAAATACTTGAGGTCGAGAATAGCTGAAAAAACTTATATTATTTACCATAACTTAATCACTAATTTTGTTGAACTCCGTAACATAAATATTTCATTTTTATGCAATCTGTCGAACAAAAGGAAACGACTTTATGTTCGTCCAGTAAAAACGTTAATGTTAAACAAATGTTAAATGATAAAAAATATATATTTTAAAGTAAAATCTTCATGTAGATACTGATTAATTTTGACATATGAACAAAGTATAATTTTATCAATAACCACACTAAGATAGCAGACTTAATGCAACGATAAACATTAATAGCCAATGAAAATTCAAGTATGTTTTTCTTTGTTGAAGCTACAATAATATTAATGACGAAAACCAGCTTATCTTAATATATGTCAGCCGCTGTAACTAAGCATTACAGATTTTTTATATAAACATTAAATTTGCTATTAAAAACTGCGTCTACTAGTTTGCTCTAAACTGTGGTTTAGATTTATGTTTCTCACTCGCTTGTTCCACGAACGGGCGCGAGTTCATCACAGCTATTACGGTGATCCATGATATTTTACGAAATCAAACAAATAAACATAAACTGAGAGAACAGTATGACGTAAATCGTTAGGTCTTTTCGTTGTACTTGTATTTTACAAGTTACGACAGTTAAAGTAGGCAGCGCGCTCCCTGGTGTCGAAAAGGTGAATTAGGAACGAGAGGACCTATTGCAACTTATGTCTGTAGATGTCATCACGCATCTGTAAAACTACTTAAATTTGTATTTTAGGAATTTAAACAACATAAAAAGTACAAAGTCCAATTTCAATTTTAAAATGTGACAAGTCAATGGAGTCGGATCTCACTTCCAACGAGGTTTTTATTAAATATTTACGGAAATCAATGTTTGTACTTTCTCATTTATACATATACATACACAGAAACACATAACAAATACAGTATACGGCATCTGATATAGCAAACCAGATCTGTTATAAATATCCTAACCAGAAACATGTATTTATACCAACTGGTTCACATTTGGTAAGCATTTAAAAATATCTTTCGTGCATACGACGAACTTTTATTGGAACTCACGATTTAAAAGTCACAGGTTGAAAATCTACACTTCAATGTATATCTTTATACACATGTTAGAAACCTTTCGTTTCTGGTATCACAACCACCACTCCAATGTTATGATTAAAACCCACCTTTTAGGCTTAGAATCCACATTCCATAATCGTTTCAAGTTCAAAGCCTCATTAAATGTGGTTCCTCCTTCTGACTGGACGTCTGTGTTGTTGTACTTTCGTTGTGGTTTGTTTTCTAAAACGTCCCCCTAAAATAATGTCATAAATTAAAAGTTGGATACAAATCAAGAATATTTGATTGAAAGATACGTTAATTACAATAACTTGTGTGTAAATATCTTATACTTGTGTAATAATGAACGTCTCATTCCAAATTAAATATGTATTTAAACAACACAATTCAGCACTCGTTTTAACCCCTGGAACAAATGTTACACAAATGTCGAGAAAGATGTGTGAGGTTAAACATAACGTCGATAAAGCATACGAAAAAGAAAATACCAAACCCTTTTTCTTGACCCGCACACAAGTACACAACCATGTCCGTACCATTCTATTCACAAATTGTATTTCTACTGCAAAAACAACACACTTTTAATAAAATTCACTATTCGCTTACTTCTGTGTTTTTAGTAAAGACTGGAATATTCCGCGAGTCTGAGTGAAATTGTGGCTCGAAATAAGGTCTCATGTCCTGTGAGGCGCTCTTCTGACCACTGGACTGTGTATAGATACAAGACGTCGAATCTTTTCTTGTATGGATGGAAGAAGTCGAATCTTTCTATGTACTTGACCAAACTTTCCTTTCAAGACTTTTATTGTCCTCATCCACGTCTTCCTCGATGTTATCACTGGCAGACTCGAATGGATCTTTAATCGTAGAAAATCCACTGTCTGAGAAAACACAGTTTCTGACTAGCTGCTGTATGTTTCTGGTTTATATAAAACGTTTCAACAGCGATGTATTTTTTTGACATGTTGTGCTTTTTTACGTTTGGTGAAATTAAAACAGAATGTCGTATGATACATACATCTAATAAATAAAAAAAAACTGCGAAAGATTTAAAATATATTACACTCTCATTCTAGAACATCAGGGTATATTATGTGTATATATGTGTCAATGATAATTGGATAAATAAATACAACAAAAGAAACACAAATCATGTGTTGATAAAGAAACTTTCCATGTAAAACATAACACGATGTTGTTAAGTTGACCGAAATTTGTTTTATTTATACTTCTTTAGTGGATCATCGGTAAATTTAAGACTTATAACACCAAAATTTTGAGTTTGATTCCTCTGAAATAGTAAGGTTTGGTTTCTTTCCCATTTAGCGCAAAGCCAGCAACCCCCAACCCTTGGATTACTTTTTTTCCTTCGAAAAGTTGATTGAGTGTCGTATTATAACGTTCCTTCGGTTGAAAGGGTGAACATATTTGATGTAACTGGAACTTGACTGAAGTAAACAAATAACGATGTATAGATTTGTGCTGAGACAGCGACAGTAACTCCATTGAAAATACTTTTACCATTCGAGAATAATTTAAACTTTTTTTCATTTAAAACTTTCAAAGTAAGTTAAAAGTTTGTAAAAATCAAAATATTTTTAGATAATTTTATACTTTAAAAAACACCATTTCAGCAATATTAAAATTGTTTCCGTTTATTTGTCAGACACAAAGTTAAGCTAATAATTGAAAATCCCGAATAGATCAGTTCCACCAAAAATGAAAAAATCTTCCATAAAGGTTACATATACTCCAAAATGTACCTCGCTGGTACAGCGGCAAGTCTACGGATTTACAACACTAAAATAAGGGGTTCGATTTACCTCGGTGAGCTCAGCAGATGGCCTGGCATGGCCGAGCGCGTAAGGCGTGTGACTCGTAATCCGAGGGTCGCAGGTTCGCGCCCGCGTCGCGCTTAACATGCTCGCCCTCCCAGGCGTAGGGGTGTATAATGTGACGGTCAATCCAACTATTCGTTGGTAAAAGAGTAGCCCAAGAGTTGGCGGTGGGTGGTGATGACTACCTGCCTTCCCTCTAGTCTTACACTGCTAAATTAGGGACGGCTAGCACAGATAGCCCTCGAGTAGCTTTGTGCGAAATTCCAAAAACAAACAAACAAACATTTCTGATGTCGAACTAAGGAAAAGTTGGAAGAAGGCTAACACGTCAGTTTCCAAGTTTTGAAGTATCTTACGTTTTTAACTTGTTTCTTGTAATTAAAAAGGTGAACCTTTAATTAACAGCGCCATTTCGACTTATGTAATTTTCAATTTTTAATGGTTTGATGTTGTTGTTGTTTTTTTTAATTTCGCACAAAGCTACTCGAGGTATATCTGTGCTAGCCGTCCCTAATTTATTAGTGTAAGACTAGAGGGAAGACAGCTGGTTATGACCACCCACTGCCAACTCTAGGGCTATTCTTTTACCAACGAATAGTTTTACTGACCGTCACATTCTAACGCGCCCACAGCTGAAAGAGCAAGCATGTTTCGTGCGACGGGAATTCGAACCTCCGACCCTCCGATTACGAGTCGAATTCCTTGACCAAGTGGTCCGATAAAGTTTCGTTCAATACACACTACGAAAAATACAGTGGTTTCTGTGTTATTAGGCCCGGCATGGCCAAGCGCGTAAGGCGCGCGACTCGTAATCTGAGGGTCGCGGGTTCGAATCCCGGTAACATCAAACATGCTCGCCCTCCAGCCGTGGGGGTATATAATGTGCGGTCAGTCCCACTATTCGTTGTTAAAATAGTAGCCCAAGAGTTGGCGGTGGGTGGTGATGACTAGCTGCCTTCCCTCTAGTCTCACACTGCTACATTAGGGACGGCTAGCACACATAGCCCTCGAGGAACTTTGTGCGAAATTCCAAAACAAACAAACAAATCCTGTGTCATTTCTATTTCAACTCTTCTCCTCAGTGAAAGGTGAGGAACTCACAAATCTTATCTGCTGCGTTCGAATCACCTCGGTGGACAGAGCAAATGACCAAAGTGAATTTAGAAGAAACAAGCAATTTATATTGAAAAAAATTAAAAACAACCTGATGACTTATTAATTTTTTTTTACCAGGTATTATTTTATTTTTGGTGTAATGTAGAAAACTATAATAAACACATTAGTTAAATGAAATAGCCACTTTCCCCATTTCTAAAAAGTTAGAGTTTAATTAGGTGAACAAAAGTAACAAAGATTTCAAATAGAGAAAAAGACGTTTGGCACTATTTTTGTGGTTTAATTTGTTGGACACGTGACCTGACACGAAATCACGATAGCCAGCAAGAACGAATTAACTTGTAACTGAAATTAGAACGACATAACAATGAAACATGTTTGAAATTTTCTAGATGTGGTTGAGAATACGTTGGTTTGTGTGTAGTAATTAAGCTAAACCGTCTGTGTGTGGTGGTAAACAACGGATCTCTTCCCTTGGTTAACGATTGAGGTACCAACAATTGCGGTGATACATTGTAATAAAGCTCAGTTACCAAGAGAAAGAAGAATTAGATGTGGTAAACAGCAATTCCATTGAAGATAAATCAGATGGTCGTTCAGTTTACAATGTACCTCGTGACAATGAGTTCAATGACAATAAGCCAATGAGACTTCTCGTAATCTGTAAGACATATTTAGGAATTATTTCAACTGGATGTGTCGTGTATCAAAGCGTGATTTCTATTCAATTGAAAAGAATTGTAGATTGCACTCCTTTTGTTCTGCTCTACTTTCGAAAGTTTGCTTAATTTTGGTTCGAAACGATTCCAGTGATAAGTGGCGTCAAGCGGTATCTACCCACACACACCCTAGTGATAAGGCACAGAACTAGCAAGTAATTGAAGTGAAGTTCGAAAAAAGCTGCCCAGAATAGTATTCGGTGAAAAGTAAAATAGTTATTTTAGGTGCATCCCTGAAGTATGTCGAAATGATAATGTTGAACATTGGACGAGGAACTCCATCTACTGGAAGGCGAAAGATTAATCGTCTGAAGATGGAAAACAATCACGAGTTGGATATATATGTCTTTCCAGAGGAAACGAGGTTTTTAATCCTTTACGAGCGTTTCTGTGCAGACAAAGCCAAATGCAATTAAATTGTTCATTTCGGTTTGATCTGTACCTGTTATCCAAAGAACACAAAATTGGATTGGAAAAAACCGACCAGTTCTCACGTTCCTGTCTGTTTAGGTCCGGAAACTTTCTTCTGGTTAAATGTACAAGCAAAATGTGATTCATATGTTTCAGAAAGGCGTCGTAGATGATCGCAAAAACATGGGCCCATGTAGGATGAGAAAATTTGAAGATATCTGAATCGATTTAACATACCACTTTTATCTTATTTAATTCATTTTATGTAACAACTAGGACATACATGATTAACTCATTTCATATGACAGATCGAAATGTTTTAACACATTGACATGTTTCTTATGCAATTATAAATGTCGCTTTTCTTCAGAACATTTCAGGAAAGAGTACATTTTGTTCTTTTTCATTCAGAGCCATGCAGTAATCAATTTGTTAAGAATTTCAAAGTATTCAGATAAGAGTACTCAAGAAGGAGATTCGACTGATACTGAGTTATACACGGTGTGTCTGTTCATTTCATATCCTATCTCGTCAGGATGAAAGAGTCTAAACAGCCGAGACGCACAAGAACAATATCTATTCTAAAATAAGAACTAAAATACAACAACCAAAACACAATAACAACTAAAGCAATAAAACTTAAAACCAAGAGTAAACATGTCATGGCTTTGTTCGGCTGAAAACAAAGACCAAGTGAGCTCTCACATTGCCAGTCCAATTGTTTTTTTTTTAATTTCTTGCAAAGCTACACGAGGGCTATCTGCGCTAGCCGTTCCTAATTTACCAGTGTAAGATTAGAGGGAAGGCAGCTAGTCATTGCCACCCAACGCCAACACTAAAAAATAGTGAGATTGACCATTTTATTATAACATTCCAACGACTGAAAAGGCGAGCATGTTTGTTGTTACGTGGATTCGAAACTGCGACCCTCAAATAACGAGACAAATGGATGCGTTATAATGTGGCGGTCAATCTCACTATTTGTTGGTAAAGGAGTAACCTAAGAGTCGGTGGTGGGTGATGATGACTGGTTGCCTTCCCTCTGTTCGTACTTTGCTAAACTAGGGACGGCTAGCGCAGATAACGCTCGTGTAGCTTTGCTCCAAATTAAAACAAACCAAAACCAAGAATAAACCTCAATAAAACTGTAAGTCAAATGTCCTACCCAAATCTCTCAGTTTTTTAGAAGGTTCGAAGCCTGACATAGGTTGCTGTGAAAGGCATTTAACAAGTAACGTGCAATGTTAAAATTCATAACCTATCACCACAAATGTTGACACATTCAGCTGTAGGAGTATCATAATGTCACCAATAATTCTGCTATTTGTTGTTGAAGAATAGCATGAGAGTTTATGGCGTGTGGTGCTGACAAGTTGTCCACCACAACGAAGGGAACAATGATACGATTAGAACTTGAGTAGCTTTTAGAGGTATTCAAAAAGAAACAACAATGTTGGATAATTAAAAATAGCAGAAAAGCTTCTGAACAAATAAAGAAATATTTGTAGTGCACAAAACAATGGGAATGTTAGCCAGCTTTGAACACGAAACCACTAGAATATGTGACCATTAAAGACTCTGGTCCATTACCCAATTCAATGAAAGGTTAAACACTTTTGAAATCCTGGACGTCATCAACTGAGCACAAAAAATATAATATTACCCAATATCACGTAGCTTAACAGCTTTGTTTATTTCACTTTCTTTGTTGATGGTTTGCAGACAAATGATTATAAAATTTTTAAAGACTGTATTTTTATTAAACTGATCGTCATCCTGCTCACAAAAGGTTTAAATCTAGAGGATGGGAGATCCGATGTGTTCACATATAGCTGTCTTTACACAAGAAGGTTCAACTTGGTGAACAAGAGACTAATTGTTCTTGAAGCGTAACTTAGATGATGTAAAACCCGTTGTGTTCAGATATAGCCATATTTATCTTAAACTACTGAAAAGGCGGGAAAATAAACAGCATCTATTCCTACAAAAAGTTTTTCAACTCGATTCACTTGATTGTCTTTCTTTGTTCTACACAATGCCTACTGATGGAAATATGGAGTGATGACAGCGAAACCACTCCTCAAAACTTGGACTATTTTATCATATGATAAGAAGGTGAACCAATAACCAGATTTTTTGTGTTTGCACCATGAATCTTTGTTTTTCAGAAGATATAACTTCAGTATCGTCTCTTGCTGCTGTCATAGATTTACTATTATCCTACTTATAATTATATACTAATATATATTATATTGTATTACTATAAGTATAATTATACCATTATACTAATAATGATGTATATTTAAGTTAAATTTATATTTATATATGCACATAATTTGTAGTGTTTAACCTGTACTGCTAGATTCCTGCCTATTTACTAAAGTTCTAGAAGATTCTCGGCTGTAATAATCAACAACATGTGTGTGCAGTAAACACTGGTGTATCGTCAGTATTGTTGTGTAAGCGTAAATTTCTAACAACTTTCTTCACGCCTATAAATATAACCAACGCGATGCACCAAGAGACAGTATATATTATTGGTTCGCTTGTATGATACAAACCTCAGAAACTATAAGTGTGATTAATATTTATTTATAAGGAACTTCAAATAGTTGAACAGTCAAGACAAACATGCTTGCCCTTTCAGCCGTGGGGGCGTTTTGATGTGACGGTAAATCCAAATTTTCGTTGGTAAAAGAGTAGCTCAAGAGTTGGAGGTGGGTGGTGATGACTAGCTGCCTTCCCTCTAGTCTTACACTACTAAATTAGGGACGACTCGGTGTAGTGGGCAAACAACCTACTCCCTTTAATACCTGTTCTTGAAACCACAAGTGATTGCGGCCCTATGTTCCTTGATGGAATCGAGTGCTAAATGAATGAATGAATTAGTATTTTTACGAAGACATTACAGAACTTTAGTTGCGAAAAACTCGGTGCGTGAACAGCGAAGAAAGAAGAAGACAGAGCTATTTAGCTCCCTGTTAAATGAATTGTATCTATATCAACTCAATATAAACTCCACAAGACAACAAGAAAGAAATCTCAATCTTGTTTGTATGAGTTTGTACATGGATAATTATTTGTAATAGCCGTTCCTGTAAATTGTATTGTTGTTTGTATACTGAAATACATATTTATTAAAAAGAAACCATGTGTATCCATATTCTTGGCAAAAACCATTAATATATAGATATCAATATTTGTTTGACTTCTACATCTAAACTATTGTTTAGCTCAGTGTCAGGTTATTTGAAATAATAATATACAAAATTGATGAAGTCTGTTTTTTTTCTGCAAATAAACGTGTATTTTTATTATTAATTCAAATCAACAAGTTGCTTTATGTGTATACTTCTCAGCTGCTAAGTATCACAACACAAATTATATTAAAACATGACTCTGAACACCGTATTTTTGTAAGTTTTAAAACCAGAAAAAAGTTTCTTCTCTGGTGATATAGTTGTATGCATAAGTTGAAGTCTTACGTTCAGTTTTATTGAATATTCCATGTTTTTATCTTATAGAATATTATACAGGCACGTATTAGTTTTCTCTATGTTTTAAATATCACAAAAATTGTGTTTCTTGTTATTTGGAAAATATTGTTACATTTTTCTGACAACGCAAAGCATTACTGATATTTGTGCTTCTTTTCTCATTATCGATTACATTTTAAAGTTGTGTGTTTGGTAGCTCAAATTTTACTTCTAAATATTTCTGAGGCAAAATTACAAGCGTAAATAAACTGAGAATATTCGAATAGATTGTCAAAATTAGAGGGGTAAATAAAGTGGGAATAATGAAATAAAACTGTCAAAATTACGGTTGTAAATAGACAGGGAATACTAAAATAAAGCTGTTACAATTAGAGGTGAAATAAAGTGGAAATACTTAATTAAAACTGTAAAAATTACAGTTGTAAATAACGTGAGAATGCTAAAATAAATCTGTCAAAATTAGAGGTGAAATAAAGTGGAAATACTAAATTAAAACTGTGAAAATTACGGTTGTAAATAAAGTGGAAATAGTAAAATAAAACTGTCAAAATAAGAGGTGTAAATAAAGTGACAGTATTAAAACTAGATTATTTGCCGAGTACTCCTTCTATTTTGTTTATCAAAGAGAATCCGTCATCATTTAACCAACACGTGTTTAAGTAACGTATTGTAAAACAACTGTATTATAAACGTTTTACTTGAATATTTCTGATACAGTTTGATATTTTATTGTTGTTATTAACTTTGTTACAATTAAGATCGCGTTTAAAATAAAGACATGTTTTCTTAATTCTATAAAGACTGTATTTAAAGAATAAAACATAAAATCATTTCTACAAAATAAAAATGTAATATCTTGTTTCAATTTCCATGATGTTTGAAACATCGAGTAATTTAAACTGTGGTTCTTTCTGATGTTTTATCCAAACGGAACAGACATTTTACACACTTTGTATCATACAAACGTATTGTCTGAATTCCATTTTTTACACTGAGCCTCTTTTATAAACCATTCGTACAGGTTAAATTTAACAGAAACAGAATTGTCCACGTGAGGTTTTTCACAGAGATCACACATCCAACGTTGGAGGTAGACTTTGTACTTTCTCTTCCACTGAAAATATTTATTGTAAAGAACACTGCTAGAACCAACCAGTTTCAAGTGTTCGGCCAGTTTTCTTGGATCTCGATAATCCATAGCGTTAATGAAAGATCCCGGAGGAGCGAAACGGCTGTAGTTTGCTCCACCGAAAGTTACGGGCACAATATCGAAATTCAGCACATTGAAAAACTTTTCCGTCACGTAGTCCTTACATATCGAATTCTCAAATGCTAAATAAAACTTGTATTTTTTTAAAATGTCTTCGTAACATTTTGCTGCCTGCGTTGGAAGACAAACTTTGTCTCCACATTTTCCATAAATGTCCACAGATATCAAAGATTTCAATTTTTGGACATACTTTTCTCTCTTGCTCGGTGTGTGGCACTTGCTTACAAACCAAACAATATCCCTAACTTTCTTTACAAGGAAGTCGTTGTCTAGTGTCTCACCTGATACCATTTCTTCACAGATGTGCCCATAACGAACTGGTATGTCCGAATCTTCACGATAAGTTATTGTCCAGTTAAACAGCCCTTCGATTTTATTCCAAGGCATTTTGATAAGTCTAGGAGTTTCTATTCCATAAAGAATCCATCTTTGGTGCAACCCTCTGTCCTTCGGCAACTTAACATTCGACCTAAAGTTTGGAATGTGAAACAGGACAGCATCAACTGATGGAAGCAGTTTTCGATCTGCGGTAACAGAACATTGGTATTGGCAGCTGTAACGAAAGAATGTTTCGTTTCCAGGCAGGAAAAAATAATAATCGTCAGTAAACTGAGTTCCAAAAAACTTCGTCCAAAGTAAAATAGTTACTGTGGTTTGTGATCTGGACGAAACTGGGAACAAGGGAATGTTAACAAAACGAGGTTGTCTTGGAGCAGAGACATTTACAGCTGCGACTGGACAAGAAAAATATGTTTTACCAAAGTAATTGAATTGTTCTTTCTGGAACACGTTCTTTCCATTATAAAAACACCAAAATATTCCAAGACCAACAGTGAGGCAGAGAAAAAATACTATACTTTTCATTTTTGATAAGGGTAAAGACAGAGATATTTCCTCAACCCTGTAAATAATTTGACCCTGTTAATAACAGAGTAAATGGTTTTAAACATTTTCTATGTAAAGAACAAATTAGTTACTCTTGACCACTCATAATAATTACAAATGTTTAATGAAGAAAAAGACTATTTTAACCAACAATAATGATAAATTTCCAATCTTCTTGGCAACTGAAATTTAACACTTCAAAGAATTTTAAGAAAACTATATTACCCATTTAATTAACTAGAAAAAACTATACTACCCAGTTAATTAACAGCAAATTGCGCCGGAATAGTAATTATATGGTACAGTATTTCACAGATGTTTTTTTACCAATTTTCCTGAGTAGTCAAAAATAACGAAGGAGAAACGTAACTGACGGTAAACAATGTTTGTTTATTTGTTTTTTGAATTTCGCACAAAGTTCCTTGACGGCTATCTACGATATCCGTCCCTAATTTAGCAGTGTAAGACAAGAGGGAAGGCAGCTTGTCATCACCCACCGCCAACTTTTGGGCTATTATTTTACCAACGATTAGCGGTATTTATCTTAACATTATAACGTCCTCACAGCTGAAAGAGCAAGTATGTTTGATTCGACGGGAATTCGAACCCGCGACCCTCAGATTACGAGTCGAGTGTCTTAAGCAACTAGCCATGCCGGAGACTTGTAATACAAAATATTTTAATTGGGTCTTATTAACATTGTTTACAATTCGGATAATATTTGTAACGTCAGAAAGAGGTTTCATTGGAAACTTTTATAACGTTTTCACACCATATTTTCCTGTGACTTTACAAAGACTGTATGTAAGTGGTGTAGCCAACTTACCAATACGTTCTTAAAATTAATATTTCTAACACACTTCTCTTTAATGCATAAGACTTCAAAAATTAAACTAATTAGTGAAAAACTGTATCATAAGGGAAAAGTAGAATTACTTTGACATTAAAACGAATTTTAGAAATAATATTCATCTCATAACAAGTGAACGGTATCTGTTTCAACATTTACTAACATTTAAATATGAATCGTTTTCACATTATCTATAATACCTTACTAAAAACGGCCCGGCATGGCCAGGTGGGTTAAAGAGTTCGACTCGTAATCCGAGGGTCGCGGGTTCAAAATCCCGTCGCACCAAAATATCCTCGCCCTTCCAGCTGTGGAATCGTTAAGCTGCCCCGGTCCATCCCACTATTCGCTGGTAAAAGAGTGGCCCAAGAGTTGGCGGTGGGTGGTGATGAGTATCTGTCTCCTCTCTAGACTTACACTGCTAAATTAGGGACGGCTAGCGCAAGTACTCCTTGAGGAGCTTTATGCGAAATTACAAAGAAAGCAAACGTCATTAATTAATTCACTACTTTATAAAGCTATTGAAGCATCATTAGTTTTATCGAATCGTGTTGTTCTTATTGAAAGTACTAGAACTGTTTTGTCCGTGGGTAATTTTGATATACCATCAGTTAATACCATGTTATGTTATTCCTGTGTATCTTATTTTTTTCCTAATATTATAGAACGACTTCATGTTTTTGTCGTCATTAAATCCTTCAAAATTTTAAAATTGTCATAAAGTAAATATAATATAGTTTCCTACCACTTTGGAAATGGAACTCTGTATTTACGACTGCCGTCAGTTCTCTCCATTATACAAATGTAAAGCCAGTCAAGCTATTCCCATATATCTTGTTTCAACTTCAGGCCTCGCATGTGTTTATATCAGTTCGCAACACTTCGACGTCATGCGTGCTTTACGACCAATCATTGAACGGAAATCTCAACTAGCTAAAATATTAAAGTTAGTCGTATTTTTTTCAATGTTTTCTCTGTGTTATGTATCTTTTTCACCACAGTAGAAAATGTGTTGCGGTATTAAGGTCCTCATTGAACAACGCCATTAAATATTACCTACTACTTACGAAACTATTCTATTAGAAAACACACAGACGAAAACACTACCATCGAATTTAGTCCATCGAGTCTAAGGCCAAGTGTGTTTAGTGGTATCACTCGTTATCTGAGGGTCGCGCGTTCGCATCGCAATCACGCACTCGCAAGCTTCATCTAATTTCGTTTTATAAAGTGCGTTTACGCAAATATATACGCTTACATTATCATAGATGTGTGTTACATGACTCATTAAGTGTCTATTATTCATTGTGTCACTATAACAGAAGGTTGGTTACAAAGGGAGTACACGGATACCTGATATGTGCTTTGTTTTAATACAAAATGTGTTCTTTTCTATAATTGAGTTTCCTTTCTTTATCGCAGTGTTCCATTCTTTTCATTCTTCTATTAAGGTTTCTGGTGTATTTTGATTTAAAAATTACAGCTAATTATCACTTCTTTTGATATTTTAACCAATTTAACACCTGTTATAATTTTTAGCAAGGTATCTTGCATTGTTTTTTTCTTTTTTTTCTTGTTTTTTTCGATATTCTAATTACTTAACTGGTGTTTCATTTACTGTATCACTATAATGGTCGGTTGGTAACAAAGATACCTGATAAAGTGTATTCTTTTCTACAAGTTTTCTTTTTTATCACAAGTGTTCCATCGTTTTCTTTGTTTTATTAATGATTTTCGTGTAATTTGATTTAGATACTTACCGCGAACCATTACTTCTTCTTTTATATTTTCTAAATCATTTTATACCTTTTGTTGTAATTTGTTAACAAGGTGGTATCTGGCAATGTTTTCTCTCCACATGATAATTATTTAACTAGTGTTTTATTTCACGTATTTTTGTTTATACCCCCTATTTCAGGTGGGATAAATAAAGAGAAAAAAAATTTAGTATAACTTTCATAGACGAACTTTGGAAACGTGTATTATGATATATAATATTACTTCTCACGTGAAATTACTCTGTACAATACATCACTATATACTGCGAATTTAACACAAAAAAACTTTCATGAGAATATACACCCACAGCGGCCTGTCACGACCAGATAGTTAAGGAACTCGAATCGTAACCGAAGAGTTGCGGGTTCGAATTTCCCTCACACCAAACATGCTCTCCTCTTCAATAGTGGTGCGTTATAAAGGGACTTTTAATCCCACTATTCTTTGGTAAAATAGTAGTCCATGTGTTGATGGTTCGTGATGATGACTAGTTGCCTTCTCTCGGGTGTTAAACAACTAAATTGGGGACGACTAGCCCAGATAGCTCTCCAGTGCTTTGGGCGAAATTCAAAACAAACCAAACCCTTTTACAGTGCAATCTTTGGTCATATTTAGTACTTCTCAGAAGAAGATTGAAATGGGCTCGGCTTCGCCCGGTGGATGAAGGCGTTCAACTCGTAATCTAAGGGTCAAGAGTTCGAATCCCCGTCACACCAAACATGCTCGCTCTTTCCACTATTTGTCAGTAAAGGAGTAGCCAAAGAGTTGGCGGTTGGTGGTGATAACAAGCTGCCTTCGCTCCAGTCTTACACTGCTAAATTAGTGACGGCTAGAGCAGATAACCCTTGTGTAGCTCTGTGCGAAATTTTAAAAACAGTTAAGATTTAAGTATTTAAATTTATAATTACTTAAATGATCACAGTAAACTTCATTTTCTCAACACCAGATGTCAGGAATGATAATTCAGGAAATCCTTCTACGTTTAAAATATATTCACACACATTGTACTAATTATTGTATTAAGAACAAAAAATATATATAAAGGAACAACTTTGTCTAACTCTCTCGAGCATTAATTCTTATTATATTTGTTATACAAGTGATAGTTTGTACGAAAACAACTCATTTTTAACCTACATAAACCTGATCAGTGCCGCAGACGAGCTAACTCGTCTAAGTCGATCGGTAACACAGTGCGACAAACGAGTTAATTCATTCTCAATACTGTGTTCTCAATGTGCTTTTAGAGACATGTATTTGATCTAGTTACAAGTTGTTTCACTTTCGATCCATAATGGCGTCAAGAAAAAAGTTACAAAATGAAGAAGCATTAGAGTTGTATTTTCAACTTGGTTCGGAGTTACCGTAGCAACTGAAATACTTGGTAGTCAACAGGTTACCGATGGCTGATATAAACTAGAAAACATCGCTCAACCAACATCATAATTGCTGTGATAACTCTCAGAAATGTAATTGTATCTTCAACACATTTGTTTACACCTAGATTGGTAAGAAACAGATGGTTTCGATCAGTTTGCACCCCCCTGCTAGTATAGGGGTATGTCTGCGGATTTACGACGCTAAAATCAACGGTTCGGTTTCCCTCAATGGGCTAAATAAATATCCCAATGTGGCTTTGCTTTTAGTAAAACACACACGCACAGATCAGTTTGCTCGTTTCGCCCCCTAGCGTCACAACGATTGACATGATTGCTATTACGCTACAGTTTCGGGTTAGTTTCAAGCACAAATAGTTCAATACTCAGCCTCTGAAGGATAAAAAAATGCTTTAGTCTTTTCAGATATTTAGAAGTACCTTAGATATTACTAAACAAAGTCTAACGTGAAATTTTTATGGTCTTGCGATAATAGTATTTATTCGAGTGTAAAAAAAAATATTTGTTCTTTTTATTTGTTAACTGTGTCATTACAGAACGTTCAAAAGAAATTTTAATATAAGAAAACAAAATATAGATTTTATTTTTGAAAAATTGAAGTAAGAATCTGATTAATAAAAAAAGGAAGGAAAACCCAAAACTGTATATTTTGCTTTTTAATTTTGTACAAAGCTAACAGAGGGCGCTCTACGCTAGCCGTCCCACTACGAAGAGTGGGTTGGACCGTCACGTTATAACGTCTCAACGGAAGAAATGGCGAACATGTTTGGTGTGACGGCAATTCGAACTCGTGACCCTCATGTTACGAGTCGAGTACCTTAACAACCGAGCCATGCCGGGGCCTGTATATTCAGAAAAAATCGTAAAGTTAATACTCGGTAACACTAATTTCTTTTAACTTATTATTTACGTGAGTTGTGACAATACTCGATTGAGTTGAATGGTCTTGAATTAATGAAAAATTCTAAAATTGGTAATATTCTGATTGTTTCGATACTAGTGTAATAACTGCAGTCAGAAACACTAATTTCAATTAGTTGATTACTTTCATCACGTTATTGGTGTGATTGTTGCTTGTAGCTTATTGGTTACCAGAGTTAATCTATATGTTCTGCTGTAAAACCAAATAAACATTTGATAAACTAATCTTTCCAGCAAAAGTGTGCAAGTACCCAGAGATTTATTTACTTTTAGAACGAAAATAAAAACAGGCATTAGTGAGTGACGTTCTTAGTTAGAGTTTAATTAAAACGAGTGACATTGATATGAGTGGAGTAATCTAACGCTTATGAAACACTGAGAACAGTATACACTTTAACGGTTCAAGTGTGTGTGTACACATCACAAAATAATAAAAATCTAAATGTTTGGTAAGCTGAAAACTATATCTTGGTAAGATGGTGTGTGGGTGTTTTTCTCATAGCAAAACAACACCGGGTTATTTGATGAGCTCTCCCCAAGAAGAATTGAACCTATGATTTTAACCTTTTAAATCCGTTACCACTGTACTAGAGGTGGTATAGTAAAATAGAGATCCATCGAAATCACCGACTAAACACTTGTACCATCTTGATAAACTGAATATTTAATATCGTACAAACTTTTTGTTAATTTGTTTGTTTGTGTGTCCAACAAACGCTAAGCAATCAACCAATTCACTTCCCCTAGCGCCATCTCTCGTTCACAATAGCACTATCGAATATAAAATAAAATTGAATTTTCATACATCAATGTTTTATTTAGTTCCGACTAAACTGGATACGAAAGTTTTTTTCCCACGGTAAATCTTGAAAATATAAACTGTGAGGTCTTCGATCAACTTCATTCGTGACAGTAACACATTAAGCAGTGTACAATCTTACTTTAATAAAACGTAACCACTACGTGTCTCGACTGCTTGACAGCCAAGACACAACAACAATAACACAGTGAAACGTTCTTTATTAGATTTTATACTTTATAGTGAAATAAACAGGTGTAAGACTCATAAACAACTGACATAAACGTTGACTTAAACTAACCAACAAGATATATAAACTTTTCAGTGTTTTATAACAGTTTCTATAATTTTTTATTACCATCTTTTGATTTTTATAATGAAATAATTTTTTGCGCTTTCTGAAGGTTACGTCACAGAGATTGACCAGTTGACAAAGTTTTTATGTAGATATCGCTAATTTCTTCCAAATGTTCAACACTTCACTACAAAAGCCCAGAAAACGTCGAAAGTGTTGATCATTACAGATGACTGCAGGTCTGAACCTTCAACAGCTGAACATTATATTAAGGTACGACCAGTTAAAAACAATATTATAAAAGTTGTGATAATAACTGTAGTTTCAGTAATTACGTCAAATATTTTAATTTAACCTGTTGAATACACTATTAAAGATATTCTGCAACTATAATACACGTAGTAATAATTATTTCACTCTCTACTCAGTAGTTTACAACTTTATTAAAAATTTAGATATAGCTGTCTTTACACAAGTAAGTCAAACTTGGTGAACAAGAGACTAATTGTTGTTGAAGTATAGCTACATCTACACAACCGGGTTATGTCATAAAAATGAGAGACCTGTCGTGTTCAGGTATAGTCATATCTACACATGAGGCTTAACTAGGATGATGTATGACCCGTTGTGTTCAGGTATAGCCATATCTACACAGATATAACCATATTTATCTTAAACTAATGGAAAGGCGGGACAATAAACAGCATCTATTCCTACAAAAGGATTTTTCAACTCGATTACCCACATTGTCTCTCCTTGTTCTACACAATGCCTACTGATTGAAATATGGAGTGTTAACAGCAAAACCACTCTTCTAAAATTGGACTATTTTATTACATGATCTGAAGGTGTACTAATAACTAGATTTTTTGTGTGTGCACCATGAATCTTTGTTTTTCAGAAGATACAACTTCAGAATCGTCTCTTGCTGCTGTCATAGATTTACTATTATACATCTATTATAATAATGATGTATATTAAAGTTAAATTTATATTTATATATGCACATAAATTACAGTGTTAAACCTATACTGAGAGATTCATGCCTATTTACTAAAGTTCTGAAAGATTCGAGGGTATAATAATCAACAATATATGTGTGCAGTAAACACTGGTGTATCGTCAGTATTCTTGTGCATGCGTAAATTTCTGGGAACTCTCTTCACGCCAATAAATGTAACCAACGAGTTGCGCCAATAGACAGTATATATTATTGGTTCGCTCTTATTGTTGTACTAGAAACTTCGGAAAATACAAGTGTGATTAATATTAATTAATAAGGAATTTCAAACATTTGACCAGGAACGTTTATAAGTTTCGAACATTATAAAACATTTAACTTCATTGGATTCACGTCAAACATTCGTATCTTTACAGAACTTTAGTTGTGAAAAACTCGTCGCGTGAACAGCAAAGAAAGAAGAACACAGAACTGTTTAGCTCCCTGTTAAATGAATTTATACCTATATTAACTCAAAATAAACTCTTGACATGATCACTCCATCAGACAACAAGAAAGTTCCAAATAAAAAACATTCTCAACCTTTTTTGTAAGGGTTTTGTTTGTGATGAATTTCGAACAAAGGTACACGAGGGTTAACTGCAATAACCGTCTCTAATTTTGAAGTGTAACCCAAGAGTGTAGGCAGCTGGTCATCACAACCCACTGCTAACTCTTGGGCCTCTATTTAACCAACGAGTAGTGGGATTGACCGTATTATTATATCGCCATCATGCCTGAAAGGGTGAGCATATTTGATACGACCGGGATTCAAACCTGCGACTTTCGGATTACGAGTCGCACGCCAAGGCGCTTGGCCGTGCACGGCTCGAGAGTTTTGTACATGGACTATTATTTGTGGTTTCCGTTTATGTAAATTGTATTGTTGTTGAAATAGATTTGTATTAAAAAGAAATTATGTGTATCCATGTTGTTGGCAAAAACCATTAATATATATAAATCAATATTTGTTTTACTTTTACATATAAACTATTGTTTAACTCAGTGTCAGGTTATTTGAAATAACCTGAAATATACACAAAACTGATGATGTTTGATGATTGCACGTGTATTTTTTATAATGAATTCAAATCAACAAATTACTTTATGTGTATACTTCCAGCTCCGAAGTTTCAAAAACACAAATTATATTAAAACATGACTCTGAACATCGTATCTTTGTAAGTTTTATAACCAGAAAAAAGTTTCTCCTCTGGTGATATAATTGTACGCACAAGTTGAAGTCTTACGTTCATTTCCATTAAATATTCCAAAGGTTCTTTCTTACAGAATATTGTCCACGCACGTATTAGTTTTGTCTATGTTTTGAATATCACAAAAATAGGTTTTCTTGTTATTTGGAAAATATTGTTATATTTTTCTGACAACACAAAGCATTACTGATATCCGTGCTTCATTTGTCAGTATCGATTACATTTGAAAGTTGTGTGTTTGGTAGCTTTAATTTTACTTCAAAATATTTCTGAAGCAAAATTATAAGCGTAAATAAAGTGACAATACTACAATACATTGTCAAAATTGGAGGTGTAAATTAAGTGAAAATACTAAAATAAAACTGCTAAAATTAGAGACGTAAATAAAGTGACAATACTACAATACATTGTCAAAATTGGAGGTGTAAATTAAGTGAAAATACTAAAATAAAACTGTTAAAATTAGAGATGTCAATAAAGTGACAGTGATAAAACTTTTTTTTTTGCCGAACACTCCTTTTATTTTCTTTTTCAACAAGAATGCGTGAGAAGTTTACAATGTTTATTTGTTTTTTTGCAATTTCGCACAAAGCTACAAGAAGGTTATTTGTGCAAGTCTTCCCTAATTTTGCAGTGTAAGACAGGGAAGGCAGCTAGTCATCACCACCCTCCGCCAACTCTTGGGCTATTTTTACCAACGAATAGTGGGTTTGACCGTCACATTATACACCGCCAGAACTGGGTGGGCGAGCATGTTAAACGCAACGTGGGCGCAATCCCGCGACCCTCGGATTACGCCTTACGCGCTCGGCCATGCCAGCCCGCCATAATTTAACCAACAAGAGTTTAAGTAACGTATTGTAAAACAACTGTATTATAAACGTTTTAATTTTATTTTACTTTTTACTTTATTTCTGATACAGTTTGATATTTTATTGTTGTTATTAACTTTGTTACAGTTTAGATCGTGTTTAAAACAAGTGTATTTTTTCTTAATTCTATAAAATCTATACTTAAATAATAGAACTTAAAATCATTTCTACAAAATATAAATGTAATCTCTTTTTTCAATCCCCATGATGTTTGAAATAACATCGAGTTATTTAAACTACGGTTCTTTCTAATGCTTTATCCAAACGGAATAGACATTCTACACACTTTGTATCATACAAATTTGTTGTCTGAATTCCATTTTTTACACTGAGCCTCTTTTATGAACCATTCGTACAAGTTATATTTAACAGAAACAGAATTGTCAACGTGTAGTTTCTCACAGAGATCACATATCCAACGTTGGAGGTAGACTTTGAACTTTCTCTTCCACTGAAAATATTTATTGTAAACGACATTGCTAGAACCAACCAATTTCAAGTGCTCGGCCAGTTTTCTTGGATCTGGATAATCCATAGCGTTAATGAAAGATCCCGGAGGAGCGAAACGGCTGCAGTTCGCTCCACCTAGAGTTACAGGCACAATATCGAAATTAAGCACATTAAAAAACTTTTCCGTCACGTAGTCCTTACATATCGAATTCTCAAATGCTAAATAAAACTTATTTTTTTAAAACGTCTTCGTAACATTTCGCTGCCTTCTTTGGAAGACAAAATTTATCTCCACATTTTCCATAAATGTCCACAGATATAAAAGATTTCAATTTTTGGACATACTTTTCTCTCTTACTCGGTGTGTGGCACTTGCTCACAATCCAAACAAAATCCCTAACTTTCTTTACAAGGAAGTCGTTGTCTAGTGTCTCACCTGATACCATTTCTTGACATATGTACCCATAACGTACTGGTATGTCCGAATCTTCGCGATAACTCTTTGTCCAGTTAAACAGCTCATCCATTTTCTTCCAAGGCATTTTAATAGGTTTTGGAGCTTCTAGTCCATATAGAATCCATCTTTGGTGCAACCCTCTATCCTTAAGCAGCTTAACATTCGTCCTAAAGTTTTGAATGTGAAACAGGATATCATCAACTAATGTAAGCAGTTTTCGACCAGCGGTAACAGAACATTGGTATTGGCAGCTGTAACGAGAAAATGTATCGTTTGCAAGAAGGAAAAAATAATAATCGTCAACAAACTGTGTTCGAAAATACTTTCCAAAGTGAAATAGTTACTGTAACTTGTGTTCTGGACGAAACTGGGAACAAGAGAATGTTAAAAAGACGATGCTGTCCTGGAGAAGAGACATTTACAGCTGCGACTGGACAAAAAAAATATGTTTTATCGAAGTAATTGAATTGTTCCTTCTGGAACACGTTCTTTCCATTATAAAAACACCAAAATATTCCAAGACCAACAGTGAGGCAGATAACAAGTATTACATTTTTCATTTTTGATAAGGGAAAATCCAGGGATATTTTCTCAACCCTATAAATAATTTGACTCTCGTTAATTACAGAGACATTGGTTCTAAACATTTTCTGTGTAAAGAATAAATTATTTTCTTTTGACCACTCATAATAATTACAAATGTTTATTGAAGACAAAGACTATTTTTAACCAACAATAATGATAAATTTCCAATCTCCACAGCAACTGAAATCTAAGACTTCAAAGAATTTTAAAAATTAATTAAATATAAAAAACTATATTACCCAGTTAATTAACAGCAAATCGCCCTTAAATAGCAAGTTTTGGATCCAGTAGTTCACAGATTTCTTTGACCAATTTATCAGAGTAGTCAAATATAATGGAGGAGAAATTTAACAAACAATAAACAAACCTTCACAATAGTCTACCTACGCTCTGTCCCTCACGGGTATCAAAACCAGGTTTCTGGATTTGTAAGTCCGCAGGTATACCGTTGTGAACTGGGGGCTAATCGCTCTAATGAAACATACAGAATGTGTGACTGGTAATGTCGGGAAACTATAATTTTTCACAGATAAGACGTTTTAATACTGAATAAAAACTTAGTACCTGCTAACAGAGTGAAATTCAACACGTTGGGATTTCAGAGTTACCATTTATTCGTTATCCCAGAAGCTACGACTTAAGCACTCGATTTTGCAATCACGAGGGTTATCTGCGCTAGCTGTCCCTAATTGAGCATGGAAAGCAGCTTGTCATCACCCACCGCCAACTTTTGGGCTACTGTTTTACCAACGAATAGTGGGATTGACCGAAATTTTATAATGCCCCATCGGCTGAAAAGGCGAGCATGTTTGGTACGACTGTGATTCAATACTCAGCCTCAGACGGATAAAAATTTGCTTCAGTCTTTCCAGATCTTTAGAAGTACTTTAGTTATTACTAAACAAAGTCTAACGTCAAATTTTTATGGTCTTTTGAGGTTGGTATTTATTGGAGTGTCAAACAAAATATTTGTTCTTTTTATTTGTTAACTAAGTCATTACAGAACATACAAAAGAAATTTTAATATAAGTAAACGAAATATAGATTTTATTTTTAAAAAGGTCAAGTAGAAATCTGATTAATAACAAAGAGAAAGATAACTGAAAACTGTATATTTTGTTTTTTTAATTTTGCATAGAGCTACTAGAAGGCTCTCTACGCTAGCCGTCCCAAATGTAGCAGTGTTAGACTAAGAGGGAAGGCAGCTTGTCACCACCACCCACCGTCACCTC
The DNA here is from genome assembly GCA_011833715.1 of Carcinoscorpius rotundicauda. Lineage (NCBI taxonomy): Eukaryota > Metazoa > Arthropoda > Merostomata > Xiphosura > Limulidae > Carcinoscorpius > Carcinoscorpius rotundicauda. Next base: position 10,504,176 of record CM022400.1, on the reverse strand, counting down.
TTGGGCTACTCTTTTATCAACGAATAGTGGGATGGACCGTACATTATAACGTCCCCATAGCTGAAAAGGCGAACATATTTGGTGTGATTCGAAGTCGCGACCCTTATGTTACGAGTCGAGTCGTTACCTTTACATGCCGGGGCCTGTATATTTGGAAAAATAGCTTATTATTTACGTCAGTTGTGACAATACTCGATTGAGTAGAATGGTCTGAAATTAATGAAAAATAGTAAAAATGGTAATATTCTGATTGTTTCGACACTTGGAAAATATATGCGGTCAAAAAAACTAATTTCAATTTATTGATTACTTTCATGACGTAATTGGTTTGACCGATGCTTGTAGCTTATTGGGTACTCGAGTTAATCTACATGTTCTGCTCTAAAAACTAAATAAACATTTAATGAACTAATCTTTCCAGTAAGTGTGCAAGTATCCAAAGGGTTATTTACTTTTCAAACGAAACAATGGTCAATATAAAAACAAGCATTAGTGAGTGACGCTCTTAGTTAGAGTTTAATTAAAACGAGGGACATTGATATGAGTGGAGTAATCTAACGTTTATGAAAGACTGAGAACAGTATACACTTTAATGGTTCAAGTGTGTGTGTACACATCACAAAATGATAAAAATCTAAATGTTTGGTAAGCTGATAATTATATCTTGGCAAGATGGTGTGTGTATGTTTTTCTCATAGCAAAATCACACAGGGTTATCTGATGAGACCCCCGATGGGAATTGAACCTATGATTTTAACCTTGTAAATCCGTTACCGCTGTACCAGAGGGGGTATAGTAAAATAGAGATCCACTGAAATCACCGACTAAACACTTGTACCATCTTGATAAACTGAATATTTGATATCGTACAAACTCTTTGTTAATTTGTTTGTTTGTGTGTCCAACAAACGCTTAACAATCAACCTAGCGCCATCTCTTTTTCACAATTGCACTGTCGAATATAAAATAAAATTGAACTTTCAAACAACAATGTTTTATTTAGTTGCGACTAAACTGGATACGATAGTTTTTTCCCACGGTAAATTTTGAAATCATAAACTGTGATGTCTTCGATCGACTTCATTCGTGACAGTAACATATTAAGCAGTGTACAATCTTACTTAAATAAAACGTAACCACTACGTGTCTCTATTGCTTGACGGCCAATACACGACAACAATAACACAATGAAACATTCTTTATACTTTTATACTTTATAGTGAAATAAACAGGTGTAAGACTCATTAACGTTTTAAAAAATAAGTACTTTTAACCACCATAAATAATGTTATTATAAATTATTTGAAATAATTCATGTTACTAACATCTCATAAGTCATTATTAATAAAATAAACCTCATCATCTCATACTTTTAAAGAAGGTTATTAACGTGTAATTTTCTGTTCGGAATACAAAAAAAATGACATAAACTAACAGGAAGATGTTTAAACTTTTCAGTTTTTTATAACAGTTTCTATAATTTTTTATTTCAATCTATTGATTTTTATAATGAAGCGCCACCTACTTGCATTATATGTATATTCATAATTGTTTTGATAACCTTTGACTGAAACCAAAGTTAAGTGTGTGTCTGTTTTCTTATAGCGTACCTAGAAAGGGCTATTTTTTGAGTCCAGCGAGGTAAATCGAAACCCGAATTTTAGTGTTGTAAATGCGTAGACTAATGGCTGTACCAACGGTGACTTAAGCAGAAATTCTTATACACATTAAAATACTGTAATATTATATCAACACAAATTAGCTATATTATTGAAAACTTTACGATCATAAATATTAGAAAATCACTATTCATATAATGTTTATTTTTATTGTAATATACATATAGTTATTCAATATTTTCCCAAATATCATGGTATTTACTATTCAGTGACGTTAAATCTCGAGTGAAGGTCAAAACAGGCTCAAATCAAAGATGTTAATAAGCATAATCTATTGCATTACATATTTCAATCAAAATACAACGTACAATATTTTATCTCTGTGCTTCCACAAACCTTTAAAAAGTGAAAGCAGTTCAGTTAACGAAGCAGTTTATTTTATACAGCGTCGTCTCGTGAGCTGTTTAAAAACTATACCCGAGCCAATTTTATATGTGTCGAAAAATATTAATTCAGAACATTTTTAAAACATGAAAACTATAAGATTGTACTTGGAGATTTTAAATATTCTTCCCTACTTGTTCTTTCGTGTTTCTCTTTCGATCATTTCCATCTGGAGCATCCGTTCTGACACTTGCCGGAGTTTTCTTTCTTAAAAGTAAGCTCTTTCAAACTCAGCCCCGAATTATTCATCTGAAGGTCTTCCATTTCTGACATCGAGGGCCTGGCATGGCCGAGCGCGTAAGGCGTGTGATTCGTAATCCGAGGGTCGCAGGTTTGCACCCGCATCGCGCTAAAGATGTTTGCCCTCTTAGGCGTGGGGGTGTATAATGTGACGGTCAATCCCACTATTCGTAGGTAAAAGAGTAGGCCAAGAGTTGGCGGTAGGTGGTGACGACTAGCTGCCTTCCCTCTAGTCTTACACTGCTAAATTAGGAACGGCTAGCACAGATAGCTCTCGAGTAGCTTTGTGCGAAAGCCCAAAACAAACAAACAAATCCTGTGACATTTCTATTTCAACTCTTCTCCCCAGTGAAAGGTGAGGAACTCACAAATCTTATCTACTGGGTTCGAATCTCCTCGGTGGACAGAGCAAATGACCAAAGTGAATTTAGAAGAAACAAGCAATTTATATTGAAAAATATTAAAACAATCTAATGACTTATTAATTTTTTTTACCAGGTATTATTTTATTTTCGATGTAATGTCGAAAAGTATAATAAACACATTAGTTAAATGAAATAGCCACTTACCCATTTCTCCAAAGTTAGAGTTTAATTAGGTGAACAAAAGTAACAAAGATTTCGATTGGAGAAAAAGACGTTTGGTACTATTTTTGTGGTTTAATTTGTTGAACCAGACACGTTGTTGGACACGTGACCTGACTCGAAATCACGATAGCCAGCAAGAACGAATTAACTTGTAAATGAAATTAGAACGACGTAACAATGAAACATGTTTCAAATTTTCTAGATGTGGTTGAGAATACGTTAGTTTATGTGTAGTAATTAAGCTAAACCGTCTGTGTGTGGTGGTAAACAACGGATCTCGTCCCTTGGTTAACGATTGAGTTACCAACAATTGCGGTGATACATTGTAATAAAGCTCAGTTACCAAGAGAAAGAAGAATTAAATGTGGTAAACAGCAATTCCATTGAAGATAAATCATATGGTAGTTCAGTTTACAATGTACCTCGTGACAATGAGTTCAATGACAATAAGCCAATGAGACTTCTCGTAACCTGTAAGACATATTTAGGAATTATTTCAACTGGATGTGTCGTGTATCAAAGCGTGATTTCTATTCAATTGAAAAGAATTGTAGATTGCACTCCTTTTGTTCTGCTCTACTTTCGAAACTTTGCTTAATTTTGGTTCGAAACGATTCCAGTGATAAGTGGCGTCAAGCGGTATCTACCTACACACACACCCTAGTGATAAGGCACAGAACTAGCAAGTAATTGAAGTGAAGTTCGAAAGAAGCTGCCCAGAATAGTATTCGGTGAAAAGTAAAACAGTTATTTTAGGTGCATCCCTGAAGTATGTCGAAATGATAATGTTGAACATTGGACGAGAAACTCCATCTACTGGAAGGCGAAAGATTAATCGTCTGAAGATTGAAAACAATCACGAGTTGGATATATATGTCTTTCCAGAGGAAACGAGGTTTTTAATCCTTTACGAGCGTTTCTGTGCAGACAAAGCCAAATGCAAAAAAAGTGGATCATTTCGGTTTCATCTGTACCTGTTATCCAAAGAATACAAAATTGGATTGGAAAAGTCCGACCAGTTCTCACGTTCCTGTCTGTTTAGGTCCGGAAACTTTCTTCTGGTTCAATGTACAAGCAAAATGTGAGTCATATGTTTCAGAAAGGCGTCGTAGATGATCGCAAAAACATGGGTCCATGTAGGATGAGAAAATTTGAAGATATCTGAATCGATTTAACATACCACTTTTATCTTATTTAATTCATTTTATGTAACAACTAGGACATACATGGTTAACTCATTTCATATGAGAGATCGAAATGTTTTAACACATTGACATGTTTCTTATGCAATTATAAATGTCGCTTTTCTTCAGAACATTTCAGGAAATAGTACATTTTGTTCTTTTCATTCAGAGCCATGCAGTAATCAATTTGTTAAGGATTTCAAAGTATTCAGATAAGAGTACTCAAGAAGGAGATTCGACTGATACTGAGTTATACACGGTGTGTCTGTTCATTTCATATCTTATCTCGTCAGGATGAAAGAGTCGAAAAAGCCGAGACGCACAAGAACAATATTTATTCTAAAATAAGAACTAAAATACAACAACCAGAACACAATAACAACTAAAGCAATAAAACCTAAAACCAAGAGTAAACATGTTATGGCTTTGTTCGGCTGAAAACAAAGACCAAGTGAGCTCTCACATTGACAGTTCAATTGTTTTTTTTTAATTTCTTGCAAAGCTACACGAGGGCTATCTGCGCTAGCCGTTCCTAATTTACCAGTGTAAGATTAGAGGGAAGGCAGCTAGTCATTACCACCCAACGCCAACACAAACAAATAGTGAGATTGACCATTTTATTATGACATTCCAACGACTGAAAAGGCGAGCATGTATGTTGTTACGTGGACTCGAAACTGCGACCATCAAATAACGAGACTAATGCCCTAACCGCCTGGTCATGTCGGACCACACGTTTTGAATCACTAAGATATAGAGCTTAAGTTTTTTATTAACCTAGGGAAGAAGTGTGGGATTTTAATGCTGTTTCATTTAGTATAAAACCTTGTAATACTAACATTTATCATTTTATAATAAGAGTTTCCCGAGACAAAAGTCCAGCAGTTTCACGTGAGAACTCAAAATAACTAAATTTAGACATCGCTTTGTGCATTTTCTGATAAAATTTCTAAAAAAACGGACTTACAAAATTATTGTTATCTTATTAAAATAAGGATGACCATAAAGTCTGGTAGCTTTTAGAATGTTATTCGTAAAGTTTGTGACTCGTATTTACTCTCTTCACAACTGTTTTGGTTTATATTTATGTTGTTGGTTAGGTCCTCTTACAACAGCCGGTGTAAATAAATCATGAGGTGAAATTATTTATTGTAAGAAAACGTAGGAGAAAAATAAAGTGATTAGATGGAGTAATTGTCATACTGGTATTTTTTCTTTACTTCGTGTGTGTGTGTGTTTATATTTTGCTTATAACAAAGCCACATCGAGCTATCTGTTGAGTACACTTACTTTACGTGTTATGTAAACTGCTAGTGACCTTCTGATACTCTTATCTACTTTACATATACTTCATATAATGATCGATATACACCGTAAATCTAAAGGTTTAAAATCAGGAGCGGCTGCCCGTTGTGCAAATAGGCGTTAGAAGTTGGCAAGTTTCACATTAATGTTTTTCTTTGATTCTTCACAGGCATGCTGTCCTTCCTTTGTGGGGTGTGATTTTAGGCAGAACGTGGCCTGTAAACGGGATGGTCGGACTGTGAATTCGAGGGTGTATGGGTTATGGTCCATTGCTGCAAGGATGTTCTCCAGGTTTTGGGGTCCTGCTATAGGAGTGACTGTGAGAATCCACTATAACAATTGTCAACGGTCGTTATTAACTAACTACCCGATAGAGCTTTGACATAGACAGGTGGTTAGAGTGCTCGACTCGTAATCTGAGAGTAATAGGTTGTAATCCCCGTCATACCAAACATGCTAGCCCTTTCAGCCGTGTATGCGTTATAATGTGGCGGTCAATCTCACTATTTGTTGGAAAAGGAGTAGCCCAAGAGTCGGTGGTGGGTGATGATGACTAGTTGCCTTCCCTCTAGTCATACTTTGCTAAACTAGGAACGGCTAGCGCAGATAACGCTCGTGTAGCTTTGCTCAAAATTCAAACAAACCAAAACCAAGAATAAACATCAATAAAACGGTAAGTCAAATGTCCTACCCAAATCTCTCAGTTTTTAGAAGGTTCGAAGCCTGACATAGGTTGCTGTGAAAAGCTTTTAACAAATAACGTGCAATGTGAAAATTCATAACGTATCACCACAAATGTTGACACATTCAGCTGTAGGAGTATCATAATGTCACCATTAATTCTGCTATTTGTTCTTGAAGAATAGCATCAGAGTTTATGGCGTGTGGTGCTGACAAGTTGTCCACCACAACGAAGGAAACAATGATACGAATGGGACTTGAGTAGCTTTTAGAGGTATTCAAAAAGAAACAACAATGTTGGATAATTAATAATAGCAGAAAAGCTTCTTAACAAATAAAGAAATATTTGTAGTGCACAAAACAATGGGAATGTTAGCCAGCTTTGAACACGAAACCACTAGATTATGTGACCATTAAAGACTCTGGTCCATTACCCAATTCAATGAAAGGTAAAACACTTTTGAAATCCTAAACGTCACCAACTGAGCACAAAAAATATAATATTACCCAATATCACGTAACTTATCAGCTTTGTTTATTTCACTTACTTTGTTAAAGGTTTGCAGACAAATGATTATAATTTTTTTAAAGACGGTATCATTATTAAGCTAATTATCATCCTGCTCACAAAAGGTTTAAATCTAGAGGATGGGAGATCCGATGTGTTCACATATAGCTGTCTTTACACAAGAAGGTTAAACTAGGTGAACAAGAGACTAATTGTTGTTTAGGTATAGTCGTATCTACACAAAAGGGTTATATCATAAAAATGAAAGACCTGTCGTGTTGAGGTATAGTCATATCTACACACGAGGCTTAACTTGGATGATTTAAGACCCGTTGTGTTCAGGTATAGCCATATCTATACAGATATAACCATATTTATATTAAACTAATGGAAAAGCGGGACAATAAACAGCATCGATTCCTAGAAAAGAATTTTTCAACTCGATTAACCACATTGTCTCTTCTTATTCTACACAATGCCTACTTATGGAAATATGGAGTGTTGACAGCAAAACCACTCCTCAAAACTTGGACTATTTTACCATATGATCAGAAGGTGAACGAATAACTAGATTTTGTGTGTATGCCCTATTATTCTTTGTTTCTCAGAAGATATAACTTCAGTATCGTCTCTTGCTGCTGTCATAGATTTACTATTATCCTACTTATAATTATATACTAATATATATTATATTGTATCACTATAAGTATAATTATACCATTATACTAATAATGATGTATATTTAAGTTAAATTTATATTTATATATGCACATAATTTGTAGTGTTTAACCTGTACTGCTAGATTCCTGCCTATTTACTAAAGTTCTAGAAGATTCTCGGCTGTAATAATCAACAACATGTGTGTGCAGTAAACACTGGTGTATCGTCAGTATTGTTGTGTAAGCGTAAATTTCTAACAACTTTCTTCACGCCTATAAATATAACCAACGCGATGCACCAAGAGACAGTATATATTATTGGTTTTCTCGTATAATACAAACCTCAGAAACTATAAGTGTGATTAATATTTATTAATAGGGAACTTCAAATAGTTGACCAGTCGTAACAAACATGCTTGCCCTTTCAGCCGTGGGGGCGTTTTGATGTGACGGTAAATCCAAATTTTCGTTGGTAAAAGAGTAGCCCAAGAGTTGGAGGTGAGTGGTGATGAGTAGCTGCCTTCCCTCTAGTCTTACACTACTAAATTAGGGACGACTCGGTGTAGTGGGCAAAATCCTACTCCTTTTAATACCTGTTCTTGAAACCGCAAGTGATTGCGGCCCTATGTTCCTTGATGGAATCGAGTGCTAGATGAATGAATGAATTAGTATTTTTAGGAAGACATTACAGAACTTTATTTGCGAAAAACTCGGCACGTGAACAGCGAAGAAAGAAGAAGACAGAGCTATTTAGCTCCCTGTTAAATGAATTGTATCTCTGTCAACTCAATATAAACTCCACAAGACAACAAAAAAAAAATCTCAACCTTGTTTGTATGAATTTGTACATGGATAATTATTTGCAATAGCCGTTCCTGTAAATTGTATTGTTGTTTGTATACTGAAATACATTTGTATTAAAAAGAAACCATGTGTATCCATATTCTTGGCAAATACCATTAATATATACATATCAATATTTGTTTGACTTCTACATCTAAACTACTGTTTAACTCAGTGTCAGGTTATTTGAAATAATAATATACAAAACTGATGAAGTCTGTTTTTTTTCGGCGAATAAACGTGTATTTTTATTATTAATTCAAATCAACAAGTTGCTTTATGTGTATACTTCTCAGCTGCTAAGTATCACAACACAAATTATATTAAAACATGACTCTGAACACCGTATTTTTGTAAGTTTTAAAACCAGAAAAAAGTTTCTTCTCTGGTGATATAGTTGTACGCACAAGTTGAAGTCTTACGTTCAGTTTTATGGAATATTCCAAAGTTTTTATCTTATAGAATATTATACAAGCACGTATTAGTTTTCTCTATGTTTTGAATATCATAAAAATTGTTTTTCTTGTTATTTGGAAATTATTGTTACATTTTTCTGACAACAGAAAGCATTACTGATATTCGTGCTTCTTTTGTCATTATCGATTACATTTTAAAGTTGTGTGTTTGGTAGCTCAAATTTTACTTCTAAATATTTCTGAGGCAAAATTACAAGCGTAAATAAACTGAGAATATTCGAATAGATTGTCAAAATTAGAGGGGTAAATAAAGTGAGAATAATGAGACAAAACTGTCAAAATTACGGTTGTAAATAGAGAAAGAATACTAAAATAAAGCTGTTACAATTACAGTTGTAAATAAAGTGGGAATATTAAAATAAATCTGTCAAAATTAGAGGTGAAATATAGTGGAAATACTAAATTAAAACTGTAAAAATTACGGTAGTAAATAAAGTGGAAATAGTAAAATAAAACTGTCAAAATTACAGGTGTAAATAAAGTGGAAATAGTAAAATAAAACTGTCAAAATTAGAGGTGTAAATAAAGTGGAAATAGTAAAATAAAACTGTCAAAATTAGAGGTGTAAATAAAGTGACAGTGTTAAAACTAGATTATTTACCGAACACTCCTTCTATTTTCTTTATCCAAGAGAATCCGTCATCATTTAACCAACACGTGTTTAAGTAACGTATTGTAAAACAACTGTATTATAAACGTTTTACTTGAATATTTCTGTACAGTTTGATATTTTATTGTTGTTTTTAACTTTGTTACAATTAAGATCGCGTTTAAAATAAAGGTATGTTTTCTTAATTCTATAAAGACTGTATTTAAAGAATAAAACATAAAATCATTTCCACAAAATAAAAATGTAATATCTTGTTTCAATTTCCATGATGTTTGAAACATCGAGTTATTTAAACTATGGTTCTTCTTGATGTTTATCCAAACGGAATAGACATTTTACACACTTTGTATCATACAAACGTATTGTCTGAATTCCATTTTTTACACTGAGCCTCTTTTATAAACCATTCGTACAGAATATATTTAACAGAAACAGAATTGTCCACGTGAAGTTTCTCACAGAGATCACACATCCAACGTTGGAGGTAGACTTTGTACTTTCTCTTCCACTGAAAATATTTATTGTAAAGAACACTGCTAGAACCAACCAGTTTTAAGTGCTCGGCCAGTTTTCTTGGATCTGGATAATCCATAGCGTTAATGAAAGATCCCGGAGGAGCGAAACGGCTGTAGTTCGCTCCACCGAGAGTAACGGGCACAATATCGAAATTCAGCACATTGAAAAACTTTTCCGTTAGGTAGTCCTTACATATCGAATTCTCAAATGCTAAATAAAACTTTTTGAATTTTTTTAAAATGTCTTCGTAACATTTTGTAGCCTGCATTGGAAGACAAACTTTGTCTCCACATTTTCCATAAATGTCCACAGATATGAAAGATTTCAATTTTTGGACATACTTTTCTCTCTTGCTCGGTGTGTGGCACTTGCTTACAAACCAAACAATATCCCTAACTTTCTTTACAAGGAAGTCGTTGTCTAGTGTCTCACCTGATACCATTTCTTCACAGATGTGCCCATAACGAACTGGTATGTCCGCATCTTCACGATAAGTCATTGTCCAGTTAAACAGTCCATCGATTTTATTCCAAGGCATTTTGATACGTCTAGGAGCTTCTATTCCATAAAGAATCCATCTTTGGTGCAACCCTCTGTCCTTAGGCAGCTTAACATTCGACCTAAAGTTTGGAATGTGAAACAGGATAGCATCAACTGATGTAAGCAGTTTTCGATCTGCGGTAACAGAACATTGGTATTGGCAGCTGTAACGAGAGAATGTTTCGTTTCCAAGAAGGAAAAAATAATAATCGTCAATAAACTGTGTTCCAAAAAACTTCGTCCAAAGTAAAATAGTTACTGTGGTTTGTGATCTGGACGAAACTGGGAACAAGGGAATGTTAACAAAACGAGGTTGTCTTGGAGCAGAGACATTTACAGCTGCGACTGGACAAGAAAAATATGTTTTACCGAAGTAATTGAATTGTTCCTTGTGGAACACGTTCTTTCCATTATAAAAACACCAAAATATTCCAAGACCAACAGTGAGGCAGAGAAAAAATACTATACTTTTCATTTTTGATAAGGGTAAAGACAGAGATATTTCCTCAACCCTGTAAATAATTTGACCCTGTTAATAACAGAGTAAATGGTTTTAAACATTTTCTATGTAAAGAATAAATTAGTTACTCTTGACCACTCATAATAATTACAAATGTTTAATGAAGACAAAGACTATTTTAACCAACAATAATGATAAATTTCCAATCTCCCTGGCAACTGAAATTTAACACTTGAAATAATTTTAAAAAACTATATTACCCATTTAATTAACTAGAAAAACTATACTACCCAGTTAATTAACAGCAAATTGCGCTGGAATAGTAGTTACATGGTCCAGTATTTTACAGATGTTTTTCACCAATTTATCTGAGTAGTCAAAAATAACGAAGGAGAAACGTAACTGACGGTAAACAATTTGTTTTTTGAATTTCGCACAAAGTTCCTTGACAGCTATCTACGATATCCGTCCCTAATTTAGCAGTGTAAGACAAGAGGGAAGGCAGCTTGTCATCACCCACCGCCAACTTTTGGGCTATTATTTTACCAACGATTAGCGGTATTGATCTTAACATTATAACGTCCTCACAGCTGAAAAAGCAAGTATGTTTGATTCGACGGGAATTCGAACCCGCGACCCTCAGATTACGAGTCGAGTGTTTTAAGCAACTAGCCATGCCGGAGACTTGTAATACAAAATATTTTAATTGTGTCTTATTAACATTGTTTACAATTTGGATAGTATTTGTAACGTCAGAAAGAGGTTTTATTAGAAAGTTTTATAACGTTTTCACACCATATTTTCCTGTGACTTTACAAAGACTGTGTGTAAGTTCGACTCGTAATCCGAGGGTCGCGGGTTCAAAATCCCGTCGCACCAAAATATCCTCGCCCTTCCAGCTGTGGAATCGTTAAGCTGCGACTTTCCATCCCACTATTCGTTGGTAAAAGAGTGGCCCAAGAGTTGTCGGTTGGTGGTGATGAGTATTTGTCTCCTCTCTAGACTTACACTGCTAAATTAGGGACGGCTAGCGCAAGTACTCCTTGAGGAGCTTTATGCGAAATTACAAACAAAGCAAACGTCATTAATTAATTCACTACTTTATAAAGCTATTGAAGCATCATTAGTTTTTTTCGAATCGTGTTGTTCTTATTAAAAGTTCTAGAACTGTTTTGTCCGTGGGTAATTTTGATATACCATCAGTTAATACCATGTTATGTTATTCCTGTGTATCTTATTTTTTTCTTAACATTATAGAACGACTTCATGTTTTGTCGTCATTAAATCCTGCAAAATTTTAAAATTGTCATAAAGTAAATATAATATAGTTTCCTACCACTTTGGAAATGGAACTCTGTATTTACGGCTGCCGTCAGTTCTATCCATCATACAAATGTAAAGCCAGTCAAGCTATTCCCATATATCATGTTTCAACTTCAGGCCTCACATGTGTTTATATCAGTTCGCAACACTTCGACGTCATGCGTGCTTTACGACCAATCATTGAACGGAAATTTCAACAAGCTAAAATATTAAAGTTAGTCGTATTTTTTTCAATGTTTTCTCTGTGTTATGTATCTTTTTCACAACAGTAGAAAATGTGTTTCGTTATTAAGGTCCTCAGTAAACAACGCCATTAAATATTAACCACTAATTACGAAACTATTTTATTAGAAAACACACAGAGGAAAACACTTCCATCGAATTTAGTCCATCGAGTCCAAGGCCAAGTGTGTTTAGTGGTATCAATCGTAATCTGAGGGTTTCGCGTTCGCATCGCAATCACGCACTCGCAAGCTTCATTTAATTTCGTTTCATAAAGTGCGTTTACGCAAATATATACGCTTACATTATCATAGATGTGTGTTACATGACTCATTAAGTGTCTTTTATTCATTGTATCACTATAACGGTAGGTTGGTTACAAAGGGAGTACACGGATACCTGTTAAGTGCTTTGTTTTAAGATAAATGTGTTATTTTGTACAATTGAGTTTTCTTTCTTTATCGCAGTGTTCCATTCTTTTCATTCTTCTATTAAGGTTTCTGGTGTATTTTGATTTAAAAATTACAGCTAATTATCACTTCTTTTGATATTTTTAACACATTTTACACCTGCTATAATTTTTAGCAAGGTATCTTACATTGTTTTTTCTTTTTTTGTTGTTTTTTTTCGATATGCTAATTACTTAACTTATGTTTCATTTACTGTATCACTATAATGGTCGGTTGGTAACAAAGATACCTGATGAAGTGTATTTTTTTCTACAACGTTTCTTTTTTATCACAAGTGTTCCATCGTTTTCTTTGTTTTATTAATGATTTTCGTGTAATTTTATTTAGATACTTAACGCTAACCATTACTTCTTCTTTTATATTTTCTAAATCATTTTATACCTTTTGTTGTAATTTTTTAACAAGGTGGTATCTGGCAATGTTTTCTCTCCATATGATAATTATTTAACAAGTGTTTTATTTCATGTATTTTTGTTTATACCCCTATTTCAGGTGGGATGAATAAAGAGAGAAAAAAAGTTAGTATAACTTTCATAGACGAACTTTGGAAACATATATTATGATATATAATATTACTTCTTACGTGAAATTACTCTGTACAATACATCACTATATACTTACGAATTTAACACAGAAACACATTCATGAGAATATACACCCACAGTAGCCTGTCTCGACCACATAGTTAAGGTACTCGAATCGTAACCGAAGAGTTTCGGGTTCGAATTTCCCTCACACCAAACATGCTCTCCTTTTCAATCGTGGTGCGTTATAAAGGGACTTTTAATCCCACTATTCTTTGGTGAAATAGTAGTCCAAGTGTTGATGGTTGGTGATGATGACTAATTGCCTCCTCTCGGGTGTTAAACAGCTAAATTGGTGACGGCTAGCCCAGATAGCCCTCCAGTGGCTCTGTGCGAAATTCAAAACAGACCAAACCCTCTTACAGTGCCATCTTTAGGTCATATTTAGTACTTCGCTAGTCTCTGAAGAAGATTGAAATGGGCTCGGCTTCACCCGGTGGATGAAGGCGTTCAACTCGTAATCTAAGGGTCAAGGGTTCGAATCCTCGTCGCACCAAACATGCTCGCTCTTTCCACTATTTGTCAGTAAAAGAGTAGCCAAAGAGTTGGCGGTTGGTGTTGATGACAAGCTGCCTTCGCTCTAGTCTTACACTGCTAAATTAGTGCCGGCTAGAGCAGATAACCCTTTTGTAGCTGTGTGCGAAATTGAAAAAAAAATAAGATTGAAGTATTTAAATTGATAATTACTTAAATGATCACAGTAAATTTCATTTTCTGAACACCAGATGTCAGAAATGTTTATTCAGGAAAACCTTCTACGTTTAAAATATATTCACACACATTGTACTAATTATTAAATTTAAGAAAAAAAATACATAAAGGAACAACTTTGTCTAAGTCTCTCGAGCATTAATTCTTATTATCATTGTTATACAAGTGATTGTTTGTACGAAAATAACTCATTTTTAACCTACATAAACCTGATCAGTGCCGCAGACAGGTTACCGATGGCTGATATAAACTAGAAAACATCGCTCAACCAACATCATAATTGCTGTGATAACTCTCAGAAATGTAATTGTATTTTCACCACATTTTTTTACACCTAGATTGGTAACAAACAGATGGTTTCGATCAGTTTGCACCCCCCGCTAGTATAGGGGTAAGTCTGCGGATTTACGACGCTAAATTCAAGGGTTCAGTTCCCCTCAATGGGCTCAGTAAATTACCCAATGTGGCTTTGCTTTTAGAAAAACACACACGCACAGATCAGTTTGCTCGTTTCGCCCCCTAGCGTCACAACGATTAACATGATTGCTATTACGCTACAGTTTCGGGTTAGTTTCCAGCACAAATAGTTCAATACTCAGCCTCAAACGGATAAATAATTGCTTTAGTCTTTTCAGATATTTAGAAGTACCTTAGTTATTACTAAACAAAGTCTAACGTGAAATTTTATGGTCTTGCGAGAATAGTATTTATTCGAGTGTAAAAAAAAATATTTCTTCTTTTTATTTGTTAACTGTGTCATTACAGAACATTCAAAAGAAATTTTAATATAAGTAAACAAAATATAGATTTTATTTTTAAAAAATTGAAGTAAGAATCTGATTAATAAAAAAGGAAGGAAAGCCCAAAACTGTATATTTTGTTTTTTAATTTTGTACAAAGATAACAGAGGGCGCTCTACGCTAGCCGTCCCACTACGAAGAGTGGGTTGGACCTTCACATTATAACGTCTCAACGGAAGAAATGGCGAGCATGTTTGGTGTGACGGCAATTCGAACTCGTGACCCTCATGTTACGAGTCGAGTATCTTAACAAACCTAGCCATGCCGGGGCCTGTATATTCAGAAAAAATCGTAAAGTTAATACTCAAAAACACTAATTTCTTTTAAGTTATTATTTACGTGAGTTGTGACAATACTCGATTGAGTTGAATGGTCTTGAATTAATGAAAAATAATAAAAATAGTAATATTCTGATTGTTTCGATACTAGTGTAATAACTGCAGTCAGAAACACTAATTTCAATTAGTTGATTACTTTCAACACGTATTTGGTGTGATTGTTTCTTGTAGCTTATTGGTTACTAAAGTTAATCTACATGTTCTGCTTTAAACCAAATAAACATTTAATAAACTAATCTTTCCAGCAAAAGTGTGCAAGTAACCGAAGGGTCAGTTACTTTTAGAACGAAAATAAAAACAAGCATTAGTGAGAGACGCTCTTAGTTAGAGTTTAATTAAAACGAGTGACATTGATATGAGTGGAGTAATCTAACGTTTATGAAACACTGAGAACAGTATACACTTTAACGGTTCAAGTGTGCGTGTACACATCACAAAATGATAAAAATCTAAATGTTTGGTAAGCTGAAAACTATATCTTGGTAAGATGGTGTGTGGGTGTTTTTCTCATAGCAAAACAACACCGGGTTATTTGATGAGCCCTCCCCAAGAAGAATTGAACCTATGATTTTAACCTTTTAAATCCGTTACCACTGTACTAGAGGTGGTATAGTAAAATAGAGATCCATCGACATCACCGACTAAACACTTGTACCATCTTGATAAACTGAATATTTAATATCGTACAAACTTTTTGTTAATTTGTTTGTTTGTGTGTCCAACAAACGCTAAACAATCAACTTAGTCACTTCCCCTAGCGCCATCTCTCGTTCACAATTGCACTATCGAATATAAAATAAAATTGAATTTTCATACATCAATGTTTTATTTAGTTCCGACTAAACTGGATACGAAAGTTTTTTTCCCACGGTAAATCTTGAAAACATAAACTGTGAGGTCTTGGATCAACTTCATTCGTGACAGTAACACATTAAGCAGTGTACAATCTTACTTTAATAAAACGTAACCACTACATGTCTCGACTGTTTGACAGCCAATACACAACAACAATGACACAGTGAAACGTTCTTTATTAGATTTTATACTTTATAGTGAAAGGAACAGGTGTGAGACTCATTAACGGTTTAAGCTATAAGTACTATTAACCACTATAAATAACGTTATTATAAAATATTTGAAATAATTCATGTTACTAACATCTTATAAGTCATTGTTAATAAAATAAACCTCATTATCCCATACTGTAATTTTCTGTTCCGAATATAAAAGAAAATTACATAAACGATGACTTAAACTAACCAACAAGATATTTAAACTTTTCAGTGTTTTATAACAGTTTCTATAATTTTTTATTACCATCTTTTGATTTTTATAATGAAATAATTTTTTGCGCTTTCTGAAGGTTACGTCACAGAGATAGATCAGTTGACAAAGTTTTTATGTAGATGTCACTTTTAAAGATATTCTGCAACTATAATACACGTAGTAATAATTCTTTCACTCTCTAATCAGTAGTTTACAACTTTATTAGAAATTCAAAATTTCCTTTGACTTATCGACATTAACATAATTTCAGTGATATTGTGTTTACACTGTTGACGCTCATTTCTCATAATTTTCCTCCTGTCAATATTTACAGCAGTAATCACGAAAGTTTCATTAAGTTGGAAAGCTTTGAATCAAAATTTTTGTTTGTACTGAATAGAACAAAACAAATAACCTCGGAAGTTTAATATAGAAAAATACAAGGTAATTTTAAAGGAAAATAAATTTTAAGTATTTTCTCTGAATGCTGCAAAAGGCGAACTTGTATAAAGGTGTAGAAGCGCCACCTACTTGCATTATATGAATATTAACAATTGTTTTTATAACCTCTGACTTAAACCAAAATTACGTGTGTGTGTGTTTTCTTATAACATAGCTAGAAAAGATTATTTCTTGAGTCCAGCGAGGTAAATCGAACTCCTAATTTTAGTGTTATAAATACATAGACTAATCGATGTACCAACGGGGACTTAAGCAGGACTTCTTATACACATAAAACTACTGTAATATTATATCAACACAAAGCAGCTATATATTGATAATCATAAGCATTAAAAATTCACTATTCTTATAATGTTTATTTTTATTGTGATATACATGACTATTGAATATTCTCCTAAATATCTTCGTATTTAATGGACTATTCAGTGACGTTAAATCTCGAGTGAAGGTCAAAACAGGCCCAAATCAAAGATGTTAACAAGCATAATCTATTTCATTACATATTTCATTCAAAATACAACGTACAATATTTTATCACTGTGCTTCCACAAACCTTTAAAAAGTGAAAGCAGTTTAGTTAACGAAGCAGTTTATTTTATACAGCGTCATCTCGTGAGCTGTTTAAAAACTATATCCTAGCCAATTATATATGTGTCGGAAAATATTAATTTAGAACATTTTTATAACATGAAAACTATAAGATTGTACTTGGAGATTTTAAATTTTCTTCCCTACTTGTTCTTTCGTTTCCCTCTTTTGATCATTTCCATCTGGAGCATCCGTTCTGACACTTGCCGGAGTTTTCTTTCTTAGAAGTAAGCTCTTTCAAACTCAGCCCAGAATTATTCATCTGAAGGTCTTCCATTTCTGACATCGAGGGCCTGGCATGGCCGAGCGCGAAAGGCGTGTGATTCGTAATCCGAGGGTCGCAGGTTCGCGCCCGCGTCGCGCTAAAGATGCTCGCCCTCTTAGGCGTGGGGGTGTATAATGTGACGGTTAATCCCACTATTCGTTGGTAAAAGAGTAGCCCAAGAGTTGGCGGTAGGTGGTGATGACTAGCTGCCTTTCCTCTAGTATTACACTGCTAAATTAGGGACGGCTAGCACTGATAGCTTTCGAGTAGCTTTGTGCGAAATTCCAAAAACAAACAAACAAACATTTCTGACATCGAACAAAGGAAAAGCTGGAAGAAGGCTAACACGTTACTTTCCAAGTTTTGAAGTATCTTACGTTTTTAACTTGTTTCTTGTAATTAAAAAGGTGAACCTTTAATTAACAGCGCCATTTCGACCAATGTAATTTTCAATTTTTAATGGTTTGATTAATTCAAATCAACAAGTTGCTTTATGTGTATACTTCTCAGCTGCTAAGTATCACAACACAAATTATATTAAAACATGACTATGAACACCGTATTTTCGTAAGTTTTATAACCAGAAAAAGTTTCTTCTCTGGTGATATAGTTCAACGCATAAGTTGAAGTCTTTCGTTCATTTTCATCAATTATTCCAAAGTTTTTATCTCATGGGATTACATACACGCACGTATTAGTTTTGTCTGTGTTTTGAATATCACAAAAATTCGTTTTCTTGTTACTTGGAAAATATTGTAATATTTTTCTGACAACACAAAGCATCACTGATATTCGTGCTTCTTTTCTCATTATCGATTACATTTAAAATTTATGTGTTTGGTAGCTCAAATTTTACTTCAAAATATTTCTGAGGCAAAATTACAAGCGTAAATAAACTGAGAATATTCGAATAGATTGTCAAAATTAGAGGGGTAAATAAAGTGGGAATAATGAAATAAAACTGTCAAAATTACGGTTGTAAATAGACAGGGAATACTAAAATAAAGCTGTTACAATTAGAGGTGAAATAAAGTGGAAATACTTAATTAAAACTGTAAAAATTACAGTTGTAAATAAAGTGGAAATACTAAAATAAATCTGTCAAAATTAGAGGTGAAATAAAGTGGAAATACTTAACTAAAACTGTAAAAATTACAGTTGTAAATAAAGTGGAAATACTAAAATAAAACTGTCAAAATTAGAGGTGTAAATAAGTGGAAATATTAAGATAAAATTATCAAAATTAAGGTTGTAAATAAAGTGGAAATAGCAAAATAAAACTGTCAAAATTAGAGGTGTAAATAAAGTGACAATGTTAAAACTAGATTATTTACCGAACACTCCTTTTATTTTCTTTATCAAAGAGAATCCGTCATCATTTAACCAACACGTGTTTAAGTAACGTATTGTAAAACAACTGTATTATAAACGTTTTACTTGAATATTTCTGATACAGTTTGATATTTTATTGTTGTTTTTAACTTTGTTACAATTAAGATCGCGTTTAAAATAAAGACATGTTTTCTTAATTCTATAAAGACTGTATTTAAAGAATAAAACATAAAATGATTTCCACAAAATAAAAATGTAATATCTTGTTTCAATTTCCATGATGTTTGAAACATCGAGTTATTTAAACTGTGGTTCTTTCTGATGTTTTATTCAAACGGAATAGACATTTTACACACTTTGTATCATACAAACGTATTGTCTGAATTCCATTTTTTACACTGACCCTCTTTTATGAACAATTCGTACAAGTTATATTTAACAGAAACAGAATTGTCCACGTGAAGTTTCTCACAGAGATCACACATCCAACGTTGGAGGTAGACTTTGTACTTTCTCTTCCACTGAAAATATTTATTGTAAAGAACACTGCTAGAACCAACCAGTTTCAAGTGCTCGGCCAGTTTTCTTGGATCTGGATAATCCATAGCGTTAATTAAAGATCTCGGAGGAGCGAAACGGCTGTAGTTCGCTCCACCGAGAGTTACGGGCACAATATCGAAATTCAGCACATTGAAAAACTTTTCCGTCACGTAGTCCTTACATATCGAATTCTCAAATGCTAAATAAAACTTTTTGAATTTTTTAAAAATGTCTTCGTAACATTTTGCTGCCTGCGTTGGAAGACAAACTTTGTCTCCACATTTTCCATAAATGTCCACAGATATAAAAGATTTCAGGTTTTGGACATACTTTTCTCTCTTGCTCGGTGTGTGGCACTTGCTTACAAACCAAACAATATCCCTAACTTTCTTTACAAGAAAGTCGTTGTCTAGTGTCTCACCTGATACCATTTCTTCACAGATGTGCCCATAACGAACTGGTATGTCCGAATCTTCACGATAAGTCATTGTCCAGTTAAACAGCCCATCGATTTTATTCCAAGGCATTTTGATAAGTCTAGGAGCTTCTATTTCATAAAGAATCCATCTTTGGTGCAACCCTCTGTCCTTTGGCAACTTAACATTCGACCTAAAGTTTGGAATGTGAAACAGGACAGCATCAACTGATGGAAGCAGTTTTCGATCTGCGGTAACAGAACATTGGTATTGGCAGCTGTAACGAGAGAATGTTTCGTTTCCAGGCAAGAAAAAATAATAATCGTCAGTAAACTGAGTTCCAAAAAACTTCGTCCAAAGTAAAATAGTTACTGTGGTTTGTGATCTGGACGAAACTGGGAACAAGGGAATGTTAACAAAACGAGGTTGTCTTGGAGCAGAGACATTTACAGCTGCGACTGGACAAGAAAAATATGTTTTACCGAAGTAATTGAATTGTTCCTTGTGGAACACGTTCTTTCCATTATAAAAACACCAAAATATTCCAAGACCAACAGTGAAGCAGAGAAAAAATACTATACTTTTCATTTTTGATAAGGGTAAAGACAGAGATATTTCCTCAACCCTGTAAATAATTTGACCCTGTTAATAACAGAGTAAATGGTTTTAAACATTTTCTATGTAAAGAACAAATTAGTTACTCTTGACCACTCATAATAATTACAAATGTTTAATGAAGACAAAGACTATTTTAACCAACAATAATGATAAATTTCCAATCTCCCTGGCAACTGAAATTTAACACTTCAAAGAATTTTAAAAAAAACTATATTACCTATTTAATTAACTAGAAAAAACTATACTACCCAGTTAATTAACAGGAAATTGCGCCGGAATAGTAGTTATATGGTCCAGTATTTCACAGATGTTTTTCACCAATTTATCTGAGTAGTCAAAAATAACGAAGGAGAAACGTAACTGACGGTAAACAATGTTTATTTATTTGTTTTTTGAATTTCGTACAAAGTTCCTTGACGGCTATCTACGATATCCGTCCCTAATTTAGCAGTGTAAGACAAGAGGGAAGGCAGCTTGTCATCACCCACCGCCATCTTTTGGGCTATTATTTTACCAACGATTAGCGGTATTGATCTTAACATTATAACGTCCTCACAGCTGAAAGGGCAAGTATGTTTGATTCGACGGGAATTCGAACCCGCGACCCTCAGATTACGAGTCGAGTGTCTTAAGCAACTAGCCATGCCGGAGACTTGTAATACAAAATATTTTAAATGGGTCTTATTAACATTGTTTACAATTCGGATAATATTTGTAACGTCAGAAAGAGGTTTTATTGGAAACTTTTATAACGTTTTCACCCCATATTTTCCTGTGACTTTACAAAGACTGTGTGTAAGTGGTGTAGCCAACTTACCAATACGTTCTTAAAATTAATATTTCTAACACACTTCTCTTTAATGCATAAGACTTTAAAAATTAATTTAATTAGTGAAAAACTGTATCATAAGGGAAAAGTAGAATTACTTTGAGATTAAGACGAATTTTAGAAATAATATTCATCTCATAACAAGTGAACGGTACCTGTTTCAACATTTACTAATATTTAAATATGAATCGTTTTCACATTATCTATAATACCTTACTAAAAACGGCCCGGCATGGCCAGGTGGGTTAGAGAGTTCGACTCGTAATCCGAGGGTCGCGGGTTCAAAATCCCGTCGCACCAAAATATTCTCGCCCTTCCAGCTGTGGAATCGTTAAGCTGCCTTGGTCCATCCCACTATTCGCTGGTAAAAGAGTGGCCCAAGAGTTGGCGGTGGGTGGTGATGAGTATCAGTCTCCTCTCTAGATTTACACTGCTAAATTAGGGACGGCTAGCGCAAGTAGTCCTTGAGGAGCTTTATTCGAAATTACAAAGAAAGCTAACGTGATTAATTAATTCACTACTTTATAAAGCTATTGAAGCATCATTAGGTTTATCGAATCGTGTTGTTCTTATTGAAAGTACTAGAACTGTTTTGTCCGTGGGTAATTTTGATATACCATCAGTTAATACCATGTTATGTTATTCCTGTGTATCTTATTTTGTTCTTAATATAAAAGAACGACTTCATGTTTTTGTCGTCATTAAATCCTTCAAAATTTTAAAATTGTCATAAAGTAAATATAATATAGTTTCCTACCACTTTGGAAATGGAACTCTGTATTTTCGGCTGCCGTCAGTTCTCTCCATTATACAAATGTAAAGCCAGTCAAGCTATTCCCATATATCTTGTTTCAACTTCAGGCCTCGCATGTGTTGATACCAGTTCGCAACACTTCGACGTCATGCGTGCTTTACGACCAATCATTGAACGGAAATCTCAACTAGCTAAAATATTAAAGTTAGTCGTATTTTTTTCAATATTTTCACTGTGTTATGTATTTTTTTCACCACAGTAGAAAATGTGTTGCGTTATTAAGGTCCTCATTGAACAACGCCACTAAATATTAACCACTAATTACAAAACTATTCTATTAGAAAACACACAGACGATAACACTTCCATCGAATTTGGTCCATCGAGTACAAGGCCAAGTGTGTTTTGTGGTATCACTCGTAATCTGAGGTTTGCGCGTTCGCATCGCAATCACGCACTCGCAAGCTTCGTTTAACTTCGTTTCATAAAGTGCGTTTACGCAAATATATACGCTTACATTATCATAGATGTGTGTTACATGACTCATTAAGTGTCTTTTATTCATTGTATCACAATAACGGTAGGTTGGTTACAAAGAAAGTACACGGATACCTGTTATGTGCTTTGTTTTAAGATACAATGTGTTCTTTTCTACAATCGAGTTTCCTTTTTTTATCGCAGTGTTCCATTCTTTTCATTCTTCTATTAAGGTTTTTGGTGTATTTTGATTTAAAAATTACAGCTAATTATCACTTCTTTTGATATTTTTCACACATTTTACACCTGCTATAATTTTAAGCAAGGTATCTTGCATTGTTTTTTCTTTTTTGTTGTTTTTTTTCGATATGCTAATTACTTAACTAGTGTTCCATTTACTGTATCACTATAATGGTCGGTTGGTAACAAAGATACCTGATAAAGTGTATTCTTTTCTACAAGTTTTCTTTTTTATCACAAGTGTTCCATATTTTTCTTTGTTCTATTAATGATTTTCGTGTAATTTGATTCAGATACTTAACGCTAACCATTACTTCTTCTTTTATATTTTCTAAATCATTTTATACCTTTTGTTGTAATTTATTAACAAGGTGGTATCTGGCAATGTTTTCTCTCCATATGCTAATTATTTAACTAGTGCTTTATTTCATGTATTTTTGTTTATATCCCCTATTTCAGGTGGGATGAATAAAGAGAGAAAAAAAATTTAGTATAACTTTCATAGACGAACTTTGGAAACGTATATTATGATATATAATATTACTTCTTACGTGAAATTACTCTGTACAATACATCACTATATACTGCGAATTTAACACAAAAAAACTTTCATGAGAATATACACCCACAGCGGCCTGTCACGACCACATAGTTAAGGAACTCGAATCGTAACCGAAGACTTGCGGGTTCGAATTTCCCTCACACCAAACATGCTCTCCTCTTCAATAGTGGTGCGTTATAAAGAGACTTTTAATTCCACTATTCTTTGGTAAAATAGTAGTCCAAGTGTTGATGGTTCGTGATGATGACTAACTGCCTTCTCTCGGGTGTTAAACAACTAAATTGGTGATATACCATCAGCTAGCCCAGATAGCCCTCCAAGGGCTTTGTGCGAAATTCAAAACAGACCAAACCCTCTTACAGTGCCATCTTTTTGTCATATTTAGTACTTCGCTAGTCTCAGAAGAAGATTGAAATGGGCTCGGCTTCGCCCGGTGGATGAAGGCGTACGACTCGTAATCTAAGTGTCAAGGGTTCGAATCCCCGTCGCATCAAACATGCTCGCTCTTTCCACTATTTGTCAGTAAAAGAGTAGCCAAAGAGTTGGCGGTTGCTGGTGATGACAAGCTGCCTTCGCTCTAGTCTTACATTGCTAAATTAGTGCCGGCTAGAGCAGATAACCCTTGTGTAGCTGTGTGCGAAATTTAAAAAAAAAAAAAAGATTGAAGTATTTAAATTTATAATTAATTAAATGATCACAGTAAATTTCATTTTCTGAACGCCAGATGTCAGAAATGTTTAAACAGGAAAACCTTCTACGTTTAAAATATATTCACACACATTGTACTAATTATTGAATTTAAGAAAAAAATATATATAAAGGAACAACATAGTCTAAGTCTCTTGAGCATTAATTCTTATTATATTTGTTATACAAGTGATAGTTTGTACAAAAAATAACTCATTTTTAACCTACATAAACCTTATCAGTGCCGCAGACGAGCTAACTCGTCTAAGCCGATCGGTAACACATTGCGTCGGACGAGTGAATTCGTTCTCAATACTGTGTTTTCAATGTCCTTTTAGAGACATGTATTTGACCTACTTACAAGTTGTTTCACTTTCGATCCATAATGGCGTCAAGGAAAAAGTTACAAAATGAAGGAGCATTAAAATTGCATTTTCAACTTGGTTCGGAGTTGCCGTAGCAACTGAAATACTTGGCAGTCAACAGGTTACCGATGGCTGATATAAACTAGAAAACATCGCTCAACCAACATCATAATTGCTGTGATAACTCTCAGAAATGTAATTGTATTTTCACC
Organism: Carcinoscorpius rotundicauda; assembly: GCA_011833715.1. NCBI lineage: Eukaryota > Metazoa > Arthropoda > Merostomata > Xiphosura > Limulidae > Carcinoscorpius > Carcinoscorpius rotundicauda. The sequence continues at coordinate 10,479,444 of CM022400.1, read as the reverse complement.
ACATTTGTTTACACCAAGATTGGTAAGATACAGATAGTTTCGATCAGTTTGCACCACCCCCCGCTAGTATAGGGGAAAGTCTGCGGATTTACGACGCTAAAATCAAGGGTTCGGTTCCCCTCAATGGGCTCAGTAAATAACCTAATGTGGCTTTGCTTTTAGAAAAACACACACGCACAGATCAGTTTGCTCGTTTCGCCCCCTAGCGTCACAACGATTAACATGATTGCTATTACGCTACAGTTTCGGGTTAGTTTCCAGCACAAATAGTTCAATACTCAGCCTCACACGGATGAAAAATTGCTTTAGTCTTTCCAGATCTTTAGAAGTACCTTAGTTATTACTAAACAAAGTCTAACGTGAAATTTTTATGGTCTTGCGAGAATAGTATTTATTCGAGTGTAAAAAAAATATTAGTTCTTTTTATTTGTTAACTTTGTCATTACAGAACGTTCAAAAGAAATTTTAATACAAGTAAACAAAATATAGATTTTATTTTTAAAAAATTGAAGGAAGAATCTGATTAATAACAAAATGAAGGAAAACTCAAAATTGTATATTTTGTTTTTTTAATTTCGCACAAAGCTAACAGAGGGCGCTCTTCGCAACCGTCACTAAGAAAGCAGTGTAAGACTAGAGAGAAGGCAGCTTGTCACCACCACCCACCGTCACCTCTTGGGGTACTCTTTTCCCAACGAAGAGTGGGTTGGACCGTCACATTATAACGTCCCAACGGATGAAAGGGCGAACATGTTTGGTGCGACGGCAATTCGAACTCGTGACCCTCATGTTACGAGTCGAGTACCTTAACCACCTAGCCATGCCGGGGTCTGTATATTCAGAAAAAATCGTAAAGTTAATACTCGGAAACACTAATTTCTTTTAACTTATTATTTACGTGAGTTGTGACAATACTCGATTGAGTTGAATGGTCTTGAATTAATGAAAAATACTAAAAATGGTAATATTCTGATTGTTTCGATACTAGTGTAATAACTGCAGTCAGAAACACTAATTTCAAGTCGTTGATTACTTTCATGACATAATTGGTGTGATTGTTGCTTGTAGCTTATTGGTTACTCGAGTTAATCTACATGTTCTGCTCTAAAACCAAATAAAATTTGATGAACTAATTTTCCAGCAAAAGTGTGCAAGTAACCGAAGGGTCAGTTACTTTTAAAACGAAACTATGGTCTTTTTAAAAACAAGCATTAGTGAGTGACGCTCTTAGTTTGAGTTTAATTAAAACGAGTGACATTGATATGAGTGGAGTAATCTAACGTTTACGAAAGACTGAGAACAGTATACACTTTAATGGTTCAAGTGTGTGTGTACACATCACAAAATAATAAAAATCTAAATGTTTGGTAAGTTGAAAATTATATCTTGGTAACATGGTGTGTGTGTGTGTTTTTCTCATAGCAAAACAACACCGTGTTATCTGATGAGCCCCCCAAAGAAGAATTGAACCTATGATTTTAACCTTATAAATCCGTTACCGCTGTACCAGAGGGGGTATAGTAAAATAGAGATCAAAATAAATGACCGACTGGACACTTGTACCATCTTGATAAACTAAATATTTAATATCGTACAAACCTTTTGTTTATTTGTTTGTTTGTGTGTTTGTAATGAAGTACAAAGCTACACAATAAAATATCTGTTCTCCCCCCATCACGGGTATCGAAATTCGGGTTATATCTTTGTAAGTTTACAGACATAACGCTGTGCTACTATGGGGGACTTATTTGTTTGCAGCCACATAAATGCATAACCAGCTGTAAATATCCTTCCCATCGTGGGCACCGAAACCTATATTATAGCGTTTTAAGCTTTGATAATTACAGCTGGAACAATATGGGACTAAAGAAACTTCAATGAATTTAAGTTACAGCTTCTGAAAACAATTTTGTTATCATTTTCCCAAGAAATTAATGTAAGATTTTCGTTACTGAGTGAATACCATGTTTTTTTGTTAATCTACCTATTAATAACACTACTAACGACCTTCCAACGAACTAGCAACTGTGAAACTGTGTTATTAATTATCCTTTTTGTGCTCATACATAACATTTATGATTATTGTATTGCGTACATGTTTTATTAACTGAAATATCTAACTTTTCTGGTTTCTTCAAATGTTATCGCTCATTCTTGAAATGTTTTATAAGCTCAGAAAAATCAAAGAAAGATTTATTGTTACGTGCTTTATTTAAGCAGTTGAAAATATTGTAAACCCTATTGTTTAATTATATGCCATTAAAAATAATTTTATTTATTTTCTACAAACTAACTGAAAAGTCTTTGAGTGATAGCTTACCTACTTGCATGGTCCCTTGGTGTTAAACACCACAACTCGAACTGTTGGAGTGTATCACATTTTATAAAGTTTTCACCCTAGAACATTATGATCAGTAATATAAAAATCACAGCCTGGTTAATGTTTAATATATATTTGCTGTAAAATTATTATTAAAGCTTTAAATGTCGCTGCCAGTCAGACCGCCAATTTTTGTTTAATTCCTAAAGTGATTTTGAAGTTAAAACATTTTTCAAAGAACACGCAAAACCAAATATTATCCAGAAATGACACGTCATGCGGCCTGTTAACAGTTCATATACTGGAGGTGTGGTTCTCGTGACATTCTCACATTGTGATTGGTCGACAGAAATTTACAACGAGTTGTTTTCAAAATTTTAAGTTCAGTAAAATACGACCTGATTTCAATAAAAACGTGTCAAAATACATGTTATGTTATTTTTAATCGGTATGTGACATGTATATACAGTCAACTCTCGGTACTACGCCACCCTTTGGGACCGAGCAAAAGTGGCATAGTAGCGAGTTTTTTTCAAAAAACGGTTTTATTGTTAACAAATGCCTTTATTTTCTCATGTAATCTATCAGCTCAGTCCAAGGCTCTCAAAAATCGTCAGCTGGCGCATTCTCTATGATTCCTTGATCCATTGGTTGCGAATTGGCTGTAGTGTTGGGTGGGAAGAAGACTATTTGGATGTTGTCCAGCTGGAGCTCAGCAGGGTGGCCAGAGCAGTTATCGAGACAGAGCGGAACTCTGCGTCGCTGTTGACCGAGTCGTCCGTCCCACGCACGCAGCATCTCCTCGAAAAGCTCCGCCGTCATCCACGCTTTCGAGTTCGCCTTGTATGTGACCGGGATCTCCTTGTTCTTGAAGGCACGGGGTCTCTTGGAATTGCCGATCACCAGAAGAGGGAACTTCTCGCTGCCGCTCATGTTTGAACCGACCAGAAGAGTGATCCTTTGCTTGCTTTTCTTTCCCCCAGTGCACCGCTCTCCCCTGAAAGCCATGGTCTTGTTTGGAAGCAGCTGCCAGAAGAGTCCGGTCTCATCCAAATTGAAGACATCGTCTGCAGAGAACTGTCCGAGCAAGGGCCGAAGAACCTGTTGTTGCCACTCAAGTAAGGATTGCAAATCCACCGCACCAGCTTCGCCTTGCACTGTCTTGTATGTGATGCCGTGGCGCTTCTTGAAGTTGGTCAGCCAACCTTCACTGGCCATGAATTCCGGGATGAGCATCAGCTCGGCCAGTTTCATCGCTTTCTCCTTGATCAGATCACCACTGATAGGCAGATTCTGTCCTCTGGCTTGCTTCAGCCACATGAGCACCCCATCATCAAGTTTCGGGTCATGAGCCTGCGTCAGCTTCATGCGCTTTGATGGAACTCCAGCTGTAATTGCAGCCTCGATTGCATCTTTCTGGCTGAGAATACTCTTCACGGTGGTTCTCTTTACTTCGAAGCCCCATTTCTTGCTAATCTCTCTAGCCAGCTTGGACTGGTTCGATTCCTTCTTGGCGGCATCGATGATCTCTTTCTTCTCTTGCAGAGTAAAGTCTGTTCTCTTTCTTTTCTGAACTGACATAGTAAGCTAAAGTTGAAACATAAATTAATTCAAAAATACAACATACAGATTTCCTTCCGTCTGAAATTGTGCGATTGTGTTGATTGACTGCTGACCCCCTGCTACGATAAGGTTTAACTTGTGAACCACTTGTTAAACTTTAACAAGTGGCTCACATATTTAATCGCATCATGTGACCCGCATTGGTAAACCACGCTGGCGTTACGCGTAGACGCGTAAACGTTTTTGTGTGCTCCACGCACATGTACGTACATGTACGGTCATGGGGGGGTGTTTTTAATACGCAAAATGCATGCATTTTGCATATTCACAACCTGCATGCAGGCTTTAAACTGTTTCACGCTAAGAAAGCCATTTTTTTGGAAACCAAAACCCAATTTTGAAACAGCGTGCACACAAAAAAAAAGGCATAATAGCGGGGTGTCATAGTAGCGAGAGTTGACTGTATCATTTTCGAATTTAGCGAACAGGATTTACTGTAGAACATGTAAAAATATTCCAAACAGTAAAACCAGAACAATTCTATGTAACCTGCAGTCACAATCCTATTGTAACACTTATGTATATTTTACCGGGTTTTTTTTTGGCGCAGATAGCCTAGTTCCTTTGCTCCAATAAACGCTAAACAATAAACTAAGTCACTTCCTCTAACGCCATCTCTTGTGCACTATTGCACTGTCAAAAATAAAATAAAGTTGAATTTTCAAACATCAGTGTTTTAATCAGTTCCGACTAAACTGGAGACGAAGGTTCTTTCCCACGTTAAATCTTGAAAACATAAGCTGTAATTTCTTGGATCGACTTCATTCGTGACAGTAACACATTAAGCAGTGTACAATCTTACTTTAATAAAACGTAACCACTACGTGTCTCGATTGCATGACGGCCAATACACAACAACAATAACAGAGCGAAACGTTCTTTATTGGATTTTATACTTTATTGTGAAATAAACAGGTGTAAGACTCATTAACGGTTTAAGTTATAAGTACTATTAACAACTATAAATAACGTTATTATAAAATTATTTGAAATAAATAATGTTACTAACATCTTATAAGTCATTATTAATAAAATAAACCTCATCATCTCAAACTTTTAATGAAGGTTATTAACCTGTAATTTTCTATTCGGAATACATAAACAACTGACATAAACGTTGACATGAACTAACCAACAAGATATTTAAACTTTTCAGTGTTTTATAACAGTTTCTATAATTTTTTATTTCAATCTTTTGATTTTTATAATGAAATAATTTATTGCGCTTTGTAAAGGTTACGTCACAGAGATTGACCAGTTGACAAAGTTTTTATGTAGAGGTCGCTAATTTCTTCCAAATGTTCAATACTTCTTTACAAAAGCCCAGAAAACGTCGAAAGTGTTGATCATTACAGATGACTGCAGGTCAGAACCTACAACAGCTGAACATTATATTAAGGTACGACCAGTGAAAAACAATATTATAAAAGTTGTAATAATAACTGTAGTTTCAGTAATTACGTAAAATATTTTAATTTAACCTGTTGAATACACTATTAAAGATATTCTACAACTATAATACACGTAGTAATAATTATTTCACTCTCTACTCAGTAGTGTACAACTTTATTAAAAATTTAAGATTTCCTTTCATTTATCGACATTAACCTAGTTTCAGTGATATTGTGTTTACACTATTGAAGCTTGTTTCATCAAGTTGGAAAGCTTTGTTTCAAAATTTTTGTTCATATTGAATACAACAAAACAAATAACCTTGGAAGTTTTGATATATGAAGATACAATATATTTTGAAAGGAAAATAAATTCTAAGTATTTTCTCTGAATGCTGCGAAATGCGAACTTGTAAAGGTATAGAAGCGCCAACTTCTCGCATTATATATATATTAACAATTGTTTTTTATAAGCTCTGACTTAATCTAAAATTACGTGTGTATGTGTTTTCTTATAGCATAGCTAGAAAGGGCTATTTGTTGAGTCCAGCGAGGTAAATCGAACCCCTAATTTTAGTGTTATAAATACACAGACTTATCGCTGTACCAACGGGGACTTAAGCAGGACTTCTTATACACATTAAACTACTATAATACTATATTAGCACAAAGCAGCTATATATTGATAATCATAAGCATTAGAAATTCACTATTCTTATAATGTCTATTTTTATTGTGATATACATATGACTATTGAATATTCTCCTAAATATCTTGGTATTTAATGGACTATTCAGTGACGTTAAATCTCGAGTGAAGGTTAAAACAGACCCAAATCAAAGATGACAGCAAGCATAGTCTATTTCATTACATATTTCAATCAAAATACAACGTGCAATATTTTATCACTGTGCTTTAACAAACCTTTAAAAAGTGAAAGCAGTTTATGACACGAAGCAGTTTATTTTGTATAGCGCCATCTCGTTAGCTGTTTAAAACCTATATCCAAGCCAAATATACATGTGTTGAAAAATTTTAGAACATTTTTATAATATGAAAACTATAAGTTTGCACTTGGAGAATACAAAGATTATGCTGTACTCGTTTTTTCGTGTCTCTCTTTTGATCATTTCCATCTGGAGCATCCGTTCTGACACTTGCCGGAGTTTTCTTTCTTAGAAGTAAGCTCTTTCAAACTCAGCCCAGAATTATTCATCTGAAGGTCTTCCATTTCTGACATCGAACTAAGGAAAAGTAGGAAGAAGGTTAACACGTTAGTTTCCAAGTTTTGAAGTATTTTAGGTTTTTCAACTTGTGTTCTGACAATTAAAAGGTGAACCTTTAAATAACAGCACCATCTCGACTTATGTAATTTTCCATTCTTAATTGTTTGATGTTGTTGTTTTTTGAATTTTGCACAAAGCCACTTCATGGCTATCTGTGCTAGCCTTCCCTAATTTAGTAGTGTAAGACTAGAAGGCAGCTAGTCATCACCACCCAACGTCAACTCTTGGGCTACTCTTTTATCAACGAATAGTGGGAATTACCGCACTTTATAACGCCCCCACTGCTGAAGCGGCGAGCACGTTTGGTTCAAAAGGGGTTCCAACCTGCGACTCTCATATTACGAGTCGAACGCCTTAACCCACCTGTCGCTGCCGAACGATGACCGGATGAACTGATGAATTTACTGACAGTATTAATAAACAAGCGGTACCTTTATTGGTGTTTAAAGTTGCTTTATAATATTGAAATACAGGCGAAAAAATTTTGTTGTCTTAGAAATGATACACACGTACGGGTCAACTCGTGAATCTGTCAGTTTTGTAACTGAAGCTCATGCTATCACATAAACTTGGCTTAAAAATTAACACGAAAGCTGGAACCCATGGTTTTTAAATAATCGCATCAGACTACCTTCAACTATATCTAAGCAGAAATCTGTCTTTTTTAAATTTAACATGTAATGAAACATGAAATAAATTTGTGTGAAATCTTTTATAATTAGGGCCCGGGATGTCCAAGTGTGTTCAGGCGTTCGATTCGTAATCCGAGGGTCGCGTGTTCAAATCCCGGTCGCACCAAAACATACTCGCCCACCCATCCGCGGGGAGTTATAGTGTTTCGGTCAATCCAACTATTCGTTGGTAAAAGAGTAGTCCAAGAGTTGGCGTCGGGTTGCGATGACTAACTGCCTTCCTTCTAGTTTTATACTACTAAATTAGGACGACCAGAACAGACAGCCCTCGAATAGCTTTGTGCGAAATTCAAAACAAAGAAACAAACATCTTGTGATAAGTGAACTTGCAAACAATATTTGTCACAGCCACATGCTTATTTTATACGTGGCGTCTCGTATAAGAAAACCGCATATTTTGATGTCATTTAGAGCATTCGTAATAACATATCAGAAGACAGGTATTTCTTCTGTGTATGGAGTACATAGGACAAGTAGCTTCACTGTGTATAGGATACAAAGGATGGATAACTCTTCCGTATGTGGAGTACATTGGATAAGTAGCTTTTCTGTGCAACGGGTATATAAAATAAATAACTTTGTGTTTATGAAGTATATATTACGGATAATTCTTTTGCGCATGTTGTACTTAAGATGAATGACTCTTCTCTCCTTGGACAATTTTTATGTCCCATTTTTGAAAGCTGTAACTTAAGAAGCTTTTCACTAAGCGGAGTCTTTCAAACGGTTAACGGATTTAAAATTAACACAGAAATAACGTAACATTTAAACACGCCCATTTCTGTTGACTTTGTACTTAACGGGCCTCTTTGGGTTGACGACACACAATGCATGCTTATTTCATTTGTCATGATATGCAAACGAAACCAATCTTGTTAAACTTTTTAAATAAATACGCCTCTTTATGTTGCTTCCACAGGTCCCCGCTTTCCCTCACAACAAAATATTGGCATAGGGTTTGCAGATCTGTCTGCTGTCCTGAAGGACCTAAAGTCCCACATTGGTCGTTAATTTTGTGTTCCTGAAGTGAACATTTCCTCTAGGATTTTTCACCTTCTCTTACCCGTCCTCATAAACCCATATTTCATACCTGGCGTTCAAATTATAATTATTTTTCTTCTATGATATTTTTAATATTAAACCCAATAAGACGTTCAAATAACGAATGGGGAGAAAAGAAAGAAAATTTCTAAGCTTCCCCAGTTACATACATCCCCAAGCTCCTCCCCGGTTACGTACACCCCTGAGCTTCGACTTAAGATCAGTTAATGTGAAACCAAAATACCTACCGCGTTCGTTGCTCTGATTTCACACACAAACATGCCCCTTGATGGAAATTGAGTAAACGAGGCCTATCTATTTTTTTTGGAGTCAATTGTGTTACAGCTGTTTCATGTTGTTTCATAGGTAATGTGGAACACATGGGCTTTCAAATAACAAATTCCATATTTCTGTCACGACATTACCAAAAGATCATCTAACTAAGTATACAGTTAGTCTAAGACGATTTATTTACGTTGGAAAATTGTGTTTGTTTCTTTGGTTGTTCAGGTTGTTTTTGAAACATGAAATCAAGCGAACTAAAACACAGACATATTGGTAACTTGTCTACAAACAGATGTTGTCCTAATGTGAAAATAACTATAGAAAGTACGAAATATAAAAAATCACCCGGAATATTTAAATATAAAACTACCTCAAGTAGAATACAAACTAATTTTCGAATATTTAAGCTTTTAAGTCGTCAACATGAAAACGTTATGAAGTCAAGTTACTATGCTACTTTTGTGATATGCAAAGAGAAATTTTGATGTAAGTATTATGTCAAGAAAACATAACGTCACATTAACGTATTTATCCTTTATATATAGGACAGTTAAACACGCACGTCCATCATCAGTACTAACAGTTCTCTTTTAGTTATCATCTCTGACGATGGACTTGAGTGTTCAGTCATCTGAAACGTATCAAAGTAAGTTCTTAACAGCTCACGACTCGTTAACTTTATAATATTTTCATTTATTTAGAAGTTTAGTCGGTATATTACTGAATCAGTTTTTCCTGTATTTTGAACGCTATTTGACCATTATACATAGTTCTTGTATACTTTTGCAAGTTTTTCTCCGTCTTCTATCTGCACCAAATGAGTCATTTCTCCGTGGACCATTTCCCGTTCATCGACTTTGTTCGCCACAAGCATCACTGGAATTCGTTGAGAAGTAACGTCCTACAAAACAGTGAAATACAGTCAAAACAGTGCACATACAATATGTACCTTTAAGTACTTTACTCACCAATGGCTATTAACAAACTATATAGAATCTTCAAGGTGATGGAGTTAATATTGACTGTTTACACAGCACGTGTTCCAAGGATGTGTTTTGCATAGTTTTATTTTTTATTTTAAAACTGTCTTTAAACTCCGTTATTCTCAACACAAGTAACACTGACCAAACATATTGGGATTGTGTTAATGTTGGTGTTAACATGGAGCTTGTATAGATGTATCTGAATCATATTATTGTTGGAAATAAAATGAAGCTCAGTTTTATATCTATATGTATATATGTGAGTTTTTCTGACTTTGAGGATAACCTTGAGCTTATATATCTGTATTGTATTGATGTGGGCCTTGGTCTGACATTAACATGAAGCTTATATATCTGTATTGTATTAGTGTGGGACTTGGTCTGACATTAACATGTAGCTTATATATCTGGATTGTATTAATGTGGGCCTTAGACTGACCTTAACATGTAGCTTATATATCTGGATTGTATTAATATGGGCCTTGGACTGACATAAACATGTAGCTTATATATCTGTATTGTATTAGTTTGGGACTTGGTCTGACATTAACATGTAGCTTATATATCTGGATTGTATTAATGTGGGCCTTGGACTGACCTTAACATGTAGCTTACATATATGGATTGTATTAATATGGGCCTTGGACTGACATTAACATGTAGCTTATATATCTGTATTGTATTAGTGAGGGTTTTGGTCTGACATTAACATGTAGCTTATAAATCTGGATTGTATTAATGTGGGCCTTGGACTGACCTTAACATGTAGCTTATATATCCGGATTGTATTAATATGGGCCTTGGTCTGGCGCCTATATATCTGAGTAATATTAAGTTTGGCATAAACATGTAGCTTATATATCTCAACTCAGTGACACTGACATTAATATGTAGCTTATGTATCTCAACTCAGTGACACTGACATTAATATATAGCTTATATCTCTCAGCTCATTAACATTGACATTAATTATAGCCTGCATAACAAACATTACAAACAACCTTTCTATATACCAAGTTGTTAGTAAAGTTAAATGAAATTTCAAAATCTAGTTTCTGAAAAGAGTTCTGTTTGTGTTTTACGACAGTTTTAGTTTCTTTGTTTGAACACGGGATGCCTAAAATATATGAATAAATTATAAACATTGGAAAGCACTGGACGCTTACCCTTATATAGTTACTCCCAGTAAACGTTAAGATAGTTACTACCAGTAAACGTTAAAACAGTTACTACCGGTAAACTTTAAGATAGTTACTTCCAGTAAACTTGAAGATTGTTACTTCCAGTAAACGTTACATTTATTTTTCTTTCCCCACATTCCTCTAACAAGTAAATAAAGTATTGTGAAAGTTTGTTTGATGAATCTTTCCTTCGAAATCTTATGTGACAGTTTTCACCTGTCAACATGAGTTTGTAATATCGAATCAACCTTGAAACATTAATGTGAAACCTAAAACCTCTATTCAAATCGGTGTGTTCAAACACACAGCACGAGCTCATTTACTCGTTTCTATGAATAGAAATTTTTAGTGACATGTCTTTTCGTTACACAAAATCTATTGTCATAACTCCAAACGACCACATTTAAAAAAAACAAAACAATACGGCAGTTCTAGTAATTTCTGAATGAGCTTTTGAATGAAAATTTTGGATATTTTAACAAAAAACGTTATTCTTGAATTCATAAAGTACACACTTTACAGGTCAAATGTTCTTTTCTTGTTACCTTTCTTGTCCTGCTGTATCCCAGAGCTGAATTGCAACATTCCGACAATCAACTCTCAGGTATTTCATCTGAAAGTCCACACCTATTGTAGTACAATTTTCGTTTTCAAAATTAGTTTCAAAGCTATATTAAATTACGTGTTTAATTTACGTGTGCAATATACAAGCATAATAATACAGGCCTACAGAGTTAATCTTATTAAAATTATTTTGGGTTTAATGACCAGTTTTCCATAATTCAGCAAGGCAGATTTTGAAAATAAGGAAAGGACATTTTTAACAAACTGGGAAGGAAAGAAAAAACTATTACTTGGATCAAATTATTGTCTTTATTATCATGTCTATTTCGTTTGGACTCCAGAACGATCGATAAGACTCTCACGTCGCGATTGGTCTAGAGAAATCTATAACCAAAGACGTCAACAGTTCAATGAAAATGATTCACTTATGTAAGTTATGTTTGGATTTTTGTGAATAATCTGTGACTGATGTAGGAAAATGGATATCATTTTTGAATTCAGCGTGCATGAATTATTGTAGAACATTTAAAAAGTTCAAAACAATAAAATGATTGAAGGCCTTTATTGTTAGCTTTCATTGTTAGAACTATAATTTATTCAAATTAAATTTGTTTGACAGACTTTGTGTTAATTACAATTATTTCTCTGATAAAAAATATGTCAAACAGAGGATATAAAAAGAAAGAATGTTATTACATAACAATCGAAATCTTGTATGTCTAATTTAGTTAAGCCCTGGCATCTCCAGGTGGTTAAGACACTCAAATTGTATTCCGAGGGACACGGGTTCGACATTTTGTCACACGTGCTCGCCCTTTGAGACGTTGGGATTTTATAATATTACTGTCAATTCCACTATTCGTTGGTAAAAAATAAGTCCAAGAGTCGGCGGTGGGTGGTGATGGTTAGCTGTCTTCCCTCTTGTCTATGCTAATAAATTAGAGACTGCTAGGTAGTCTTGTAGCTCTGCGCGAAATTTAAACTAAAAAAAAACTAACTTACTTTTTTAGGTGTTTTACCCATAATACATTTACCAACAACATAAACTACAACTTGTTTTTTAATAACACAACTTATGAACTCTTGTTCTTTGTTTAAAAGTTGTCTTTAATATTTTAGCGATTCTGGTTAATTAAGAGGAGAATATAAATTAGTTGTAAGTAAAAACAAATATCTGAGATGTGGTTTATTTGATTGTTTTGTAAGGATTTCACGCAAAGCTACACGAGAGCTATCTGCGCTAGCCGTTCCAAATTTAGCAGTGTGAGACAAGAAGGAAGGCAACAAGTCATCACCACCCATAACCAGCTCTTGGGCCACTCTCTTACCAGCTAATTGTGGGATTGATCACTACATTATAACGCTCCACGGCTGAAAGGGCGAGCATGTTTGGTGTGACAAGATTTCTAACCCGCGACCCTCAGATTTCGAGTTGAATGCCTTAACCACCTGGCCATGCCGGTGCTCTTAGACGTAGAAAAGAAACCATACTCTAATTGGTCAAGTAATATTAAGTTATTTTCTTTAAATAAAAAAGACGAAAGTATTAACATTCTTACTGATTAAAATCATTCATTTCGAAATTACATCTTTGTTCTATGTTCAACTGAATATCTTTACAGTTTCACTCGGTATTGCCTGTCATTTCCATGGTATGAATCCAAAGCTCAATACAATAAAAATGTCCACTATTTTATCTTTGTCCGTGTTTCAGTGTTTATAAAAATACAATAAGAAAGTCTAGTTCCAAAAACAAAGAAACAAACCTAACGTTGATGTCATGTTTCCAAAGAACATTCCCTTGCTGATTCGAAGTATCATAGACGTCTTCCCCACTGCTGCATCTCCAATAAAAACCACTTTGTACGTTCTATCTGGTGGTCCAGTGGGTTCAAAACTGTCACTGTCACCTGCAATTTGCTCTCTCACCTCTTTCATCTGGAACTGACCCTTCCCACCCTCAATAGTAGGTTGTTCTGTTGGCTTTTCAACATCTTAAATATTCCTAATAATGTCCGAACAAATTTGAGGACCAGGAGAAAGAGTTTTATTGGGTCTAACTTGGCTCCATTCGAATGAAAATCGAGGTATTGGAACACGTGTATCAGGTGTCGATGTACTAGATACTTGAGGTCGAGAGTAGCTGAAAAAACTTATATTATTTACCATAACTTAATCACTAATTTTGTTGAACTCCGTAACATAAATATTTCATTTTTATGCAATCTGTCGAACAAAACGACTTTATGATCGTCCAGTAAAAACGTTAATGGTAAACAAATGTTAAATGATAAAAAATATATCTTTTAAAGTAAAATCTTCATGTAGATACTGATTCATTTTGACATATGAACAAAGTATAATTTTATCAATAACCACACTAAGATAGCAGACTTCATACAACGATAAACATTAATAGCCAATGAAAATTCTTGTATGTTTTTCTTTGTTCAAGATGTTTGTTTGTTGTTTTTTGAATTAAGCACAAAGCTACACAATGGGCTATCTGTGCTCTGCCCACCACGGGTATCGAAAACCGGATTTTAGCGTGTAAGTCCACAGACATACCGCTGAGCCAAGATACAATAATATTAATGACGAAAACAAGCTTATCTTAATATATGTCAGCCGCTGTAACTAAGCATTACAGATTTTTTTATATAAACATCAAACATCCTATTAAAAACTGCATCTACCAGTTTGCTGTAAACTATGGTTTAGATTTATGTTTCTCAATCGCTTGTTCCACAAACCGGCGCGAGTTCATCACAGCTATTACGGTGATCTATGGTATTTCAAGAAATCAAACAAATAAACATAAACTGAGAGAACAGTCTGACGTAAATCATCAGGTCTTTTCGTTGTACTTGCCTTTTATCACTCTCGAAAGTTGAAGTAGGCAGCGCGCTCCCTGGTGTCGAAAATGTTAATTCAAAACGAGAGGACCAATTTCAAATTACGTCTATGGATGGCATCACGAATCTGTATAACTACTTAAATATGTACTTTAGGAAATTAAACAACATGAAAAGTCCAGAGTCCAATTTTAATTTTAAAATATGACAAGTTAAGTCAACCGAGACGGATCTCACTTCCAACGAGGTGTTTTTAATATTTACGGAAAACAATGTTTGTACTTTCTCAATTACACATATACATACACAGAAACACATAAGAAATACAGTATACGGCAACTGATATAGCAAGCCACAACTGTTATAAATAACTAGAAACATGTATTTATGCTGGTTCACATTTGGTAAGCATTTAAAAATATCTTTCGTGCATACGACGAACTTGTATTGGAACTCACGATTTAAAAGTCACAGGTTGAAAATCTGCACTTCAATGTATATGTTTATACACATGTTAGAAACCTTTCGTTTCTGGTATCACAATGTTATGATTAAAACCCACCTTTTAGGCTTAGAATACACATTCCATAATCGTTTCAAGTTCAAAGCCTCATTAAATGTGGTTCCTTCCTATGACTTGACGTCTCTGTTGTTGTACTTTTGTACAATTGAAAATTGGATACAAATCAAGAATATTGTATGAAAATATCTCATACTAATGAACGTGGATACGTTAATTACAATAACTTCTATGTAAATATCTTATACTTCTGTAATAATGAACGTCTCATTCCAAATTAAATATGTATTTAAACAACACCAATCATCACTCATTTTAACCCCTGGAACAAAGGTTACACAAATGTCGAGAAAAATGTGTGAGGCTAAACATAACGTCGATAAAGCATACGAAAAAAAATATACCAAACTCTTTTTCTTTACCCACACACAAGTACACAAAGATGTCCGTACCATTCTATTCACAAATGGTATTACAACTGCAAAGACAACACACTTTTAATAACATTCACTGTTCGCTTACTTCTGTGTTTTTAGTAAAGACTGGAATATTTTTCGAGTCTGAGTGAATTTGTGGCTCGAAATAAGGTCTTATGTCTTGTGAGGCTCTTCTGACCACTGGACTGTGTATAGATAGAAGATGTCGAATCTTTCCTTGTTCTTGACCAAACTTTCCTTTCAACACTCTCATTGTCCTCATCCACGTCTTCCTTGATGTAATCACTGGCAGGCTCGAATGGATCTTGGATCGTCGAAAATCCACTGTCTGAGAAAACACAATTTCTGACCAACTGCTGTGTGTTTCTGGTTTATAAAACGTTTCAACAGCGATGTATTTTTTTGACATGTTGTGCTTCTTGACGTTTGATGAAATTAAAACAAAATGTCGTGTTAAACAAACATCTAATAAATAAAACATTGCAAAAGACTTAAAATATATTACACTCTCATCCTAGAACATCAGTGAATATTGTGTGTGTATATATGTCAATGATAATTGGATAGATAAATACAACAAAAGAAACACAAATCATGTATTCATAAAGAAACAGCACCCCCCCCTTGGGTCACTCTTTTAATAACGAAAAGTGGATTGACTGTCGTATTATAACGTTCCTTCGGTTGAAAGGATGAACATGTTTGATGTAACCGGGACTTGACTGAAGTAAACAAATCACCATGTGTAGTTTTGTGCTAAGACAGCGACAGTAACTCCATTGTAAATACTTTTACCATTCGATAATAATTTCAGCTCTTTTTCATTTAAAACTTTCAAAGTAAAAAAGAAGATTGTAAAAATCAAAATATTTTTAGATTATTTTATACTTTATAAAATACCACGGCAGTAATATTGAGATTGTATTCGTTTATTTGTTAGACATAAAGCTATGCTAATAATTCATACTTATCATCAGCCACTCAATTCCTTAAGGAACGAAGGGCCGCAAACACTGCGGTTTCTGAAAGAAGATTTTAAGTTTGTAGGTTGTCAGCTAAACATACCCGCCCTCCCAACCTTGGGGGCGTTATGAGGTGACAATCATTCCCACTATTTGTTGGTAAAAGAGTAGTTCAAGAGTTGGCAGTGGGTGGTGATGACTAGCTGTCTTCCCTCTTGTATTACACTCCGAAATTAGGGACGGCTAGCACAATTTAAAAACAAACAAACATTCCAGTGAGCACAAAATTTATTTACAAGCCACCTAGAAAACTGAAATCAATACTATGCGAAAACAACATTGAGAAAGGTCACGCCGACATTTATATATAAAATAAAATGCAACAACTGTCATGAGTTTTATATCGGAGAAACAAGCTGAAAATAGAAACCAGATCAAAATAACACAGATTCACACACAAAAACAGCTGTGCACACTTTTAAACTCTGCAAATCAAATAAGCAAACATAACCATAGAAAACACCAACATAGTAAGCACAGACATAAATACAAACAAACGCAAAATTCGAGAAACCTTATTTCTACAAGAACTAAAACCAATATAAAGGAACACATTTATACTTATATTAATTAATAAACTAATATCTGACTGTAACGTCCTCTACAGTTTCCTGTTGTTCATACTCTCGACTTTGTGACGTGAACAGCAAAGGTCACTTGCAAACTCTCTTTGTTAATAAGAAGATGACGTAAGAAGGTCGAAACATTGTTCTGTTCCTTTTATAATTAAATATTTAAAACTAATAACAGACATCTTTAGAATAAAATAAATTATTGAATTTTCTTCTGCTGCTTTTCTGAAAACTTGAACGCTTGTACACTGTCAGTAACTTCCGTAATCTTGCGTTATCCGCTGAAGAAAATCATACATTTGAAAATACGAAAGTTAACGCCCCCAGTGGCTCAGAAGTATGTCTGCGGCTTAACACGCTAAAATCCTGGTCTTGATACCCGTGGTTGGCAGAGCACAGATAGCCCATTGTGTAGCTTTGTGTTTAATTCAAAACAACAACAACGAAAGTTAACTTGACATGATGGTTTCGGCCCGACTCATTCTTTTCGTTCTTGAGTCAACACCACCGGTCGTTGGTAAAGTGAACACGTTCCCTCTATTTTACCACTACTACCACAAACAAAGACGAATAGTGCAAAACGTTCTCGAGTAGCTTTGGGCAAAAGTAAACGAACTAAACATGAATATATCACAATTTTCTATTTATATCCACAGAAAGTAATTCAAGCTGCAAAGATGTTATATCACACACATGTGTTTTAATTTATGAACTTCATCTGAATAACGATGGATCTACAGACGATCTGAAATACGTTTAATTTTTTAGAACAATTCACACACAACAAGATGCAAAACTATACAAACAACACGTATTCATGAATCGCCATGTCACTGAGAAAGGAATTATTAAGTTCGTTCTTTTGGTTGTTGTGTGATAGTTACTGTGGGTTAGTCAGTTGACGTTTAGCTGAATGTTTGATTTTAATTTCTCGCAAAGCCACACGAGAAGTGTCTGCGCTAGCCGTCCATAATATAGAAGTGTTAGACTAAACGAAAGACAACTGTTTATCGCCACCCACCGCCAACTCTTGGGCTACTCTTTTACCAACGAATAGTTGAACTGACCGTCACATTCTAACGTCCTTACAGCAAAAACGGCAAGCATGTTTGGTGCGACGGGGATTAGAACCTGCGACCCTCGGATTACGAGTCGAAGTCCTAAACCATGTCACCCGATTAAGTTTCGTTCCATGTTCAATACCCACCATTAAAAGTTAGTGGTTAGTGTTGAAGACTAGTTGCCTTCCCTCCAGACGTACACTGCTAAACTAGTGACGGCTAGCGCAGATAGCGCTCGTGTAGCTTTGCGCAAAATTGAAAAGAAACCAAAACCAAGACAAAAACCTCAATAGAACCGTAAGTCAAAAGTGGTACCAAAATCTCTCAGTTTTTTAGAAGGTTCGAAGCCTGACATAGGTTACTGTTAAAGTTATTTCACTGGTAACTTGCATGTTGAAAAATCATAACCTGTCACCACAAATGTTGACACATTCAGCTGTAGGAGTATCATAATGTCACCATTAATTCTGCTATTTGTTCTTGAAGAATAGCATCAGAGTTTATGGCGTGTGGTGCTGACAAGATGTCCACCACAACGAAGGTAACAATGATGAGAATGGAACTTGAGTAGCTTTTAGAGGTATTCAAAAAAGAAACAACAATGTTGGATAAATACAAATAGCAGCAAACAGAAACAAATATTTTTTGTGCAAAAAACAATGAGGACTTTAGCCAGCTTTGCACACGAAACTAGTCCTGAACTAAACTGACGTGGCAGGGGTTCAGTTTAGAGAGAGAGAAATCAGAAGAGTTCTCTCCCCAACTGGGGTGTTCAGGAGCTTTGTAGTTCCTCTTCGTCTCCTTTCGTGAGAAATTTTTGAAATGCCCGTGGAATTTTTATTTCATGTTTAATATTTCGACTCTGAAGTGGGGTATTTGTGAGTGAGAGGAAGGACGGGAAACCTGGACTAGAGCAGCGAAAGTGAGGTGAGCCCATTATCACGCAGCTTAACAACTTCGTTTATTTCACTAACTTTGTCAAAGGTTTGCAGACAAATGATCACAAAATTTTAAAACGACTATATCTTTATTAAGCTAATTATCATCCTGCTCACAAAAGGTTTAAATCTAGAGGATGGGAGATCCGATGTGTTCAGGTATAGCTGTCTTTACACAAGAAGGTTAAACTAGGTGAACAAGAGACTAATTGTTGTTTAGGTATAGTCGTATCTACACAACAGGGTTATATCATAAAAATGAGAGACCTGTCGTGTTCAGGTATAGCCATATCTACACAGATATAACCATATTTATTTAAGCTAATCAAAAGGCGGGACAATAAACAGCATCTATTCCTAGAAAAGAATTTTTCAACTCGATTAACCACATTGTCTCTTCTAGTTCTACACAATGTTTACTGATCGAAATATGGAGTGTTGACAGCAAAACCACTCCTCAAAACTTGGACTATTTTACCATATGATCAGAAGATGAACGAATAACTAGATTTTTTGTGTATGCCCTATTTATCTTTGTTTTTCAGAAGATATAACTTCAATATCGTCTCTTGCTGCTGTCATAGATTTACTATTATACATATATTTTAATAATGATGTATATTGAAGTTAAATTTATATTTATATATGCACATAACTTACAGTGTTAAGCCTATACTGTGAGATTCATGCCTATTTACTAAAGTTCTGAAAGATTCGCGGGTATAATAATCAAGAATACAGGTGTTCAGTAAACACTGGTGTATCGTCAGTATTGTTGTGTAAGCGTAAATTTTTGGCAACTCTCTTCACGCCTATAAATGTAACCAACGCGATGCTCCAAGAGACAGTATATATTATTGGCTCGCTCTGATTTCTGTACTAGAAACCTCGGAAACTATAAGTGTGATTAATATGTATAATTAGGGAATTTTAAACATTTTATCAGGAACGTTTGTAAGAATCAAACATTATAAAACATTTAACTTCATTGAATTTAAACGTCAAACATTGGTATCTTTACAGAACTTTAGTTGTGAAAAACTCGGCTCGTGAACAGCGAAGAAAGAACACAGAGCTGTTTATCTCCCTGTTAAATGAATTGTACCTATATCAACTCAGAATAAACTCTTGGTATGATCACTCCGTAAGACAACAAGAAAGTTCCAGATAAGAAAGAAATCTCAACCTTGTTTGTAAGGGTTATGTTTGTGTTGGGTTTCGAACAAAGCTACACGAGGGCTAACTGCAATTGCTGTCGCTAATTTTGAAGTGTAACACTAGAGGTAAGGCAGCTGGTCATCACAACCCACCGATAACTCTTGGGCTTCTATTTAACCAACGAACAGTGGGATTGACTGTAATATTATAACGCCACCATGCCTGTAAGGCCGAGCGTATTTGATACGACCGGGATTCAAACCTGCGACCCTCGGATTACGAATCGCACCTCTTAGCGCGCTTGGCCATGCAGGGCTCGAGAGTTTTCTACATGGACTGTTATTTGTGGTAACCGTTTATGTAAATTGTATTGTTGTTTGTATATTGAAATAGATTTGTTTTATAAAAGAAATTATGTGTATCCATGTTGTTGGCAAAAACCATTAATATATACATATCAATATTTGTTTGACTTCTACAACTAAACTGTTGTTTAACTCAGTTTAAGGTTATTTGAAATAATAATACACAAAACTGATGGTGTTTGATAATTACACGTGTAATTTTATTATTAATTCAAATCAACAAGTTGCTTTATGTGTATACTTCTCAGCTACAGAGTATCAAAACACAAATTATATTAAAACATGACTCTGAACACCGTATCTTTGTAAGTTTTATAACCAGAAAAAAGTTTCTTCTCTGGTGATATAGTTGTACGCATAAGTTGAAGTCTTACGTTCATTTTCATCAATTATTCCAAAGATTTTACCTTATGGGATTATATACACACACGTATTAGTTTTGTCTATGTTTTGAATATCACAAAAATTGGTTTTCTTGTTATTTGGAAAATATTGTAATATTTTTCTGACAACACAAAGCATCACTGATATTCGTGCTTCTTTACTGATTTTCGATTACATTTAAAATTTATGTGTTTGGGAGCTTAAATATTACTTCAAAATATTTCTGAGGCAAAATTACAAGCGTAAATAAAGTGAAAATACTACAATACATTGTCAAAATTGGAGGTGTAAATAAAGTGGGAATACTAAAATAAAACTGTCAAAATTAGAGGTGTAAATATGGTGGGAATACTACATGTGTGTTACAATTTAGATCGTGTTAAAAACAAGCGTATTTTTTTCTTAATTCTATAAAATCTGAATTTAAATAATAAAACTTAAAATCATTTCCACAAAAATATAAATGTAATATCTTGTTTCAATCTCCATGATGTTTGAAACGTCAAGTTATTTAAACTATGATTCTTCTTATGCTTTATCCAAACTGAATAGACATTTTACACACTTTGTATCATACAAATTTATTGTCTGAATTCCATTTTTTACACTCAGACTCTTTTATGAACCATTCGTGCAGGTTATATTTAACAGAAACGGAATTGTCCACGTGAAGTTTCTCACAGAGATCACACATCCAACGTTGGAGGTAGACTTTGAACTTTCTCTTCCACTGAAAATATTTATTGTAAAGAACACTGCTAGAACCTACCAGTTTCAAGTGCTCGGCCAGTTTTCTTGGATCTGGATAATCCATAGCGTTAATGAAAGATCCCGGAGGAGCGAAACGGCTGTAGTTCGCTCCACCGAGAGTTACGGGCACAATATCGAAATTCAGCACATTGAAAAACTTTTCCGTCACGTAGTCCTTACATATCGAATTTTCAAATGCTAAATAAAACTTGTATTTTTTTAAAATGTCCTCGTAACATTTTGTAGCCTGCATTGGAAGACAAACTTTGTCTCCACATTTTCCATAAATGTCCACAGATATAAAAGATTTCAATTTTTGGACATACTTTTCTCTCTTGCTCTGTGTGTGGCACTTGCTGACAAACCAAACAATATCCCTAACTTTCTTTACAAGGAAGTCGTTGTCTAGTGTCTCACCTGAAATCATTTCTTCACAGATGTGCCCATAACGAACTGGTATGTCCGAATCCTCACGATAAGTCATTGTCCAGTTAAACAGTCCATCGATTTTATTCCAAGGCACTTTAATAGGTTTTGGAGCTTCTAGTCCATAAAGAATCCATCTTTGGTGCAACCCTCTGTCTTTAGGCAGCTTAACATTCGACCTAAAGTTTGGAATGTGAAACAGGACAGCATCAACTGATGGAAGCAGTTTTCGATCTGCGGTAACAGAACATTGGTATTGGCAGCTGTAACGAGAGAATGTTTCGTTTCCAGGAAGGAAAAAATAATAATCGTCAATAAACTGTGCTCGAAAATACTTCGTCCAAAGTAAAATAGTTACTGTGGCTTGTGATCTGGACGAAACTGGGAACAAGGGAATGTTAACAAGACGAGGCTGTCTTGGAGCAGAGACATTAACAGCTGCGACTGGACAAGAAAAATATGTTTTACCAAAGTAATTGAATTGTTCCTTCTGGAACAGGCTCTTTCCATTATAAAAACACCAAAATATTCCAAGACCAACAGTGAGGCAGAGAACAAGTATTATATTTTTCATTTTTGATAAGGGAAAAGGCAGGGATATTTCCTCAACCCTGTAAATAATTTGATTCTCGTTAATAACAGAGACATTACTTCTAAACATTTTCGGTGTAAAGAACAAATTAATTACTCTTTACTACTCATAATAATTACAAATTTTTAATTCCCTTCTTTATAAGGCTATTGAAGCAAGTTTATTTTTATCGAATCGTGTTGTTCTTATTGAAACTACTAGAACTGTTTTGTCCGTGGGTGATTTTGATCTACCATCAGTTAATACCATGTTATGTTATTCCTGTGTATCTTATTTTTTCTTAATATTATAGATAAATTTAACGTTTTTGTCGTCATTAAGTACTTCAAAAGTTTTAAAATTGTAATAAAGTAAATAGAATATAGTTTCCTACCACTTTGGAAATGGAACTCTGTGTTTACGACTGCCGTCAGTTCTCTCCATTATACAAATGTAAAGCCCGTCAAGCTATTCCCATATATCTTGTTTCAACTTCAGGTCTCGCATGTGTTTATACCAGTTCGCAACACTTCGACGTCATGCGTGCTTTATGACCAATCATTGAACGGAAATCTCATCAAGCTAAAGTTTTAAACTTAATAGAGTTTTTCAATGTTTTCTCTGTGTTATATATCTTTTTTACGACAGTAGAAAATGTGTTGCATTATTAAGGTCCTCATTAAACAACGCCATTAAATATTAACCACTAATTACAAATCTATTCTTTTGAAAAACACACAGACAAAAACACTTCCATCAACAGCAAAAGCAGATCTATCGAGTCATTGTTCGGCATGAGCAAGCGTGTTGAACCATGCGACTCGTAATCTGAATGTCGCGCGTTCGCATACCCGTCGCGCCAAACATACTCGCTCTCCCACCCGTGGAGGCGATATAAGCGACAGTCAATCCCATTATTCATTGGTAAAAGAGTAGCCCAAGAGTTAATAACAAAAAGAAGGATAACTGAAAACTGTATATTTTCTTTTTAGTTTCACACGAAGCTACTAGAGGGCTCTCTACGCTATCCGTCCGCAATGTAGCAATGTGAAACTAGAGAGAAGGCAGCTTTTCACCACCACCCACCGTAACCTCTTGGGCTACTCTTTTACCAACGAATAGTGGGTTGAACTGTTACATTATAACGTCCCCATGGATGAAAGGGCGAACATGTTTGGTGTAACGGGAATTTGAACTCGCGACTCTCATGCTACGAGTCGAGTACCTTAACCACCTGGCCATGCCGGGGCCTGTATACATGGAAGAATCGTAAAGTTAATTCTTGGAAACATGAATTTTTTTAACTTATTATTTACGTGAGTTGTGACAATACTCGATTGAATTGAATGGTCTTGAATGAATGAAAAATACTAAAAATCGTAATATGCTGATTGTTTCGACACTTGGAAAATATATGCAGTCAAAAAAACTAATTACAATTGGTTGATTACTTTCATGACGTAATTAATGTAATTGATGCTTGTAGTTTGTTGGTTACTCGAGTTTATCTACATGTTCTACTCTAGAAACCAAATTAACATTTGATGAACTAATTTTCCAGCAAAAGTGTGCAAGTAACCGAATGGTCAGTTACTTTTAAAACGAAACTATGGTCAATATAAAAACAAGCATTAGTGAGTGACGCTCTTAGTTAGAGTTTAATTAAAACGAGTGACATTGATATGAGTAGAGTAATCTAACGTTTATGAAAGACTGAGAACAGTATACACTTTAATGGTTCAAGTGTGTGTGTACACATAACAAAATGATAAAAATCTAAATGTTTGGTAGGTTGATAATTATATCTTGGTAAGATGGTATGTGTGTGTTTTTCTTACAGCAAAACCACACCGGGTTATCTGCTGAGCACTCCGAGGGTAATTGAACCTATGATTTTATTCTTGTAAATCCGTTACCACTGTACTAGAGTTGGTATAGTAAAATAGAGATCCATTTAAATCACCGACTAGACACTTGTACCATCTTGATAAACTGAATATTTAATATCGTACAAACCTTTTGTTTATTTGTAATGAAGTATAAACGTACACAATAAGGTATCTGTGCTTACCCCCATCACGGGTATCGAAACTCGGGTTATAGCGTTGTAAGTCTACAGACATAACGTTCTGCTATTCGGGGGGACTTTTTGTTTAAAGTCACATAAATGCACAAAAGGCTGTAACTGTTCAAACCATCGTAGTCACCGAAACCTGAATTATAGCGTTTTAAGCTTTGATAATTACAGCTGGAACAATATGGGACTAAAGAAACTTCAATGAATTCACGTTACAGCTTCTGAAAACCATTTTGTTATCATTTTCCCAAGAAATTAATATAAGAATTTCGTTACTGAGTAATTACCATGTTTTTTGTTAATCTACCTATTAATAACACTACTAACGACTTTCCAACAAACTAGCAACGTGTAACACTGTATTACTAATTATCCTTTTTGTGTTCACACATGACTTTCATTGTGTACATGTTTTATCAACTGAAATATCTAACTTTTCCAGTTCATTTAAATGCTATCTTTCGTTGTTTAAACGTTTTATAACTTTTGTCGAATCAAAGAAATGTTTATTGTTACGTGCTTAATTCAAGCAATTTCAAATATTATAGTATAAGCATTTTAAACCGTGTTGTTTAATTATATGCCATTAAATATACTTTTATTTCTTTGCTACAAACTAACTGAAAAGTTTCAGAGTGATAGTTTACCTACTTGTATGGTTCCTTGTTGTTAAACACCACAACTCGAATAATTTGAATGTATTAAATTTTATAAAGTGTTCACCCTTGAACATTATGATGAATAATATAAAAATCACAGCCTGCCTTACTGTTTAATATATATTTGCGGTTAAATTACTATTAAAGCTTTAGATGTCGCAGCCAGTAGGGCGGCCGATTTTTGTTTAATTCCTTTAAGTGATTTTGAAGTTAAAAAATAATGTAAAAAACACGCACAACCAAATATTATCCAGAAATGAGACGTCATGCGGCCTGTTAACCGTTTATATACTGGAGGTGAGGTTCTCATGAAATTCTCACATTGTAATTGGTCGATAGAAATCTACATTGAGTAGTTTTCAAAATTTTAAGTATAGTGAAATGCGACCTGATTTCAATGAAAACGTGTCAAAATACATTTTATATTACTTTTAATCGGTATGTGGTGGGGGAAAGTATATATCATTTTCGAATTTAGCGAATAGGATTTACTGTCGAACCTGTGAAAATATTCCAAACAGTTAAGCCAAAACAAGTCTGTGTGATCTGCAGTCACAATCCCATTGTCACTTTTATTTATATATTACCAGTTTATTTTTTTCAGGGGGCGCAGAGAGCCGAGTTGCTCTGCTCCAAAAAACGCGAAACAATAAACCAATTCATTTCCCCTAGCGCCATCTCTCGTTCACAATTGCACTGTCGAATATTATATAAAGTTTAATTTTCATACACCAATGTTTTATTTCTTTCCGACTAAACTGGATACGAAAGTTCGTTTCCATGTTAAATCTTGAAAACATAAACTGTGATGTCTTGGATCGACTTCATTCGTGACAGTAACACATTAAGCAGTGTACAATCTTACTTTAATAAAACGTAACCACTACGGATCTCGATTGCATGACGACCAACACACTACAACAATAACACAATGAAACGTTCTTTATTAGATTTTATACTTTATTGTGAAATAAACAGGTGTAAGACTCATTAACGGTTTAAGTTATAAGTACTATTAACCACTATAAATAACGTTATTATGAAATTATTTGAAATAATTCATGTTACTAACATCTTATAAGTCATTATTAATAAAATAAACCTCATCATCCCATACTTTTAAAGAAGGTTATTAACCTGTAATTTTCTGTTCGGAATACATAAACAACTGACATAAACGTTGACATGAACTAACCAACAAGATATTTAAACTTTTCAGTGTTTTATAACAATTTCTGTAATTTTTTATTTCCATCATTTGATTTTTATAATGAAATAATTTATTGCACCTTGTGAAGGTTACGTCAGAGAGAGTGACCAGTTGACGAAGTTTTTATGTAGAGGTCGATAATTTCTTCCAAATGTTAAATATTTCATTACAAAAGCCAAGAAAGCGTCGAAAGTGTTGATCATTACAGATGACTGCAGGTCAGAACCTACAACAGCTGAACATTATATTAAGGTAGGACCAGTTAAAAACAATATTATAAAAGTTGTGATAATAACTGTAGTTTCAGTAATTACGTCAAATATTTTAATTTAACCCTGTTGAATACACTATTAAAGATATTCTACAACTATAATACACGTAGTAATAATTATTTCACTCTCTACTCATTAGTTTACAACTTTATTAAAAATTTAAGATTTCCTTTCATTTATCGACATTAACCTAGTTTCAGTAATATTGTGTTTACACTGTTGAAGCTTGTTTGTTATAATTTTCATCCTGTCAATATTTTCGGCAGTAATCAAGAAAGTTTATATCAAATGGAAAGCTTTGATTTAAAATTTTTGTTCGTATCGAATAAAACAAAACAAATAACCTTGGAAGTTTTTCTATAGAAAAATACAAAGCAATTTGAAAGGAAAATAAATTCTAAGTATTTTCTCTGAATGCTGCAAAATGCGAACTTGTAAAGGTATAGAAGCGCCACCTACTTGCATTATATGAATATTAACAATTGTTTTTATAAGCTCTGACTTAAACCAAAATTACGTGTGTGTGTGTTTTCTTATAGCACAGCTAGAAAGTGCTATTTCTTGAGTCGAGCGAGGTAAATCGAACCCCTAATTTTAGTGTTATAAATACACAGACTTATCGCTGTACCAACGGGGACTTAAGCAGGACTTCTTATACATATTAAACTACTGTAATACTATATTAGCACAAAGCAGCTATATCTTGATAATCATAAGCATTAGAAATTCACTATTCTTATAATGTTTATTTTTATTGTGATATACATGACTATTGAATATTCTCATAAATATCTTCGTATTTAATGGATTACTTTAAATCTCATGTGAAGGTCAAAACAGGCCCAAATCAAAGATGTTAACAAGCGTAATCTATTTCATTACATATTTCAATCAAAATACAACGTGCAATATTTTATCACTGTGCTTAAACAAACCTTTAAAAAGTGAAAGCAGTTTATAACACGAAGCAGTTTATTTTATATAGCGCCATCTCGTTAGCTGTTTAAAACCTGTATCCCAACCAATTAAAAATGTGTCGAAAAATACTAATTTAGAAAATTTTTACAATATGAAAACTATAAGATTGTACTTGAAGAATTCAAAGATTCTCCTGTACTCGTTCTTTCGTTTCTCTCTTTTGATCATTTCTATCTGGAGCATCCGTTCTGACACTTGCCGGAGTATTCTTTCTTAGAAATAAGCTCTTTCAAACTCAGCCCCGAATTATTCATCTGAAGATCTTCCATTTCTGACATCGAACTAAGCAAAAAGTTGAAAGAAGGTTAACACGTTAGTTTCCAAGTTGTGAAGTATCTTAGGTTTTTCAACTTGTTTTCTGACAATTAAAAAGGTGAACCTTTAATTAACAGCACCATCTCGACTTATATAATTTTCCATTCTTAATTGTTTAATGTTGTTTATTTTTAATTTCGCACAAGGCCACTTGATGGCTATCTGTGCTAGCCCTCCCTAATTTAGTAGTGTAAGACTAGTGGGAAGGCAGCTAGTCATCACCACCCAACGCCAACTTTTGGGCTACTCTTTTATCAACGAATAATGTGATTGACAGTCACTTTATAACTCCCCCACGGTTGAAAGGACAATCATGATTGGTGTGAAGGAAATTCGGCCCCGCGACCTTCTAATTACGAGTCGAGTGCCTTAATCTGAAGTGAGATTAGTAAAATCAAACAGTTTTATGGTCGATAAAGAAAGAGAACTCACCGAGTAAGAACAGCAAGAGATTTCAACACGTTATATCTAGTTTTTACACTGACTTCTGCGAATAAGGCCTTAAAATCCTGAAAGAAGAATATAAATAGCAAAGTTTATTAGTTGAAGTTTGTGTTGGAAGATTTATAAATCTCTGTTTTTCTTCCTTCTTAGGAAGTTATCAATCGTTCACTTACATCAAATACTTTCAAAGTTACCGGGTGTTGTTTCAATGTGACAAGATGATTGTTTGTTTGTTTTGAATTTCGTGCAAAGCTACACGAGAACCATCAGCTCTAGCTGTCCTTAATTTAGTAGTGTAAGACTAGAAGGAAGGCAGTTAGTAATCGACACCCACCGCATATTCTTGGGCTACTTTTTTACCAGCGAATAACAGTGGTTTACAAAAAATATTTTTGTCTCAAGCAAGAATGTGAGTAGGTGTTTTTTACTAATTTGGGTATGCTGAATTGAAATTCATAAACAGTTTTGCTCTATCACCTCTAGTTTTTCTGGCTTTTAAATAGTCTCCTTTTAGTATATACAAAGTATATACGTGCTTATTTCAACAGTTGCAGCAGCTTATTACAGATAAAACAGGATAGATAAAGAACATTGACGGAATAAATATACTTGGATGACACAATTTACACAATTCATAATACTGCAGACAGTTAGAAGTGTGTTTTCTCAGATGATCTGGTGTATTTTGCCTCCAGGATGTCACGCAAGAGCATCCAGCAAAAGTCTCCCATCATGCTGGGGTTCCACTTCTCTTGGTAGTTGCTCTCCATCTTCGTAATGTCTTGGTGGAATCTTTCTCCGTGCTCATCACTCACTGCTCCAAGGTTTGGAGGGAAGAAGTTGAGGTGGGAATGGAGAAAATGAATTTTGAGTGACATTCGGCATCCCATATTCTCATAAGTCTTCAGCAACTTCTCAATACAGGCTTGGTAATTTGGTACGCGTGTGTTACCAAGGAAGCCACTACAGACTGACTTAAATCTTCCCATGCTCTCAGTTCCTTTAAGGTAAGAAGCTCCTAAAAATCAGTATCCTTCAGCACTTCTCGGATTTGAGGTCCGACAAAGATGCCCTCTTTCAGCTTAGCAGCACTGAGACCTGGGAACACAGTAGACAAGTGTTGGAAGGCAGCACCAATTTTGTCCATGGCCTTCACGAAATTCTTCATCAAACCAAGCTTGATGTGAAGATGAGGAAGAAGCACCTTCTTCATGTCAACCAGAGGATTTTGCTTGACGCTGTGTTTGCCAGGAGCAAAACTGCTTCTCGACCCCAGTCTTTCTACTTGTAATGCTGGGATACAGCTCGACTATCCCAGAGACAGAGAAAGCAACAGTACCTTGTGAAGCCCGCTTACATACCCATAAGAAGACCAATGACCTTGAGGTCCCCACACAAACTCCACTGGTACTGGTTTTACTTAACAGCTTTTAAAAGAAGCCCCATATTGTCATAGGACTCTTTAGATGGACAGAGTGTGCAGTGGGAATGCTGGGATATTTATTCCCGTTGTGCAGAAGCACAGCTTTGAGACTTCGCTTGAAAGAGTCCAGAAAAAGACGCTAGTCTGAAGGATTATGTGGCAAACCAAGGAAAGTGAACAAGCCAGGTACATTTGTGCAGAAGCACAACTTGTTTTCCATGTCGAAAAATGAAGCAAGGTCTTTGTTCCGATTCCTGAAACTGGTGATCCGTCTTGATATATAGCTATATATATATAATGTAATGCTATCACTTACATTTATTGCATAATAACTAAAAAAGAAGACATAAGTCACACAATATTAGAAATTAACCCTGAATGCATATACGCCTTTATGTACAATATGTGTACAAAATGTACAGTTTGCATATCTAAAAAAAACTAGAGGTGATGAATAAAAACGGATTTAAAATCTGAATTCAGCACCCCCAAATTAGTTTAAAACAGCTATTTTTGTGCTTCTTCAATTTCTTTGTAAACCAGTGTGATAGGATTTACCGCACTTTATAACGCCCCCACTGTTGAAGCGGCGAGCACGATCGGTTCGAGGGGGATTCGAACCTGCGACTCTCATATTACGAGTTGAAAGCCTTAACCCACCTATCCATGCCGAACGATGACCGGATGAACTGATGTATTTACTGACAGTATTAATAAACAAGCGGTACCTTTATTGGTGTATAAAGTTGCTTTATAATAATGAAATACAGCCTAAAGAATTTTGTTGTCTTAGAAATGATACACACGTACGGGTCTAACTCGTGAAGCTGTCAGTTTTGTAACTGAAGCTCATGCTGTCACATGAACGTGGCTTAAAAATTAATGCGAAAGCTGGAACCCATGGTTTTTAAATAATCGCATCAGACTACCTTCAACTATATCTAAGCAGAAATCTGTCTTTTTTTTAATTTAACATGTAATGAAACATGAAATAAATTTGTATGAAATCTTTTATAATAAAGGCACGGAATGTCCAAGTGCGTTTAGGCGTTCGACTCGTAATCCGAGGGTCGCGGGTTCAAATCCCGGTCGCACCAAAATATACTCGCCCACCGGGCCGAGGGGTGTTGTAATGTGGCGGTCAATCCAACTATTCGTTGGTAAAAGAGTAGCCCAAGAGTTGACGGCGGGTTGCGATGACTAGCTGCCTTCCTTCTAGTTTTACACTACTAAATTAGGACGGCTAGAACAGACAGCCCTCGAGTAGCTTTGTGCGAAATTCAAAACAAAGAAACAAATATCTTAAAATAAGTGCACTTGCAAACAATATTTGCCACAGCCACATGCTTATTTTACACGTGACGTCTCGTATAAGAAAACTGCATATTTTGATGTCATTTAGAGCATTCGTAATCACATATCAGAAGACGGTTATTTCTTCTGTGTATAGGGTACATTGGATAAGTAGCTTTTCTGTGTATGGGGTGTATAAAATAAATAACTTTGTGTTTATGAAGTATATATTACGGATAATTCTTTCGCGCATGTTGTACTCAAGATGAATGACTCTTTTCTGCTTGGACAACTTTTATGCCCCATTTTTGAAAGCTGTAACTTAAGAAGCTTTTCACTAAGCGGAGTCTTTTGAACGGTTGATGGATTTAAAATTAACACAGAAGTGACGTAACATTTAAACACGCCCATTTCTGTTGACTTTGTACTTAACGGGCCTCTTTGGGTTGACGACACACAACGCATGCTTATTTCATTTGTCATCATATGTAAACGCAACCAATCAGGGTTAACTCTCTAAATAAATACGCCCGCCCCCATGGGTTGCATTCACAAGTCCCCGCTTTCCCTTACAACAAAATATTGGCATAGGGTCTGCAGATCTGTCTGCCGTCCTGAAGGACCTAAAGTCCCACACTGGTCGTTAATTTTGTGTTCCTGTAGTGAACATTTCCTCTAGGATTTTCCACCTTCTCTTGCCCGTCCTCGTAAACCCATATTTCATACCTGGCGTTTGAATTATAATTATTTTTCTACAATGATATTTTTTTAATATTAAGCCCAATAAGACGTTCAAATTGCGAATGGGGAGAAAAGAAAGAAACTTTCTAAGCTTCCCCTGTTACATCCACCCCCAAGCTCCTCCCCGGTTATATATACCCCTGAGCTTCGACTTAAGATCAGATGTGAAACCAAAATACCTACCGCGTTCGTTGCTCTGCTTTCACACACAAACATGTCCCTTGATGGAAATAGAGTAAACGAGGCCTATCTTGAGCAGACAATAAGTTGTTATTGATATTACAACATACCAGTAAAAATCTCTGGTTGGAAAATCTCTCGTTAAGATACTGTAGCCCATGGTAATCTGTTTTACACAGTTCTTGTCATATTGTTTAATTACAGACTTTGGTCTTTTTTTAACAGTCTTCTTTTGTCTCGAAGTAATTGAATATAAAGCAGGTCTAACGATGTCTTTCTCTACCTGATTCAAGTTGTTTGGACACTGTCACGATGTGTGGTACTATTCCTCATGCAAAATCTAACCCGTTTGGAAAGGTGAAGACCCATTATTCCGTCTCCAACAATATTCGCTTTTTTGAAGTCAATTGTGTTACATCTGTTTCATGTTGTTTCATAGGTAATGTGGAACAAATGGGCTTTCAAATAACAAATTCCACATTTCTGTCACGACATTACCAAGAGATCATCTAACTGAGTTTACAGTTAGTCTAAGAAGAATTATTTACGTTGGAAAATTGTGTTTGTTGTTTTGTTTCTTTAGGTTGTTTTTGAAACGTGAAATCAAACGAACTGAAACACAGACATATTAGTAACATGGCTCCAAACAGATGTTGTTCTAATGTGTAAATAACTACAGAAAGTACGATATATAAAAAAATCACCCGGAACATTTATATATAAAACTTTCTCAAGTACAAAATAAATTAGTTTTAAATATTTAATCTTTTAAGTAGTCAGCATGAAAACGTTATGAAGTCAAGTTACGATGCTACTTTTGTGATATGCAAAGAGAAATTTTGATATAAATATTATGTCAAGAAAACCTGACGTCACATTAACGTGTTTATCTTTTATATTTAGGACAGTTAAACACGCACGGCCATCATCAGTAATAACAGTTATCTTTCAGTTATCATCTCTGACGATGGACGTGCGTGTTCAGTCATCTGAAACGTATCAAAGTAAGTTTTAAACAGCTCACGACTCGTTAACTTTATAATATTTTCATTTATTTAAAAGTTTAGTTGATATATTACTGAATCAGTTTTTCCTGTATTTTGAACGCTATTTGACCATTACATATAGTTCTTGTATACTTTTGCAAGTTTTTCTCCGTCTTCTGTCTGCACGAAATCACTCATTTCTCCGTGGACCATTTCCCGTTGATCGACTTTGTTCGCTACAAGCATTACTAGTATCCGTTGAGAAGTAACATCCTACAAAACAGTGAAATACAGTCAAAACAGTGCACATACAATATGTACCTTTAAGTACTTTACACACCAATGGCTGTTAACAAACTACATAGAATCTTCAAAGTGATGGAGTTAATACTGACTGTTTACACAGCACGTGTTCCAGGGATGTGTTTTGCATAGTTTTATTTTTTATTTTAAAACTGTCTTTAAACTCCGTTATTCTCAACAGAAGTAACACTGACCAAACATATTGGAATTGTGTTAATGTTGATGTTAATATGGAGTTTGTATAGATGTATCTGAATCATATTATTGTTGGAAATAATATGTAGCTTAGATATATATGTCGAAAGTCTTTTTAAGCCTAGTACGTTTTAACAGTTTCAAAATACATTATATCTATTAAAAACATAACTTTATACGAAGAATGAAATATGAACATAACTTTTCTTAAACTGTAAGCTGTTTCCAGTCCTATAACCTCAGTGGTTATCACTGCACATACGTATTGATACTCTTGTGTCTGAATAAACTATTTATATCTTAGAATGATAAAACCTTCTTGAAATGTTTTATTTTTTTATTCAGTTAAGACTGTAACCCATAACTTATTTATCAGAGAAACGATCTTTTGTTTTGGATATGTGTTTAGAAATAGAAATTATTAAAGCTAACCCAAAATAAGCATACGAAAGTTAATATTTAATTGTTTAGTGTGTTTTGAGTTTTGTACAAAGCTACACCAGGGCTATCTACACTAGCCGCCCCTAAATTAGCAGTGTGAGGCTAGAGACAAGACAGCTAGTCATCACCGCCCATTGCCAGCTCTTGGGCTATGTTTTGGCCAAAAAATAATGGGATTAACCAGCACTTTATAATGACCCCACGGCTGAAGAGGCAAGCATATTTGGTGTGACGGAGAATCGAACCCGCGACCCTAAAATTACGAATCGAGTTCCATGCCGGGCCAATGTTCAAATGATAAACCACCCTTGATATGTCCTCTTTATGTTGATTAATATTTCTGATGTGTGCAGTAAACAGTTTTAGATTGAAATATTTAACCTTCTACAGATAAGTAATGAGAGATAATGAACAATAGGTTATTAATGACAGGTAATTAATTACAAATAATCAATGACAGATGATGAACGATATATTATTAATGACATATAATTAATTATATGTTATCAAAAAAGCTGACCAAAAAAACTTTAGAAGGAGTTGGCTGTTACAATATTTGGTGGAAACTTAAACCTTAGATGAGCACGACTTTTTTTGTTTTAAAATTGTTGTTCAAAGTAGCACGTTGTTTTACCCGTATAAAATCTTTATTCTATGTTACACCATGTATGAGGTATGACCTAACAAACTGACTTGCTGTAGATATCAGTACATCATCGGGAAGGCATTATACGTTTTGATGTAATAAAGTTGACAAAGTATATGAACGAGTAAACAAATAGAAACAAGAGTTTGGTTCTGATTAGGAAATGACCTTTCCTAAGCGGTCATAAGGTTTCTTGTTTTTATAATACTTTATTGTAACTAGTGTAAGAGGCCAAACTCACTAAATAAACTTGTACTTCTGGAGAAACTTACATCAATAGCATCCATTCACTGTCGAACATTTAAAAAGGAATATTCACTGGTACAGTCACACACTAGCATTATACCATCAGCTTTACGGAAGTAAGACTGGGTTATACTGCGGAATCTAGAGGACAGTGATCACACGTTTTAACTGAGATAAGCCTACATTGCTGTACACTAAATTACGCTAGGCTTACACTAATATGTAATATATTATATTAAGATGAAATAGTTTATACTAAACTGTGTGAAGTTTTCTTTGTTACATACTACCCCATAAAGCTGTTAAATTAACAGTCATGTCTTTTTTCTACTTACTGCTGTTAAAAGCAACAGTAATACTTTATATTTAATATTAAAACCATTTTACATATTCATCAACTTCAGACTTTCTTACTACTAAACTTTTTAACAATCTGCCCAAACTTTCCATTTACAACGTAAGCGTCTCATTCACAACACGTGCTTATATATAGCTTTTCTCTCATACAGCACGAGCTCATTTACCCGTCGCACTCAACTGAAAGTTTTAATGACGTGTCATATCGTTACACAAAATCTATTGTCATAAATCCAAACGACCACATTTAAAAACAACAACAATACGGCAGTTCAAGTAATTTCTGAATGAGCTTTTCAATGAAAATTTTTGATATTTTAACAAAAAACGTTATTCTTGAATTCATAAAGTACACACTTTACAGGTCAAATGTCAAATGTTCTTTTCTTGTTACCTTTCTTGTCCTGCTGTATCCCAGAGCTGAATTGCAACATTCCAACAATCAACTCTCAGGTATTTCATCTGAAAGTCCACACCTATTGTAGTACAATTTTCGTTTTCAAAACTAGTTTCAAAGCTATATTAAATTACGTGTTTAATTTACGTGTGCAATATACAATCATAATAACACAGGCCTACAGAGTTAATCTTACAAAAATTATTTTGGTTTTAATGACGAGTGTTTCATAATTCAGCAAGGAAAATTTTAAAAATAAGAAAAGGACTTTTTTTAACAAACTGGGAAGGAAAGAGAAAACTATTACTTGGATCAAATTATTGTCTTTATTATCATGTCTATTTCGTTTCGACTCCAGAACGATCGATAAGACTCTCACGTCGCGATTGGTCTAGAGAAATCTATAACCAAAGACGTCAATATTTCAATGAAAGTGATTCACTAATATAAATTATGTTTGGATTTTTGTGAATAATCTGTGAGTGATGTAGGAAGATGGATATCATTTTTGAATTCAGCGTGCAGGAATTATTGTAAAACATTTAAAAAAGTTCAAAACAATAAAATGATTGAAGGCCTTTATTGTTAGCTTTCATTGTTAGAACTATAATTTATTCAAATTAAATTTGTTTGACAGACTTTGTGAATTAAATATAATTATTTCTCTGATAAAAAATCTGTCAAACAGAGGATATAAAAAGAAAGAATGTTATCACATAACAATCGAAATGTTCTATGTGTAATTTAGTTAGGCCCTGGCATGTCCAG
Source organism: Carcinoscorpius rotundicauda (assembly GCA_011833715.1). Classification (NCBI taxonomy): domain Eukaryota; kingdom Metazoa; phylum Arthropoda; class Merostomata; order Xiphosura; family Limulidae; genus Carcinoscorpius; species Carcinoscorpius rotundicauda. The sequence goes on along the minus strand of CM022400.1, from coordinate 10,443,088 downwards.
GTGGTTAAGACACTCAAATTGTATTCCGAGGGACACGGGTTCGACTTTTTGTCGCACGTGCTCGCCCTTTCAGACGTTGGGATTTTATAATGTTACTGTCAATTCCACTATTCGTTGGTAAAAAAGTAGTCCAAGAGTTGGCGGTGGGTGGTGATGGTTAGCTGTCTTCCCTCTTGTCTATGCTAATAAATTAGAGACTGCTAGGTAGTCTTGTAGCTCTGCGCCAAATTCAAACAAAAAAACTAATCTACTTTTTTAGGTGTTTTACACACAATACATTTACCAACAACATAAACTACAACCTGTTTTTAATAACACAACTTATGAACTCTTGTTTTTTGTTTAAAAGTTGTCTTTAATATTTTAACGATTCTGGTTAATTAACAGGAGAATATAAATTAGTTGTAAGTAAAAACAAATTTCTGAGATGTAGTTTATTTGATTTCTTTTTTATAATTTCACGCAAAGCTACACGAGACCTATCTGCGCTTGCCGTTCCTAATTTAGCAGTGTGAGACAAGAAGGAAGGCAACAAGTCATCACCACCCATAACCAGCTCTTGGGCTACTCTCTTACCAGCTAATTGTGGGATTGATCACTACATTATAACGCTCCACGGCTGAAAGGGCGAACATGTTTGGTGTGACAAAAATCCTAACCCGCGACCCTCGGATTACGAGTTGAATGCCTTAACCACCTGGCCATGCCGGTGCTCTGAGAGGTAGAAAAGAAACCATATTCTGATTCGTCAAGTTATTTTCTTCAAATAAAAAAGACGAAAGTATTAACATTCTTACTGATTAAAATCATTAATTTAGAAATTACATCTTTGTTCTATAATCAACTGAATATCTTCACAATTTTATATGTAAAAACGGCTCGTTTTGGGTTCAGAAAATATTCTAAATAGAAGAGCGAACAACGTTTCCACCTTTTTCGGTCATCGTCAGGTTCTTTTTAAAATATTTTCTGAACCCAAAACGAGCCGTTTTTGCATATAAAATTCTCAACAAGTGGGTTTCTCGACATCACTGATAGAATATCTTCACAGTTTCTCTCAGTATTGCCTGTCATTTCTATCGTATGAATCCAAAGCTCAATACAGTGAACAGTAAAAATGTCCACTATTTTATCTTTGTCCGTGTTTCAGTGTTTATAAAAATACGATAAGAAAGTCTTGTTTCAAATACAAAGAAACAAACCTAACGTTGATGTCATGTTCCCAAAGAACATTCCCTTGCTGATTCGAAGTATCATAGACGTCTTCCCCACTGCTGCATCTCCAATAAAAACCACTTTGTACGTTCTATCTGGTGGTCCGGTGGGTTCAAAACTGTCGCTGTCACCTGCAATTTGCTCTCTCACCTGTTTCAGCGGGAACTGACCCTTCCCACCCGCAATGGTAGGTAGTTCTGTTGGCTTTTCAACATCTGCAATATTCCCAGTAATGTTCGAACAAATCTGAGGACCAGGAGAAAGAGTTTTAATTGGGTCTAACTTGGTTCCATTCGAATGAAAATCGAGGTGTTGGAACACGTGTATCAAGTGCTGGTGTACTAGATACTTGAGGTCGAGAGTAGCTGAAAAAACTTATATTATTTACCATAACTTAATCACTAATTTTGTTGAACTCCGTAACATAAATATTTCATTTTTATGCAATCTGTCGAACAAAATGAAACGACTTTATGTTCGTCCAGTAAAAACGTTAAAGGTAAACAAATGTTAAATGATAAAAAATAAATCTTTTGAAATAAAATCTTTATGTAGATACTGATTTATTCTGACATATGAACAAAGTATAATTTTATCAATAACCACACTAAGATAGCAGACTTAATACAACGATAAACATTATTAGCCAATGAAAATTAAAGTATGTTTTTCTTTGTTCAAGATACAGTAATATTAATGACAAAAACCAGCTTATCTTAATATATGTCAGCCGCTGTAACTAAGCATTACAGATTTTTTTATATAAACATCAAACATCCTATTAAAAACTGCGTCTAGTAGTTTGCTCTAAATTATGGTTTAGATTTATGTTTCTCAATCGCTTGTTCCACGAACCGACGCGAGTTCATCACTGCTATCACGGTGATCTATGGTATTTCAAGAAATCAAACAAATAAACATAAACTGAGACAATAGTCTGACGTAAATCGTTAGGTCTTTTCGTTGTACTTGCCTTTTATCAGTCACGAAAGTTGAAGTAGGCAGCGCGCTCCCTGGTGTCGAAAAGGTTTATTCGAAACGAGAGGACCAATTTTAACTTACGTCTGTAGATGGCATCGCGCATCTGTATAACTACTTAAATATGTACTTTAGGAAGTTAAACAACATGAAAAGTCCAGAGTCCAATTTGAATTTTAAAATATGACAAGTTAAGTAAATCGAGACGGATCTCACTTCCAACGAGGTGTTTTTAATATTTACGGAAAACAATGTTTGTACTTTCTCAATTACACATATACATACACAGAAACACATAACAAATACAGTATACGGCATCTGATATAGCAAGCCACAACTGTTATAAATATTCTAACTAGAGACATGTATTTATGCTGGTTCACATTTGGTAAGCATTTAAAAATATCTTTCGTGCATACGACGAACTTGTATTGGAACTCACGATTTAAAAGTCACAGGTTGAAAATCTGCACTTCAATGTATATCTTTATACACATGTCAGAAACCTTTCGTTTCTGGTATCACAACCACCACTCCAATGTTATGATTAAAACCCACCTTTTAGGCTTAGAATCCACATTCCATAATTGTTTCAAGTTCAAAGCCTCATTAAATGTGGTTCCACCTTCTGTCTGGACGTCTGTGTTGTTGTACTTTCGTTGTTGTTTGTTTTCCGAAAAAATAATGTGATAAATTGAAAATTGGATACATGTCAAGAATATTTGATTGAAAGATACGTTAATTACAATAACTTGTATGTAAATATCTTATACTTGTGTAATAATGAACGTCTCATTCCAAATTAAACATGTGTTTAAACAACACCAACTAGCACTCGTTTTAACCCTGGAACAAAGGTTACACAAATGTCGAGAAAGATGTGTGAGGTTAAACATAACGTCGATAAAGCATACGAAAAAGAAAATACCAAACCGTTTTTCTTGACCCACACACAAGTACACAACCATGTCCGTACCATTCTATTCACAAATGGTATTACAACTGCAAAGACAACACACTTTTAATAAGATTCACCGTTCGCTTACTTCTGTGTTTTTAGTAAAGACTGGAATATTCCGCGAGTCTGAGTAAATTTGTGGCTCAAAATAAGGTCTGATGTCCTGTGAGGCTCTTCTGACCACTGGACTGTGTATAGATAGAAGACGTCGAATCTTTTTTTGTACGGATGGAAGAAGTCGAATCTTTCCTTGTACTTGACCAAACTTTCCTTTCAAGACTTTCATTGTCCTCATCCACGTCTCTCTTGATGTAATCAATGGCAGACTCGAATGGATCTTGGATCGTCGAAAATCCACTGTCTGAGAAAACATTGTTTCTGACTAACTGCTGTATGTTTCTGGTTTATAAAATGTTTCAACAGCGATGTATAATTTTGACATGTTGTGCTTCTTGACGTTTGATGAAATTAAAACAAAATGTCGTGTTAAACAAACATCTAATAAATAAAAATTGCGAAAGACTTAAAATACATTACACTTTCATCCTAGAACATCAGTGAATATTATGTGTGTATATATAAGTCAATGCTAATTGGATAGATAAATACAACAAAAGAAACACAAATCATGTATTCATAAAGAAACAGCACCCCCCCTTTGGTCACTCTTTTAATAACGAAAAGTGGATTGACTGTCGTATTATAACGTTCCTTCGGTTGAAAGGGTGAACATGTTTGATGTAACCGGGACTTGACTAAAGTAAACAAATCATGATTTGTAGTTTTGTGCTAAGACAGCGAGAGTAACTTCATTGTAAATACTTTTACCATTCGATAATAGTTTCAGCTCTTTTTCATTTAACATTTTCAAAGTAAGTTAGAAGTTTGTAAAAATCAAAATATTGTTAGATTATTTTATACTTTATAAAATACCACGGCAGTAATATCGAGATTGTATTCGTTTATTTGTTAGACATAAAGCTATGCTAATAATTCATCCTTACCATCAGCCACTCAATTCCTTAAGGAACGTAGGGCCGAAAACACTGCGGTTACTGAAACAGGATTTTAAGCTTGTAGGTTGTCAGCTAAACATACCCGCCCTCCCAACCTTGGGGGCGTTATAAGGTGACTATAATTCCCACTATTTGTTGGTAAAAGAGTAGTTCAAGAGTTGGCAGTGGGTGGTGATGACTAGCTGTCTTCCCTCTTGTATTACACTCCGAAATTAGGGACGGCTAGCACAATTTAAAAACAAACAAACATTCCAGTGAGCACAAAATGTATTTGCAAGCCACCTAGAAAACTGAAATCAATACTATGCGAAAACAACATTGAGAAAGGTCACGCCGACCTTTATATATAAAATAAAATGCAACAACTGTCATGAGTTTTATATCGGAGAAACAAGCTGAAAATAGAAACCAGATCAAAATAACACACACTCACACACAAAAACAGCTGTGCACACTTTTGAACTCTGCAAATCAAATAAGCAAGCATAACCATAGAAAACACCAACATAGTAAGCACAGACATAAATACAAACAAACGCAAAATTCGAGAAACCTTATTTCAACAAGAACTCAAACCGATATAAATGAACACATTTATACTTATATTAATTAATAAACTAATATCTGACTGTAACGCCCTCTACAGTCTCGTGTTGTTCATACTCTCGATTTTGTGACGTGGACAGCAACGGTCACTTGCAAACTCACTTTGTTAATAAGAAAATGACGTAAGAAGGTCGAAACATTGTTCTGTTTCTTTTATAACTAAATATTTAAAACTAATAACAGACATCTTTAGAATAAAATAAATTATTGAATTTTTTTCTGCTGCTTTTCTGAAAACTTGAACGCTTGTACACTGTCAGTAATTTCCGTAATCTTGCGTTATCCGCTGAAGAAAATCACTCATTTGAAAATACCAAAGTTAACGCCCCCCAGTGGCTCAGCGGTATGTCTGCGGCCTTACACGCTAAAATCCGGGTCTCGCTACCCGTGGTGGGCAGAGCACAGATAGCCCATTGTGTAGCTTTGTATTTAATTCAAAACAACAACAAAAGTTAACTTGACATGATGGTTTAGGCCCGTCTCATTCTTTTCGTTGTGGGGTCAACACCAACGGTCGTTGGTAAAGTGAACACGTTCCCTCTATTTTACCACTACTATAACAAACAAAGACGAATAGTGCAAAATGTTCTCGAGTAGCTTTGGGCAAAAATAAACGAACAAAACATGAATATATCACAATTTTTTATTTATATCCACAGAAAGTAATTCAAGCTGCAAAGATGTTATATCTCACACATGTGTTTTAATTTATGAACTTTATCTCAATAACGATGGATCTACAGACGAGAACCTGAAATACGTTTAATTTTTTAGAACAATTCACACACAACAAGATGCAAAACTAGACAAACAACACGTATTCATGAATCGCCATGTCACTGAGAAAGGAATTATTAAGTTCGTTCTTTTTGTTGTTGTGTGATAGTTACTGTGGGTTAGTCAGTTGACGTTTAGCTGAATGTTTCATTTTAATTTCTCGCAAAGCCACACGAGAAGTGTCTGCGCTAGCCGTCCATAATATAGAAGTGTTAGACTAAAGGAAAGACAACTGGTTATCACTACCCACCGCCAACTCTTGGGCTACTCTTTTAACAACGACTAGTTGAACTGACCATCATATTGTATCGTCCTCACAGCTAAAAGGGCAAGCATGTTTGTTGCGACGGGGATTAGAACCTGCGACCCTCGGATTACGAGTCGAAGTCCTTAACCATGTCGCCCGATTAAGTTTCGCTCCATGTTCAATACCCACCATGAAAAGATAGTGGTGAGTGTTAAAGACTAGTTGCCTTCCCTCCAGACGTACACTGCTAAACTGGTGACGGCTAGCGCAGATAGCGCTCGTGTAGCATTGCGCAAAATTGAAAAGAAACAAAAACCAAGAAAAAAACCTCAATAGAACCGTAAGTCAAAAGTGGTACCCAAATCTCTTTTTAGAATGTTCGAAGCCTTACATAGGTTGCTGTTAAAGGTATTTAACTCGTAACTTGCATGTTGAAAAATCATAACGTATCACCACAAATGCTCACACATTCCACTGTGGGAGTATCATAATGTCACCATTAATTCTGCTATTTGTTCTTGAAGAATAGCATCAGAGTTTATGGCGTGTGGTGCTGACAAGAAAGAACACAGAGCTGTTTAGCTCCCTGTTAAATGAATTGTACCTATATCAACTCAGAATAAACTCTTGGCATGATCACTCCAGATAAGAAAGAAATCTCAACCTTGTTTGTAAGGGTTTTGTTTGTGTTGGGTTTCGAACAAAGTTACACGAGAGCTAACTGCAATTGCTGTCGCTAATTTTGAAGTGTAACACTAGAGGGTAGGCAGCTGGTTATCACAACCCACCGATAACTCTTAAGCTTCTATTTAACCAACGAATAGTGGGATTGACTGTAATATTATAACGCCACCATGCCTGAAAGGGCGAGCGTATTTGATACGACCGGGATTCAAACCTGCGACCCTCGGATTACGAATGGCACGGCTTAGCGCGCTTGACCATGCAGGGCTCGAGAGATTTGTACATGGACTATTATTTGTGATAACCGTTTGTGTAAATTGTATTGTTGTTTGTATACTGAAAAAGATTTGTTTTTAAAAAAAGAAATTATGTGTATCCATATTGTTGGCAAAAACCATTAATATATACATATCAATATTTGTTTGACTTCTACAACTAAACTGTTGTTTAACTCAGTTTAAGGTTATTTGAAATAATAATTTACAAAACTGATGATGTTTGATGATTACACGTGTATTTTTATAATTAATTCAAATGAACAAGTTGCTTTATGTGTATACTTCTCAGCTACAGAGTATCAAAACACAAATTATATTAAAACATGACTCTGAACACCGTATCTTCGTAAGTTTTATAACCAGAAAAAAGTTTCTTCTCTGGTGATATAGTTGTACGCATAAGTTGAAGTCTTACGTTCATTTTCATCAATTATTCCAAAGATTCTATCTTATAGAATATTGTACACGCACGTATTAGTTTTGTCTATGTTTTGAATATCACAAAATAGGTTTTCTTGTTATTTGGAAAATATTGTTATATTTTTCTGACAACACAAAGCATCACTGATATTCGTGCTTCTTTTGTCATTATCGATTACATTTAAAACTTGTGTGTTTGGTAGCTTAAATATAAACTTCAAAATATTTCTGAGGCAAAATTACAAGCGTAAATAAAGTGAAAATACTACAATACATTGACAAAATTGGAGGTGTAAATAAAGTGGGAATAATAAAATAAAACTGTCAAAATTAGAGGTGAAAATATGGTGGGAATACTGCATGTGTGTTACAATTTAGATCGCGTTTAAAACAAGTGTATTTTTTCTTAATTCTATAAAATCTGTATTTAAATAATAAAACTTAAAATCATTTCCACAAAAATATAAATGTAATCTCTTGTTTCAATCTTCATGATGTTTGAAACATCGAGTTATTTAAACTATGGTTCTTTCTGAAGTTTTATCTAAGCTGAATAGACATTTTACACACTTTGTATCAAACAAATTTATTGTCTGAATTCCATTTTTTACACTGAGCCTCTTTTATGAACCATTCGTACAGGTTATATTTAACAGAAACAGAATTGTCCACGTGAAGTTTCTCACAGAGATGACACATCCAACGTTGGAGGTAGACTTTGAACTTTCTCTTCCACTGAAAATATTTATTGTAAAGAACACTGCTAGAACCAACCAGTTTCAAGTGTTCGGCCAGTTTTCTTGGATCTGGATAATCCATAGCGTTAATGAAAGATCCCGGAGGAGCGAAACGGCTGTAGTTCGCTCCACCGAGAGTTACGGGCACAATATCGAAATTCAGCACATTGAAAAACTTTTCCGTCACGTAGTCCTTACATATCGAATTCTCAAATGCTAAATAAAACTTGTATTTTTTTAAAATGTCTTCGTAACATTTTGTAGCCTGCACTGGAAGACAAACTTTGTCTCCACATTTTCCATAAATGTCCACAGATATGAAAGATTTCAATTTTTGGACATACTTTTCTCTCTTACTCGGTGTGTGGCAGTTGCTCACAATCCAAACAATATCCCTAACTTTCTTTACAAGGAAGTCGTTGTCTAGTGTCTCACCTGATACCATTTCTTCACAGATGTGCCCATAACGTACTGGTATGTCCGAATCTTCGCGATAAGTCATTGTCCAGTTAAACAGTCCATCGATTTTATTCCAAGGCACTTTATGAGGTTTTGGAGCTTCTAGTCCATAAAGAATCCATCTTTGGTGCAACCCTCTGTCCTTAGGCAGCTTAACTTTCGACCTAAAGTTTGGAATGTGAAATAGGACAGCATCAACTGATGGAAGCAGTTTTCGATCTGCGGTAACAGAACATTGGTATTGGCAGCTGTAACGAGAGAATGTTTCGTATCCAGGAAGGAAAAAATAATAATCGTCAATAAACTGTGCTCGAAAATACTTCGTCCAAAGTAAAATAGTTACTGTGGCTTGTGATCTGGACGAAACTGGGAACAAGGGTGTGTTAACAAGACGAGACTGTCCTGGAGCAGAGACATTAAGAGCTGCGACTGGACAAGAAAAATATGTTTTACCGAAGTAATTGAATTGTTCCTTCTGGAACATATTCTTTCCATTATAAAAACACCAAAATATTCCAAGACCAACAATGAGGCAGAGAACAAGTATAGTATTTTTCATTTTTGATAAGGGAAAAGGCAGGGATATTTCCTCAACCCTGTAAATAATTTGATTCTCGTTAATAACAGAGACATTGTTCTATACATTTTCGGTGTAAATAACAAATTAGTTACTCTTGACTAATCATAATAATTACAAATTTTTAATTCCCTTCTTTATAAGGCTATTGAAGCAAGTTTATTTTTATCGAATCGTGTTGTTCTTATTGAAAGTGCTAGAACTGTTTTGTCCGTGGGTAATTTTGATATACCATCAGTTTATACCATGTTATGTTATTCCTGTGTATCTTATTTTTTCTTAATATTATAGATAAATTTAATGTTTTTGTCGTCAAAGTATTTCCAAAGTTTCAAAATTGTAATAAAGTAAATATAATATAGTTTCCTACCACTTTGGAAATGAAACTCTGTGTTTACGACTGCCGTCAGTTCTCTCCATTATACAAATGTAAAGCCTGTCAAGCTATTTCCATATATCTTGTTTCTACTTCATGCCTCGCATGTGTTTATATCAGTTTGCAACACTTCGACGTCATGCGTGCTTTATGACCAATCATTAAACGGAAATCTCAACAAGCTAAAATATTAAACTTAATAGAGTTTTTCAATGTTTTCTCTGTGTTTTATATCTTTTCCACCACAGTAGAAAATGTTTTGCATTATTAAGGTCTTCATTAAACAACGCCTTTAAATATTAACCACTAATTATAAAACTATTCTATTGAAAAACACACAGACAAAAACACTTACATTAACAGGAAAAGCAGATCTATCGAGTCATGGTTCTGGCATGAGCAAGCGTGTTAAACCATGCGACTTGTAATCTGAATGTTGCGCGTTCGCATACCCGTCGCGCCAAACATACTCGCTCTCCCACCCGTGTAGGCGTTATAAGCGACAGTCAATCCCATTATCCTTTGGTAAAAGAGTAGCCCAAGAGTTGGCAGTGGGTGGTGATGACTAGCTGCTTTACCTCTAGTTTTAAAATACAAAATTAGGGACGGCTATCGCAAATAACCCGCGTGTAGCTGTGTGCTAAATTTTAAGGAAAGTGAAGATTGAAATATTTAAATTTATAAATACTTAAATGATCATAGTAAATTTCATTTTCTCAACACCAGATGTCAGGAGTAATTATTTAAGAAAAACTTCTACGTTTCAAATATATTAACACACATTGTTCTAGTTATTGTATTAAAAACAAAAAATATATAAATCAACAACTTAGTATAAGTCTTTCGAGCATTAATTTTTATTATCATTTTATACAAGTGATTGTTTCCACGAAAACAACTCATTTTTAACCTTCATTAACCTGTTCAGTGCCGTAGACGAGCTAACTCGTCCAAGCCGATGGGTAACACAGTGCGATAGACGAGTTAATTCGTTTTCAATACTGTTATCAATGTTTTTTAAAGACATACATTTAACCTACTTACAAACTGTTTCACTTTCGATCCAAAATGGCGTCATGAAAAAAAGTTACAAAATGAAAAAGCATCAGAGTTGTATTTTCAACTTGGTTCGGTGACGCCGTAGCAGCTGAAATACTTGGCAGTCAACAGGTTAACTATGGCTGATATAAACCAGAAAACACCGCTCAACCAACATTATCAGTGCTGTGATAACTCTCAGAAATGTAATTGTATATTAACCACATTTGTTTAACCTAGATTGTAACAAAAAAGATGGTACAGATCAGGTTGTATCCCCTTAACGTGTTTAAAGGTAAGTCTGCGGATTTACAGTGCTAAAATAAAGGATTCGATTTCTCTCGATGCACTCAGTAGATCGCCCTGTGTGGCTTTGCTTTAAGAAAAACACACACGCACAGATCAGTTTGCCCGTTTCGCCACCTAGCGTCACAACGATTAACATGATTGGTATAACGCTACAGTTTTGGGCTAGTTTCCAGCACAAATAGTTCAATACTCAGCCTCAAACGGATAAAAATTTGCTTTAGTCTTTCCAGATCTTTAGAAGTACCTAAGTTATTATTAAACAAAGTATAAAGTCAAATTGTTATGGTCTTATGAGATTGGTATTTATTCGAGTGTAAAACAAAATATTTGTTCTTTTTATTTGTTAAAGAAATTTTCATATAAGTAAACAAAATATAGATTTTATTTTTAAAAAGCTGAAGTAAAAATCTGATTAATAACAAAAAAAAGGATAACTGAAAACTGTATATTTTCTTTTTTAATTTCACACGAAGCTACTAGAAGGCTCTCTACGCTATCCGTCCGCAATGTAGCAGTGTTGAAACTAGAGAGAAGTCAGCTTTTCACCACCACCCACCGTAACCTCTTGGGCTACTCTTTTACCAACGAATAGTGGGTTGAACTGTTACATTATAACGTCCCCATGGATGAAAGGGCGAACATGTTTGGTGTAACGGGAATTTGAACTCGCGACTCTCATGCTACGAGTCGAGTACCTTAACCACATGGCCATGCCGGGGCCTGTATACATGGAAGAATCGTAAAGTTAATTCTTGGAAACATAAATTTTTTTTAACTTATTATTTACGTGAATTGTGACAATACTCGATTGAGTTGAATGGTCTTGAATGAATGAAAAATACTAAAAATCGTAATATTCTGATTGTTTCGACACTTGGAAAATATATGCAGTCAAAAACACTAATTACAATTGGTTGATTACTTTCATGACGTAATTAGTGTGACTGATGCTTGTAACTTGTTGGTTACTCGAGTTTATCTACATGTTCTACTCTAGAAACCAAATAAACATTTGATGAACTAATTTTCCAGCAAAAGTGTGCAAGTAACCGAAGGGTCAGTTACTTTTAAAACGAAACTATGGTCGATATAAAAACAAGCATTAGTGAGTGACGCTCTTAGTTAGAGTTTAATTAAAACGAGTGAGATTGATATGAGTAGAGTAATATAACGTTTATGAAAGACTGAGAACAGTATACACTTTAACGGTTCAAGTGTGTGTGTACACATCACAAAATGATAAAAATCTAAATGTTTGGTAGGTTGATAATTATATCTTGGTAAGATGGTGTGTGTGTTTTTTTCTTGCAGCAAAACCACACCGGGTTATCTGCTGAGCCCTCCGAGGGGAATTGAACCTATGATTTTAACCTTGTAAATCCGTTACCACTGTACTAGAGGTGGTATAGTAAAATAGAGATCCATTTAAATCACCGACTAGACACTTGTACCATCTTGATAAACTGAATATTTAATATCGTACAAACCTTTTGTTTATTCGTTTGTTTGTAATGAAGTATAAACCTACACAATAAGGTATCTGTGCTTACCCCCATCACGGGTATCGAAACTCGGGTTATAGCGTTGTAAGTCTACAGACATAACGCTGTGCTATTCGGGGGGACTTATTTGTTTGTAGTCACATAAATGCACAACAGGCTGTAACTGTTCAAACCATCGTAGGCACCGAGACCTAATAAAGCGTTTTAAGCTTAGAGATTTACGCTGAACCACAATATGGGGACTAAAGAAACTTCAATGAATTTAAGTTACAGTTTCTGAACCGCCATTTTCTCAGTATTTCCCAAGAATTAATGTAAGATTTTCTTATTGAGTGATTTTTTTTTGTTTGAGCAAATTATTAGCGATTTAAGCTTTGCTAATTACAGCTGCGCAACAATATGGGACTAAAGAAACTCAATGAATTTTCACGTTCAGCGTCTGAAACCATTTTGTTCTCTTTCCCAAGAATTTAATACAAGATTTCGTCCACTGAGTGATTACCATGTTTTTGTTATCTACCTATTATAACATTCCTAAGAATTCCAACGAACTAGCAAACTGTGAAACGGTGTTATTACTTATCCTTTGTTGTGCTCAAAACATAACCTTTATTGGAAACATTTCTCATATTGCATTGTGTACATGTTTATTAAACTGGAAATATCTAACTTTCCAGTTTCATTTAAATGCTAATCTTTCGTGTTTAAACCGTTTATAACTTTTGTCGAATGCAAAGAAATGTTTATTGTTACGGTGCTGTAATTCAAGCATGTTCGAAATATTATAGTATAGCATTTTAGAACCGTGGTGTTTAATTATATGCCATTAAAAATAATTTTATTTCTTTGCTACAAACTAACTGAAAAGTTTTAGAGTGATAGTTTACCTACTTGTATGGTTCCTTGGTGTTAAACACCAAAACTCGAATAATTTGAATGTATTAAATTTTATAAAGTGTTTACCCTGGAACTTTATGATGAATAATATAAAAATCACAGCCTGCTTAACTGTTTAATATATATTTGCTGTAAAATTATTATTAAAGCTTTAGATGTCGCAGCCAGTAAGGAGGCCGATTTTTGTTTAATTCCTTTAAATGATTTTGAAGTTAAAAAATAATGTCAGACAACACGCACAACCAAATATTATCCAGAAATGACACGTCATGCGGCCTCTTAACCGTTCATATACTGGAGGTGTGGTTCTCATGAAATTCTCACATTGTAATTGGTCGATAGAAATCTACAGTGAGTAGTTTTCAAAATTTTAAGTATAGTGAAATGCGACCTGATTTCAATGAAAACGTGTGAAAATACATGTTACTTTTAATTGGTATGCGGTGGGGGAAAGTATATATCATTTTCGAATTTAGCGAATAGGATTTACTGTCGAACCTGTGAAAATATTCCAAACAGTTAAGCCAAAAAAAGTCTGTGTGATCTGCAGTCACAATCCTATTGTCACTTTTATTTATATATTACCAGTTTATTTTTTTCAGGGGGCGCAGAGAGCCGAGTTGCTCTGCTCCAAAAAACGCGAAACAATCAACCAATTCATTTCCCCTAACGCCATCTCTCGTTCACAATTGCACTGTCGAATATTATATAAAGTTTAATTTTCATACACCAATGTTTTATTTCTTTCCGACTAAACTGAATACGAAGGTTCGTTTCCATGTTAAAACTTGAAAACATAAACTGTGATGTCTTGGATCGACTTCATTCGTGACAGTAACACATTAAGCAGCGTACAATCTTACTTAAATAAAACGTAACCACTACGTGTCTCGATTGCTTGACGGCCAACACACTACAACAATAACACAGTGAAACGTTCTTTATTAGATTTTATACTTTGTAGTGAAATAAACAGGTGTAAGAGTGATTAACGTTGTAAGTTATAAGTACTATTAACCACTATAAATAACGTTATTATGAAATTATTTGAAATAATAATGTTAGAAACATCTTATAAGTCATTATTAATAAAATAAACATCATCATCTCATACTTTTAAAGAAGGTTATTAACCTGTAATTTTCTGTTCGGAATACATAAACAACTGACATAAACGTTGACTTAAACTAACCCACAAGATATTTAAACTTTTCAGTGTTTTACAACAGTTTTTGTAATTTTTTATTTCAATCTTTTGATTTTTATAATGAAATAATTTATTACGCTTTGTGAAGGTTACGTCAGAGAGAGTGACCAGTTGACAAAGTTTTTATGTAGATGTCGCTAATTTCTTCCAAATGTTCAAGACTTCATTACAAAAGCCCAGATGACGTCGAAAGTGTTGATCATTACAGATGACTGTAGGTCTGAACCTACAACAGCTGAACATTATATTAAGGTAGGACCAGTTAAAAACAATATTATAAAAGTTGTGATAATAACTGTAGTTTCAGTAATTACGTCAAATATTTTAATTAAACCTGTTGAATACACTATTAAAGATATTCTACAACTATAATACACGTAGTAATAATTCTTTCACTCTCAACTCAGAAGTGTACAACTTTATTAAAAAATTAAGATTTCCTTTCATTTATCGACATTAACCTAATTTCAGTGATATTGTGTTTACGCTTTTGAAGCTTGTTTCTCATAATTTTCCTCTTGTCAATATTTTCGGCATTAATCACGCAAGTTCAATTAAGTTGGAAAGCTTTGCATCAAAATTTTTGTTCGTATTGAATACAACAAAACAAATAACCTTGGAAGTTTTTCTACAGAAAAATACAAAGCAATTTGAAAGGAAAATAAATTCTAAGTATTTTCTCTGAATGCTGCAAAATGCGAACTTGTAAAGGTATAGAAGCGCCACCTACTTGCATTATATGAATATTAACAATTGTTTTTATAAGCTCTGACTTAAACCAAAATTACGTGTGTGTGTGTTTTCTTATAGCACAGCTAGAAAGTGCTATTTCTTGAGTCCAGCGAGGTAAATCGAACCCCTAATTTTAGTGTTATAAATACACAGACTTATCGCTGTACCAACGGGGACTGAAGCAGGACTTCTTATACACATTAAACTACTGTAATGTTATATTAGCACAAGGAAGCTATATATTGATAATCATAAGCATTAGATATTCACTATTCTTATAATGTTTATTTTTATTGTGATATACATGACTATTGAATATTCTCATAAATATCTTGGTATTTAATGGACTATTCAGTGACATTAAATCTCGATTGAAGGTTAAAACAGACCCAAATCAAAGATGACAGCAAGCATAATCTATTTCATTACATATTTCAATTAAAATACAACGTGCAATATTTTATCACTGTGCTTCAACAAACCTTTAGAAAGTGAAAGCAGTTTATAACACGAAGCAGTTTATTTTATATAGCGCCATCTCGTTAGCTGTTTAAAACCTATATCCCAGCCAATTAAAAATGTGTCGAAAAATACTAATTTAGAAAATTTTTACAATATGAAAATTATAAGATTGTACTTGAAGAATTCAAAGATTCTCCTGTACTCGTTCTTTCGTTTCTCTCTTTTGATCATTTCTATCTGGAGCATCCGTTCTGACACTTGCCGGAGTTTTCTTTCTTAGAAGTAACCTCTTTCAAACTCAGCCCCGAATTATTCATCTGAAGATCTTCCATTTCTGACATCGAACTAAGCAAAAAGTTGGAAGAAGGTTAACACGTTAGTTTCCAAGTTGTGAAGTATCTTAGGTTTTTCAACTTGTTTTCTAACAATTAAAAAGGTGAACCTTTTTTTAACAGCACCATCTCGACTTATATAATTTTCCATTCTTAATTGTTTGATGTTGTTTTTTTTTAATTTCGCACAAAGCCACTTGATGGCTATCTGTGCTAGTCCTCCCTAATTTAGTAGTGTAAGACTAGTGGGAAGGCAGCTAGTCATCACCACCCAACGCCAACTCTTGGGCTACTCTTTTATCAACGAATAGTGGGATTGACAGTCACTTTATAACTCCCCCACGGCTGAAAGGACAATCATGATTGGTGTGAAGGAAATTCGACCCCGCGACCTTCTAATTACGAATCGAGTGCCTTAATCTGAAGTGAGATTAGTAAAATCAAACAGTTTTATGGTCGATAAAGAAAGAGAACTCACCGAGTAAGAACAGCCAGAGATTTCAACACGTTATATCCAGTTTTTGCACTGACTTCTGCGAATAAGGCCTTAAAATCCTGTAAGAAGAATAAAAATAGCAAAGTTTATTAGTTGAAGTTTGTGTTGGAATATTTATAAATATCTGTTTTTTTTCCTTCTTCTGAAGTTATCAATCGTTCACTTTCATCAAATACTTTCAAAGTTACCAGGTGTTGTTTCAATGTGACAAGATGATTGTTTGTTTGTTTTGAATTTCGTGCAAAGCTACACGAGAACCATCATCTCTAGCTGTCCCTAATTTAGTAGTGTAAGACTAGAAGGAAGGCAGTTAGTAATCGACACCCACCGCCAATTCTTGGGCTACTTTTTTACCAGCGAATAACAATGGTTTACAAAAGATATTTTTGTCTGAGGTGTTTTTTACTAATTTGGGTGCGCTGAATTCAGATTCATAAACAGTTTTGCTCTATCACCTCTAGTGTTTTGGCTTTTAAATAGTCTCCTTTTATTATATGCAGAGTATATAGTGCTTATTTCAACAGTTGCAACAGGTTATTACAGATAAAACAGGATAAATAAAGAACATTGACGGAATAAATACACTTAGATGACACAATGTACACAATTCATAGTACCGCAGACAGAAGTGTGTTTTCTTAGATGATCTGGTGTATTTTGCCTCCGGGATGTCACGCATGCAGTAGAAGTCTCCCATCATGCTGGGGTTCCACTTGCCTTGGTAGTTGCTCTCCATCTTCGTAATGTCTTGGTGGAATCTTTCTCCGTGCTCATCACTCACTGCTCCAAGGTTTGGAGGAAAGAAGTTGAGGTGGGAATGGAGAAAATGAATTTTGAGTGACATTCGGCATCCCATATTCTCATAAGTCTTCAGCAACTTCTCAATACAGGCTTGGTAATTTGGTACGCGTGTGTTACCAAGGAAGCCACTACAGACTGACTTAAATGCTTCTCGTGCTCTCAGTTCCTTTAAGGTAAGAAGCTCCTCAAAATCAGTATCCTTCAGCACTTCTCGGATTTGAAGTCCGACAAAGATGCCCTCTTTCAGCTTAGCAGCACTGAGACCTGGGAACACAGTAGACAATTGTTGGAAGGCAGCACCATTTTTGTCCATGGCCTTCACGAAATTCTTCATCAAACCAAGCTTGATGTGAAGAGGAGGAAGAAGCACCTTCTTCATGTCAACCAGAGGATTCTCCTTGACGCTGTGTTTGCCAGGAACGAAAGTGCTTCTAGACCCCCAGTCTTTCTGCTTGTAATGCTGGGATACAGCTCGACTATCCCAGAGACAAAGAGTGTGCAGTGGGAATGCTGAGATATTTATTCCCGTTGTGCAGAAGCACAGCCTTGAGACTTCGCTTGAAAGAGTCTATGAAAAGACGCCAGTCTGAAGGATTATGTGGCAAACCAAGGAAAGTGAAGAAGGCAGGTACATTTGTGCAGTAGCACAACTTGTTTTCCATGTCGAAAAATGAAGCAAGGTTTTTGTTCCGATAACTGAAACTGGTGATCCGTCTTGATATATAGCTATATATATATATAATGTAAGGCTATCACTTACATTTATTGTATAATAACTGAAAAAGTAGACATAAGTAACACAATATTAGAATCTAACCCTGAATGCATATACGCCTTTATGTACAGTATGTGTACAAAATGTACAGTTTGCATATCTAACAAACTAGAGGTGATGAGTAAAAACGGATTTCAAATCTGAATTCAGCACCCCCAAATTAGGTTAAAACAGCTATTTTTGTGCTTCTTCAATTTCTTTGTAAACCAGCGTAATAGGACTTAACGCACTTTATAACGCCCATACTGATGAAGAAGCGAGCACGTTCGGTTCGAGGGGGATTCGAACATGCGACTCCCATATTACGAGTTGAAAGCCTTAACCCACCTATCCATGACGAACGATGACCGGATGAACTGATGAATTTACTGACAGTATTAATAAACAAGCGGTACCTTTATTGGTGTATAAAGTTGCTTTATAATATTGAAATACAGGCTAAAGAATCTTGTTGTCTTAGAAATGATAAACACGTACGGGTCTAACTCGTGAAGCTGTCAGTTTTGTAACTGAAGCTCATGCTATCACATGAACTTGGCTTAAAAATTATTACGAAAGCTGAAACCCATGGTTTTTAAATAATCGCATCAGACTACCTTTAACTATATCTAAGCAGAAATCTGTCTTTTTTTAATTTAACATGTAATGAAACATGAAATAAATTTGTATGAAATCTTTTATAATAAGGGCCCGGAATGTCCAAGTGTGTTTAGGCGTTCGACTCATAATCCGAGGGTCGCGGGTTCAAATCCCGGTCGCACAAAATATACTCGCCCACCGAGCCGTGGGGCGTATAATGTGACGGTCAATCCCACTTTTCGTTGGTAAAAGAGTAGCCCAAGAGTTGACGGCGGGTTGCGATGACTAGCTGCCTTCCTTCTAGTTTTACACAATTAAATTAGGACGGCTAGTAAAGATAGTCCTCGAGTAGCTTTGTGCGAATTTCAAAACAAAGAAACAAAGATCTTATAATAAGTGCACTTGCAAACAATATTTCTCACAGCCACATGCTTAATTTATACGTGACGTCTCGTATACGAAAACTGCATATTTTGATGTCATTTAGAGCATTCGTAATAACATATCAGAAGACGGGTATTTATTTTGTGTATAGGGTACATAGGATAAGTAGCTTTTCTGTGTATGGGGTGTATAAAATAAATAACTTTGTATTTATGAACTATATATTACGGATAATTGTTTTGCGCATGTTGTACTTAAGATGAATGAATCTTCTCTGCTTGGACAACTTTTATGCCCCATTTTTGAAAGCTGTAACTTAAGAAGCTTTTCACTAAGCGGAGTCTTTTAAACGGTTAATGGATTTAAAATTAACACAGAAATAACGTAACATTTAAACACGCCCATTTCTGTTGACTTTGTACTTAACGGGCCTCTTTGGGTTGACGACACACAGCACATGCTTATTTCATGTGTCATCATATGTAAACGAAACCAATCAGGGTTAACTCTCTAAATAAATACGCCCGCCACCATGGGTTGCATTCACAAGTCCCCGCTTTCCCTTACAACAAAATATTGGCATAGGGTCTGCAGATCTGTCTGCCGTCCTGAAGGACCTAAAGTCCCACATTGGTCGTTAATTTAGTGTTCCTGAAGTGAACCTTTCATCTAGGATTTTTCACCTTCTCTTGCCCGTCCTCGTAAACCCATATTTCATACCTGGCGTTTAAATTATAATTATTTTTCTACTATGATATTTTTTTAATATTAAACCCAATAAGACGTTCAAATTGCGAATGGGGAGAAAAGAAAGAAACTTTCTAAGCTTCCCCAGTTACATACACCCCCAAGCTCCTCCCCGGTTACATACACCCCTGAGCTTCGACTTAAGATCAGATACTGTGAAACCAAAATACCTACCGCGTTCGTTGCTCTGATTTCACACACAAACATGTCCCTTGATGGAAATTGAGTAAACGAGGCCTATCTTTACTGTACAATAAGTTGTTATTGATATTACACCATACCAGTAAAGAGCTTGGTTGGAAAATCTCTGGTTAAGATACTGTAGCCCATGGTAATCTGTTTTACACAGTTCTTGTCATATTGTTTAATTACAAACTTTGGTCTTTTTTTAACCATCAATGAATTCTGCTCACAATTTGGTTGCTACAGTTGAGGTAATTGAATATAAAGTAGGTCTAACGATGTCTTTCTCTACCTGATTCAAGTTGTTTGGACACTGTCACGATGTGTGGTATTATTCCTCATGCAAAATCTAACCCGTTTGGAAAGGTGAAGACCCATTATTCCGTCTTCAACAATATTCGTTTTTTTGAAGTCAATTGTGTTACATCTGTTTCATGTTGTTTCATAGGTAATGTGGAACACATGGGCTTTCAAATAACAAATTCCATATTTCTGTTAGAACATTACCAAGAGATCATCTAACTAAATATACAGTTAGTCTAAGAAGGATTATTTACGTTGGAAGATAGTCTTTGTTTCTTTGTGTTTTCAGATTGTTCATGGAACGTGAAATCAAGCAAACTGGAACAAAGACATATTGGTAACTTGGCTACAAACAAATGTTGTTCTAACGTGAATATAACTACAGAAAGTACGATATATAAAAAAATCACCCGGAACATTTATATATAAAACTACCTCAAGTAGAAAATAAATTAGTTTTAAATATTTAAGCTTTTAAGTAGTCAACATGAAAACGTTATGAATTTAAGTTACTATGCTACTTTTGTGATATGCAAAGAGAAATTTTGATATAAATATTATGTTAAGAAAACCTGACGTCACATTAACGTGTTTATCTTCTATATTTAGGACAGTTTAACACGCACGTCCATCATCAGTACTAACAGTTCTCTTTTAGTTATCATCTCTGACGATGGACTTGAGTGTTCAGTCATCTGAAACGTATCAAAGTAAGTTTTTAACAGCTCACGACTCGTTAACTTTATAATATTTTCATTCACTTAAAAGTTTAGTCGGTATATTACTGAATCAGTTTTTCCTGTATTTTGAACGCGATTTCACTATTACATATAGTTCTTGTATACTTTTGCAAGTTTTTCTCCGTCTTCTGTCTGCACGAAATCACTCATTTCTCCGTGGACCATTTCCCGTTGATCGACTTTGTTCGCTACAAGCATTACTGGTATCCGTTGAGAAGTAACATCCTACAAAACAGTGAAATACAGTCAAAACAGTGCACATACAATATGTACCTTTAAGTACTTTACACACCAATGGCTGTTGACAAACTACATAGAATCTTCAAGGTGATGGAGTTAATATTGACTGTTTACACAGCACATGTTCCAGGGATGTGTTTTGCATAGTTTTAGTTTATATTCAAAAACTGTGTTCAAACTCTGTTATTCTCAAGAGTTGTAACACTGACCAAATTTGCAGGTTACGTATCTGAATTGTATTAATGTTGGTGTTAATATGGAGTTTGTGTAGATGTATCTGAATGATATTATTGTTGGGAGTAATTACGTAATTTTTTAAACATTTTAAATCACTGTGGGAAAGCACTGGACGCTTTACTTCCAGTAAACGTTAAGATAGTTACTTCCAGTAAACGTTAAGACAGTTACTACCGGTAAACGTTAAGATAGTTACTTCCAGTAAACGTTAAGATAGTTACTACCAGTAAACGTTAATATTGTTACTACCAGTAAACGTTAAGATTGTTACTTCCAGTAAACGTTAAGATAATTACTACCAGTAAACGTTACATTTATTTTTCTTTCCCCATATTCCTCTAACAAGTAAATAAAGTATTGTGAAAGTTTGTTTGATAAAGCTTTCTTTCGAAATCTTATGTGACAGTTTTCACCTGTCAACATGAGTGTGTAGTGTCGAATCAACCTTTTAACATTAATGTGAAACCTAGAACCTCTATTCAAATTAGTGTGTTCAATCACATGATTAATGGTCAAAAGTCTCTCTAAGCCTAGAACGTTTTAACAGTTGAAAAACACAGTATATCTATTGAAAACATAAGTTTTTGTAAGCTGTTTGCAGTCCTATAACCTCAGTGGTTTTTACTATATATACGTATTTATACTGTTGTGTCTAATAAAACTAATTATATCTTAGAATGATAAAACCTTTTTGAAATGTATTTTTTATTGACTTAAGACTGTAACACATGACTTATTTAACAGAAAAACGATCTTTTGTTTTGGATATGTGTTTAGAAATAGAAATTACTAAATCTAACGAAAGTTAATATTCAATTGTTTCGTGTGTTTTGAGTTTTACACAAAGCTACACGAGGACTATCTACACTAGCCACCCCTAAAGTAGCAGTGTAAGGCTAGAGAGAAGGCATCTAATCATCATCACCCATTGCCAGCTCTTGAGCTACGTTTTGGCCAAGAAATAATGGGATTAACCAGCACTTTATAATGACCCCACGGCTGAAAGGGCGAGCATATTTGGTGCACAGAGAATCGAACACGCGACCCTCAAATTACGAGTCGAGTTCCATGCCGGGCCAATGTTCAAATGATAAACCACCCTTAACATGTCCTCTTTATGTTCATTAATATTTCTGATGTGTGCAGTAAACAGTTTTAAATTGAGATAATTAACCTTCGACAAGTAATTAATGAGATATAATGAACAATAGGTTATTAGTGACAAATAATCAATGACAGATAATGAACAATATATTATTAATGACATATAATTAATTATATGTAATCAATAAAGCTGACGAAATATATGAACGAGTAAACAAATAGATACAAGAGTTTGGTTCTGATGAGGAAATGATCTTTCGAAAGCGGTCATAAGGTTTATGACCTTCATAATGCTTTATAATAACTACTTTAAGTGGCCAAACTCACTAAATAAAACTTGCACATCTGGAAAAACTTACATCAATAGCATCCATCCACTGTCGAACATTTAAAAAGGAATATTCACTGGTACAGTCATACACCAGCATTATACCATCAGCTTTACGGAAGTAAGACTGGGTTATACTGCGGAATCTAGAGGATAGTGATCACACGTTTTAACTGAGATAAGCCTACATTGCTGTACACTAAATTACGCTAGGCTTACCCTGATATGTAATAAATGATATTAAGATGAAATATTTTATAATAAACTTTGTTATATACTATCCCAAAACGCTGTTAAATTAACAGCCATGTCTTTTTTCTACTTACTGCTGTTAAAAGCAGTAGTAATACTTTATATTTAATATTAAAACCATTTTACATAATCATCAACTTCAAACTTTCTTACTACTAAACTTTTTAACAATCTGCCCAAACTTTCCATTTACAACGTAAGCGTCTCTTTCACAACACGTGCATACATATGGCTTTTCTCTCACAAAGCAGGAGTTCATTTACCCGTCGCCCTGAACAGAAAGTTTTAATGACGTGTCATTCCGTCAGACAAAATATATAACTTTGTTATATACTATCCCAAAACTGTGTTAAGTTCACCTTGTTATACAGTACCTCATAAATCTGTTAAAATAACAGTCAAGTCTTTTTTCTACTTACTGCTGTTAAAAGCAATAGTGATACTTTATAATTAATATTAAAACAATTTTACATATTCATCAACTGCAGACTATTTTACTTCTAAACATTTTAACAATCTGCCCAAACTTTCCATTCACAACGTAACCGTCTCTTTCACAACACGTGCTTATAAATAGCTTTTCTCTCATACAGCACGAACTTATTTACCCGTCGCAATGAATAAAAAGTTTTAATGACGTGTCATATCGTCAGACAAAATCTATTGTCATAATTCCAAACGATCGCATTAAAAAAAACAACAATACGGCAGTTCAAGTAATTTCTGAATGAGCTTTAAGTTAAAATCTTTGAATATTTTAACAAAAAAACGTTCTTTTCTTGTTACCTTTCTTGTCCTGCTGTATCCCAGAGCTGAATTGCAACATTCCGACCATCAACTCTCAGGGATTTCATTTGAAAGTCCACACCTATAGTCGTACAATTTTCGTTTTCAAAATTAGTCTCAAAGCAACATTAAACTACGTGTTTCAATTTACGTGTGCAATATACAAGCATATTAACACAGGCCTACAGAGTTTATCTTATTAAAATTGTTTGGGTTTTAATGACGAGTTTTCCATAATTCAGCTGGGCAGGTTTTGGAAATAGATAAGAACTTTTATAAAAAACTGGGAAAGAAAGAAAAAACTGTTACTTAGATCAAATTATCTTCTTTATTATTATGTCTATTTCGTTTGAACTCCAGAACGATCGATAAGACTCTCACGTCGCGATTGGTCAAGAGAAATCTATAACCAAAGGATGACAACATTTCAATGAAAATGATTCACTTATGAAAATTACGTATGACGTATTAAGTTTATAATATGTGAGTGATGGAGAAAAATGGATATCATTTTTGAATTCAGCGTACAGGAATTATTGTAGAAAATTTAAAAAGTTCAAGACAATAAAATGATTGCAGGCCTTAATTTTTAGCTTTCATTGTAAAAACTAAAATTTATTCAAATTAAATTTGTTTGAGAGACTTTGTGAATTAATCATAATAATTTCTCTAATTAAAAAATCTGTCAAGCAGAGGATATAAAAAGAAAGAATGGTATTACATAACAATCGAAATGTTGTATGTCTAATTTTGTTGGGCCCCGGCATGACCAGGTGGTTAAGGCACTCAACTTGTATTCCGAGGGTCGCGGGTTCGAATTTTTGTTACACTAAACATGCTCGCCCTTTCAGACGTGGGAACGTTGTAATGTGACAGTCAATTTCACTATTCGTTGGTAAAAGAGTAGTCCAAGAGTTGGCGGTGGGTGGTGATGGTTAACTGCTTTCCCTCTAGTCTATGCTAATAAATAAGAGACGGCTAGCGCAGGTATTCTTGTAGCCATGCACGAAATTCAAACCAAAACAAACTAATTTACTTTTTTAGGTGTTTTACCCACAATACATTTACCAACATTTACCACAACCTGTATTTTATTAACACAACTTATGAGCTCTTGTTCTTTGTTTAAAAGTTTTCTTTAATATTTTAACGATTCTGGTTAATTAACAGGAGAATATAAATTAGTTGTAAGTAAAAATAAATATCTGAGATGTAGTTTATTTGATTTCTTTTTTAGAATTTCACGCAAAGCTACACGAGAGCTATCTGCGCTAGCCGTTCCTAATTTAGCAGTGTAAGGCTAGAAGGAAGGCAACTAGTCATCACCACCCATAACCAACTCTTGGGCTACTCTCTTACCAGCTAATTGTGGGATTGACCACTACATTATAACGCTCCACGGCTGAAAGGGCAAGCGTGTTTGGTCTAACAAATATTCGAACCCGCGACCCTCGGATTACAAGTTGAATGCCTTAACCACCTGGCCATGCCGATGCTCTAAGAGGTAGAAAAAAACCATATTCTGATTGGTCAAGTAATATTAAGTTATTTTTTTCAAATAAAAAAGACCAAAGTATTAACCTACTTACTCATTAAAATTATTCATTTCGAAATTACATCTTTGTTCTATAATCAACTGAATATCTTCACAGTTTCACTCAGTATTGCCTGTCATTTCCATCGTATGAATCCAAAGCTCAATACACTAAAAATGTCCACTATTTTATCTTTGTCCGTGTTTCAGTGTTTATAAAAATACGATAAGAAAGTCTTGTTTCAAATACAAAGAAACAAACCTAATGTTGATGTCATGTTCCCAAAGAACATTCCCTTGCTGATTCGAAGTATCATAGACGTCTTCCCCACTGCTGCATCTCCAATAAAAACCACTTTGTACGTTCTATCTGGTGGTCCAGTGGGTTCAAAACTGTCACTGTCACCTGCAATTTGCTCTCTCACCTGTTTCAGCTGGGACTGACCCTTCCCACCCGCAATAGTAGGTTGTTCTGTTGGCTTGTGACGATCTCCAATATCCCTAGTAATGTCCGAACAAATCTGAGGACCAGGAGAAAGCGTTTTATTGGGTCTAACTTGGCTCCTTTCGAATGAAAATCGATGTGTTGGAACACGTGTATCAGGTGTTGATGTACTAGATACTTGAGGTCGAGAGTAGCTGAAAAAACTTATATTATTTACCATAACTTAATCACTAATTTTGTTGAACTCCGTAACATAAATATTTCATTTTTATGCAATCTGTCGAACAAAACGACTTTATGTTCGTCCAGTAAAAACGTTAACGGTAAACAAATGTTGAATGATAAAAAATAAATCTTTTAAAGTAAAATCTTTATGTAGATACTGATTTATTTTGACATATGAACAAAGTATAATTTTATCAATAACCACACTAAGATAGCAGACTTAATGCAACGATAAACATTAATAGCCAATGAAAATTCTTGTATGTTTTTCTTTGTTGAAGCTACAATAATATTAATGACGAAAACCAGCTTATCTTAATATATATCAGCCGCTGTAACTAAGCATTACAGATTTTTTATATAAACATTAAATTTGCTATTAAAAACTGCGTCTACCAGTTTGCTCTAAACTGTGGTTTAGATTTGTGTTTCTCAATCGCTTGTTCCACGAACCGGCACGAGTTCATCACAGCTATTACGGTGATCCATGGTATTTCAAGAAATCAAACAATTAAACATAAACTGAGACAATAGTCTGACGTAAATCGTTAGGTCTTTTCGTTGTACTTGTATTTTACAAGTTACGACAGTTAAAGTAGGCAGCGCGCTTCCTGGTGTCGAAAAGGTTAATTAGGAACGAGAGGACCTATTGCAACTTATGTCTGTAGATGTCATCACGCATCTGTAAAACTACTTAAATATGTATTTTACGAATTTAAACAACATAAAAAGTACAGAGTCCAATTTTAATTTTAAAATGTGACAAGTCAATGGAGTCGGATCTCACTTCCAACGAGGTTTTTATTAAATATTTACGGAAAACAATGTTTGTACTTTCTCAATTGTTCATATACATACACAGAAACACATAACAAATACAGTATATGGCATCTGATATAACAAACCAGATCTGTTATAAATATCCTAACCAGAAACATGTATTTATACCAACTGGTTCACATTTGGTAAGCATTTAAAAATATCTTTCGTGCATACGATGAACTTGTCCTGGAACTCACGATTAAAAATTCACAGGTTGAAAATCTGCACGGCTATGTGTATGTTTATACACATGTTAAAAACATTTCGTGTTTCTGTGTATCACAACCACAACTCAAATGTAATGATTAAAACCCACCTTTTAGGCTTAGAATCCACATTCCATAATCGTTTCAAGTTCAAAGCCTCATTAAATGTGGTTCCTCCTTCTGACTGGACGTCTGTGTTGTTGTACTTTCGTTGTTGTTTGTTTTCTAAAACGTCGCTCTAAAATAATGTCATAAATTGAAAACTGGATGCAAATCAAGAATATTTGATTGAAAGATACGTTAATTACAATAACTTGTATGTAAATATCTTATACTTGTGTAATAATGAACGTCTCATTCCAAATTAAATATGTATTTAAACAGCACCAATCAGCACTCGTTTTAACCCCTGGAACAAAGGTTACACAAATGTCGAGAAAGATGTGTGAGGTTAAACATAACGTCGATAAAGCATACGAAAAAGAAAATACCAAACCTTTTTTCTTAACCCACACACAAGTACACAACCATGTCCGTACCATTCTGTTCACAAATGGTATTACAACTGCAAAGACAACACACTTTTAATAAGATTCACTATTCGCTTACTTCTGTGTTTTTAGTAAAGACTGGAATATGTTTCGAGTCTGAGTGAATTTGTGGCTCGAAATAAGGTCTTATGTCCTGTGAGGCGCTCTTCTGACCACTGGACTGTGTATAGATAGAAGACGTCGAATCTTTTCTTGTATAGATGGAAAAAGTCGAATCTTTCCTTGTATTTGACCAAACTTTTCTCTCAAGACTCTCATTGTCCTCATCCACGTCTTCCTCGATGTAATCACTGGCAGACTCGAATGGATCTTTGATCGTCGAAAATCCACTGTCTGAGAAAACACAATTTCTGACTAGCTGCTGTATGTTTATGGTTTATATAAAACGTTTCAACAGCGATGTATTTTTTTGACATGTTGTGCTTTTTGACGTTTGGTGAAATTAAAACAAAATGTCGTATTAAACAAACATCTGACAAATAAAAAATTGCGAAAGACTTAAAATATATTACACTCTCATCCTAGAACATCAGTGTATGTTATGTGTATATATGTGTCAACGATAATTGGATAAATAAATACAACAAAAGAAACACAAATCATGTGTTGATGAAGAAACGTTCCATGTAAAAGATAACACGATGTTGTTAAGTTGACCGAAATTTGTTTTACTTATACTTCTTTAGTGAATCATCGATAAATTTATGACTTATAACACCAAAATTTTGAGTTTGATTCCTCTAAAATAGTCAGGTTTGGTTAGTTTCTAATTAAGCGCAAAGCCAGCACCCCCCTTGGGTTACTCTTTTTCCTACGAAAAGTGGATTGACTGTCGTATTATAACGTTCCTTCGGTTGAAAGGGTGAACATGTTTGATGTAACTGGGACTTGACTGAAATAAACAAATCACCATGTGTAGTTTTGTGCTAAGACAGCGACAGTAACTCCATTGAAAATACTTTTACCATTCGATAACAGTTTAAACTTTTTTTCCATTTAAAACTTTCAAAGTGAGTTAGAAGTTTGTAAAAGTCAAAATGTTTAGATTATTTTATGCTTTTAAAAATACCATGTCAGTAATATTGAGATTGTTTCCGTTTATTTGTTAGGCCCAAAGCTATACAAAAACACACATACTATAAAATATATTCTGAATGTTTACATAAAATTCACGTTGTGAGTGTTAAGAATTAAAATCAAATTTATAACAGTCTGTTGGGTAATAATTAACAAAGACTCCACGTAGCAGCCCTCCCCACCAAAAAAAATTGCGTAATATCCCTTAAAACTGAAAGAAAAAACTTATAGGCTCTTTACCCATGTCATCTCCTGAACTGTCCAATTTATAATTATCATCGTTTGTACCGGCAGACGTCAGCGACATCTGCTGACACTTGGCGATATCGAGGGAATACTCGTTTTCTGTGCCTCTGGAGGACCTGAAGAAAATATTTTAAAAATTAAATTGAACTGAAACAACTGAAGAATTTTCCATTAAAATTTAAGAATTCTTCATTAAAACGATTAATAGGAAAATGTCCATATATTTATATTCAAAACAACCAATTAAAAACCACCTGCTCTTTCCATCAAGAACAAAGTTGTATCTTAATGTATTGTTGGTCACATTATTAATATCCAATAAATCTTATAAGAGACGTTTACCATTGTTTTGATTTCACAAACCCCATGGGAGCTTTATCAGCCTGAATGTAGTCCCCAATAACTGATCCTCGCTTCCCGAAATTTCCATACGTAATTTGCTATATACAGAATAAACGTATAGGAGTTATATATAACGATAACACTATTAATAATAAGCGAACAGTTATAAAAATATACGTATCAAGTGAAGTTAGAAGTACATATATCTTAAAATGTGACAAACGTGCAGATAACCGGTAAATAATGAAATGCCAGCAACCTGCATGTAATACGCACGTAAGATGTAATAGTAACGTACATATAAACAGTTTACAAATGTGTAGTTTACTCAGAAGACAGACATGCCTTTGAAGTCTCAATTACAATCAAGCAGCATTTCAAAGAAGTTGATGAGTTTGTTTTGAAATGTTCGCAAAGCTATACGAGGGATATCTGCGCTAGCCGTCCCTAATTTAGCAATGTGAGATTAAAGAGAAGGCGGCTAGTCATTACCACCTACCGCCAACTCTTGGGCTACTCTTTTACCAACGAATAGTGGGATTGACCGTCACATTATCTCGCCCCTACGGCTGAAAGAGCGAGCATATTTGGTATGATAGGGATTCGAACCCACGGATTACTAGTCGAGTGCTTTAATCACCTGGCCACGTCGGGCTACAAAAAAGCTGAAATCATTATATTTATGTACATTACCTCGGATAATTAGCTTAACGGAATTTGATATATAAATCTTGTTTCTACTGTTAAATAGTCAACCTGTCAACATAAATGTTTTAGCAACATGTTATGAAAGGGGTGAAACTGTCAAAGAAGCCATATTTTAGATACATTTGATAATCATATATAAGATTTCACTCGGCATCGCATGTTTAAATCTTCAACTCGATTGTTGCTGCCAATTAAAAAAAAAATTGCTAATACTGCTAATAAAAAAACTGCTAATACTTTGTTCGACATTTAGGATCTGAATCATTCGGTGTGATGAAATGCTAGCAAACACTGGTTGAGACAATTCATACATTGTTTGAGTTGTTTGTTTACCAGTTGGTACTACTTTATAAAGGGTTTAAGTACGTTATATCAAATTAATTTTGAATATATAAATCAGCCATTCGCGGACAACCACATCTCTTACAGCGCAGCGGTTGAAGGGGATGCATCAGAACTATATTTTCGCGTTTCTCTGTGTTACGCAGGTTGTATAATGCCACCGAAAATCGATCACTTTAGGGAGGGGTACGTATTAACCTTCTTAAATGCACTATATGCATACACTGAAATAATTAGCATGTGATCAGATCGGGAAAACAGAGGTACCTTAATAAAGTGAGAAAAAATATGGATCAGCTTTGGGTACCAGGACAAATCAGAAAGAGATCTGCAATAAGTCGTGCCACAGTTCTGGTAAACAAAATGTGGCATCATGTAACAGGTAAGAATCCATGAACACGAATGCTAACTAGATGAAAGCGTGAAGGGAAAAGTGGTTTCCTTTGAACAGGACAGGTTTGCAACAGAGATTTACTGCAATGAAAACCACACTTCAGAGCTAATGCCAAGTCGCACCTTGGTCAGATGGCATGGTCACATGGACAGTAATGACGTGATTTGTCTTTTAAATTGTTTTAATGTAATACGTTTAATCCTCTATACAATCACTGCATAATTCCTAAAAAAACGATTATCTTCTATTGTTTATTAAAGACCTAATTTTCATATCTTACTTTATTAGAAGGCTTAGCTCCTATATCTAAAAGCTCCCTTAGAGCATCGTTTGTGTCCTGAAGTCGTTTATTGGCATCGCTGTGAAAAGAAAATATAAAAGGGTTATTTACACACACACAAAGATTCGTTTGTGTCGAAAATGTGTTATGTGAGAAATGTGTAAGAAGAATTTGAAATGGATATCAAAATAAACTGATATTGAAGAAATCAGCTATTCAAACTGTCATATAAAACAGGTGAAAATACGATATCACATTATCTGTGATAAACCTTTAATATTTACGTTAGGTACAAGTTATTTTATTTACCTTAAGAAAAGTAACAAAAGTGAACAGTTGTAATAATGTTGAGACATCAAGTAACTGAATCATATATTTTACATCTTATCACATCAGTCAATCTATCCTACAATATACCACACTTAATCATATATTTTACACGTTATAACATCAGTCAATCTATCCTACAATATACCACACTTATTAATATATTTTACGTTATCACATTTAGCCAATCTATCTTACAATATGCCGTGATCAATTACATATTTTACCAACTATTACGCTCAGCCAGTGCATCCAACAATATGCTACATGTTTTACGTGATACGACACTCAATCAACTAAAGACTTCTTAAACGACACAATCTGTTGTTTTACTCACTGCAACAGGCGGAGTTGTCTGTTGAGATGCTCGTATTCACGCAGAACTTCCAAGTTTCGCTTCTTTTCGCTGTAAGTGAAACGTATAGCAACATAAGAACTTTTGTAGGATATAACCATTCAGAAAGAACGAAAGTCATTTATTATCTGGAATATATTATACCACTTTAGATGTGGTTTAGGAAGCATCATGTTTCATTTTAGTTTGTAAAGTCAACCACACTGTTCGAAGTTGTGGTGGCCTGCGGGCCACTGTCTGTAACATTAAAAACTAAATTCTGGTCGCCTGAGGGCCACTGTGTGTGTGAATAAAAATTAAGTTATGGTGACCTGTGGGCCACTGTCTGTGACATTAAAAACTAAGCTGTGGTGATCTGAGGACCACTGGATGTGAGATTAAAAACTAAGTTGTGGTGACCTGAGGGCCACTGGGTGTGAGATTAGAAACTAAGTTGTGGTGACCTGAGGACCACTGGGTGTGAGATTAGAAACTAAGTTGTGGTGACCTGAGGGCCACTGGGTGTGAGATTAGAAACTGAGTTGTGGTGACCTGAGGACCACTGGGTGTGAGTTTAAAAACTAATACTTATTGTAGATGAGGTATACAAAACGTAAGACTATCTGTGCTAGCCGTTTCTAATTTGGCAGCGTAAGACTAGAGAGAAGGTAGCTAGTCATCACCACCCAAGAGTTGGATTAACCGTTACATTATAACGCCCCCACGGCTGAAAGGGCGAATATGTTTGTGCGACAGGGATTCAAACTCGCGACCTGCAGATTACGAGTCGAACGCCTTAACCCACTTGGCCATGCCGGGCCCATAACAATCGAGAGTTGTGAAATGAAGCAAGTACCCCAGTTACTCAGAGGCTATTTTGTGGACTTATTCCTTAAAACCCGGGATTTGATACCCGTGGTTGGCACAGCATTATAGCTCATTGTGTAGATTTGTTCTTAATTTCAAACAAAGAAAATAAAGCAAAACCAAATATTTTTTAAGCTTAACACATTGTTCTTCACTATAACTTGAAGTTCTCTTCTTATATTTTACCGTTCTTCAACTGTTATACTGTGAAAATGGAATGCAATGGTGTCGGTCAAAAAGCACATTAGTGGATATTTACCCACTTGGGTTTGGGTTTTCGTATTGCTTTTCATGCTAGCTTTAGCCGAAAAATTGTTATTTCATGAATTTTAAAAATCGAAAACTCAGAGTTATAGTATATAGTCAAACTAAGAAATTGTAGGATCGATGATAGATTTTCCACAGAATCCACACAGAGTTCTAGTAGTATGTTCATAAACATGGCTGATGGGTGCCAGCAAGCGACACCTGCAGGGCAGGCGTAGAAAACTGGCAGCCCGACAGACAGAAGTAAATTTTAGTAATCAACTACTGAGTCATTATGTTTAAAACAATCAAAAACTTTAATAATGTGTGAAAAATTGCTGTGTACTATCTTGTGATATTTAGACTGAAGACTTGACAGATATGTTTGTCAAGACTGGTGGTTCCTGTGTATCTCTGGACTTGATTCAGCTGCGGAGAAACATTCGAATACGAAAGCTTAGTTATTTTATTGTTAGGCCCAAAGCTACATAATGGGCTATATATACCGCACTAACCACGGGCATCAAAATCCGGATTTCGGCGTAATAAGTCTTCAGGTTTACCGCTAAGTTACTGAAGAGCAGATATTTTTACATTTAAAAAATTATTTTTCTCGTGTGTTTTATTTTTAGTAAAGATAACTTACAGCGAAATTCTGATGTTTCAATCACATTATGTTCACGGTATCAATAATACTAATATTATACTATGAGTATAGTTTATTGTAACTTTACTTTGACAGCTTGTTAAAGGTAATCCCATCACAACTATAGTGCAGGGTGTTCGGAAAGTCACTGTGCAGTCTTGTAATCACATGTCTATTCAGTCTATTTCAAGCCAGTAACTGACAGCGGTGTTTAGAAACAAAATAAGAAAGATCCAGGCCTGTATTGATGCCAACGGGGGTCACTTTCAACATCGTTTATAACATATTTACCTCCTGTATTCTATATTGAAACGTGTCTGTTAATAGATATATAAGTGCACAGTGACTCTCCGGACACCTTGTGGTTTTAACATAGAACGAAGTTTGTGCGCATACATATAAATACGACACGTGTATGTTTAGAGCATGTCAACATGGAAGGTGAAAATACTTGGCTGAGAAAGGTATTCGCGCCTGGTTGTATAAAGTGTGTAAAATTTTGAACATTTTTTTTTCAAGTTGAAGCGGAAAGTAAAACAAATTGCTCCAATGAACAATCTGGAAGTTTCTCTGTGAGTGTTTGGTATCATTAAGTTTATTTTCTACCTTTCTAATTCTCGGTATTTTTCTTCATATTGACTCCTCACTTGAGCAAGCTCAGTTCTCATCAAGGCCACGCAGGTCTGTGCATCCATCAAGGATATTCGTAACTGTCGATTTTCCTGCACAGCATCTTCGAGCTTTGTTAGGACTTCTGAAAGGCGGCCATTTTTAGTAGTGTCTTGACTGGACTTCAGCCACGAATCAACCTGATAAATAATTTTACAGAGCTTGCTTGTTTACAGTAATCCAATGTTCTCTGAAACAGAGGTTACACAGAGATTGTTTACAGTAATCCAATGTTCTCTAAAACAAAGGTTAGAAATAGCTTGTTTACAGTAATCCCATGTTCTCTGAAACAGAGGTTACATAGAATTTGTTTACAGTAATCCAATGTTCTCTAAAACAAAGGTTACAAATAGCTTGTTTACAGTAATCCAATGTTCTCTGAAACAGAGGTTACACAAAACTTGTTTACAGTAATCCAATGTTCTCTAAAACAAAGGTTACAAATACCTTGTTTACAGTAATCCAATGTTCTCTAAAACAGAGGTTACATAGAGCTTGTTTACAGTAATCCAATGTTCGCTAAAATAGAAGTTGCAACTTTAAGGAAGGTTTTCACACATATATAAATATTCTGTAGAGAAGCAGTAGTATCTGAGATAATTTTATTAATTACTATAAATGTCACAACAAAACGTGTTTGTACTTGAGTTCTTGTGTGTGTGTCTTGTATTCAAAGAACTGAGCGTTGGGAGTTTTAGTTTGTTATTTATATCTTCTACAAGATTCTTAGGTGAGCGTTCCTAAGCCAAAGTGACTTAGGCCTTGTGATACACCACGCTAAAAGTGTTGATAGCTTCTGCTATAGGTTACTAATTGTAATACAACCAAACATTTGCCAGTCAGGTAATCAGTAGATTACGAAAGAATAATGAATTATTATAGAGGGTTCAAAGAATAGCTTCTAGATTGCAACCAGGAACGAATGGGTTATATCACACAAGTAGGTTAACATTTTTTTTTTAAGAAATGAAGAGTAATAGACGATGTTATTTGAGCTGAAAAGGCTATCGACCATGTCTTTATATATATAAATATTAGAGATAATAACCCGAGAGGACACAGGTTTGGAAAAAAGACAGATTAGTCCAGCATTATGACTGGATTTGGGAATGAACAGTCCCTATAGTTGGTGTGCAAGGATAGCTTTCAAGGGCCAAACGATCCCTTTGTGTCCTTTTGTATTAGAGACATTCACTGTTTTTAGTTACACGCTGTGTTGTTCATAATTTGAAAGCCATGGTAAAGAAACCCGCCATCTCAATAAAGCCGTCCGTGACTAATTCTGCCTCCTTTAAGATCTCTCACTGTGCAAATTTTTTCGTGTACGAAAAAAAATCAAGTTACCTTTTCAAATAAAGTCAAATGTTCTTGAAGTTCATCCATCTCGGCGTCCATCTTAAGTTTCAAAGAACGGCGTTCAGCTTCTATCTCATCTTGGGCCTAAAACAAAGAACTCATCTGAGAATTGGAAGATCTCACACACGCGCATCAGAGTGGGTTTAGCGAATAGTTTTCTCAGTTGTACAATACAATTATTCGTGTCAGAAAATAGATAGTTTTGATGTCAGTCAAACGTACTTAAAGAAAACTCGCTGAAAAACGTTGAATATTTAGAATTTAATTTCTTTAGCTCAACTCCAGACGACAAAATAACTAAGCCTTTCTGATTTTTAAAACTAAGCCTTTCTTATTTTTCAAACTTAGGTTTATGTTAACCTTCATTGACGGAAATATTTTCATGTCATTACCAGTTATACAGAGAGTCCTTAGAACAAATAATAGTCTTGAGTTATGTCGACTACCTCTGAAGAATAAACATTTTTCTCTCTCTACCTAAACTCAGACTCGAGCATCACACATAAGTCTTACTTGTTCTACCTAAACTCAGACTCGAGCATCACACGTAAGTCTTACTTGTTCTACCTAAACTCAGACTCGAGCATCACACGTAAGTCTTATTTGTTCTACCTAAACTCAGACTCGAGCATCACACGTAAGTCTCACTTGTTCTACCTAAACTCAGACTCGAGCATCACACGTAAGTCTTACTTGTTCTACCTAAACTCAGACTCGAGCATCACACGTAAGTCTTATTTGTTCTACCTAAACTCAGACTCGAGCATCACACGTAAGTCTCACTTGTTCTACCTAAACTCAGACTCGAGCATCACACGTAAGTCTTACTTGTTCTACCTAAACTCAGACTCGAGCATCACACGTAAGTCTCACTTGTTCTACCTAAACTCAGACTCGAGCATCACACGTAAGTTGCTACCTAAACTCAGACTCGAGCATCACGTAAGTCTCACTTGTTCTACCTAAACTCAGACTCGAGCATCACACGTAAGTCTTACTTGTTTTTTTACTCGTAATTCCACGTCTTTCACGTGACTATCCAGTTCTTCTTCCAATCTGTGAAGATGTTTCTCGTGTTCTTTCTTCTCCCTAAAAGAGTGACATTTCCACGTGTGACATATTTGTCGTAATCAGTCAGTGGACATTTGATATCTCCAAAAGAGCTAATTGATATTTTGAATTTTATTCTTAAAAGAGACAAAACATACACAAACTTACATGTAGATCGGTGGTGATAATCGTATCAAAATACAATTTTAAATGTAATATTTCCATATTTAATAGCTTAATATCAAATGTAGTTTCTGTGAGAGACTATATAAAAACGTATAAGTATGGTGACTCGAATAAACATGGCACAAGTTATATGTATGGATATGATTAAAAGACATATATGTATGGTGACTCGAATAGACGTGACACAAGTTATATGTATGGATATGGTTAAAAGACATATATTTGTATAGAGACTTGAATAAACATGATGTAAGTGTATGTCTATAAAGATGATTGAAAGACATATATATATGTCTTCTGACTTAAATAAATACATGTTTAGTTTATAACAAGTAAGGAGAATTACTTTAAATTTACTCAACTTATTATCGAAACTGCATCTTAACCTTACACATAAACAATTTCTCAACTTATGGTTTTTCCAGATGGTTAAATGTATCCAACAAACCCAGTCAATACATCAAATAAAAATCCATATTTACACGTGATCATACGTCAACCACCCTGTTTATTATAATAATATAGGTGGAGAATATTGTTCCCATAAACGTAAACCACTCAAACAAACATTAATTACACAAAGTGAGTTTCTTCATAACTGCAAGCTTATTTAAACATGGATTATCTGAAGGACTTATCACGAAGTCTTGTCACATGATAAACATGGATTATCTGAAGGACTTATCACGAAGTCCTGTCACATGATAAACATGGATTATCTGTAGGACTTATCACGAAGTCCTGTCACATGATAAACATGGATTATCTGAAGGACTTATCACGAAGTCTTGTCACATGATTTCGGTATAACTAAAAAATAGCGCTATCTCGTGGTAAGCGTGAAGATGATAAGTCAGTCAATTCTCTGTTACCGCTTTTGTTATGAGTATTGTTTATCGGGATAATTCTTCACTATTTTGACTGACAACAGCAGTAACTCATGAAAATATAAATATATTTCTATTTCATTATCAACCAAAGGTTGCCTTGACTCGACACATCTCCTCACACGTATATATTATGTCTCGTTTCAGAGTAACTCGGTCATGACTATCCTTTTAAATTTAGTAGGCAGATGTCAGTCAACAACATGCGTTTGAATAAAGAAACAAAATATTTGCTGATGGATATTTGGACACATCACATTTCAACACTGATGAAACATTACTTCAATTCGAAATGTTCTAAGGATATTAATTGTTCTAAGTAAATGATTTGTACACAATGTTACTATTATTCAAGTGATTGAAAAAAACATGAAATTTGTTCGGATAAAGAAAAATGATGTAGTTTCGTGACTAAAAATGAGCAGAAAACTGAATCCACGTAATTAAACTCATCGACTCTTCTATGATACATTATTGGATACATGTTTTTCGATAATCAAACCCTGACAGTTGTTTATGACTTATCTGGAAAAGCACGTGGGTTAGTAAACCAATTTGAAACTTCAACATTAAGTTTTTTTAAGAGAAAGGCTGTGATTAATGTTGAATTAAAACTATAAATAACCTCATTAATGTTGAATTAAAACTATAAATAACCTCATTAATGTTGAATTAAAACTATAAATAACCTCATTAATGTTGAATTAAAACTATAAATAACCTCATTAATGTTGAATTAAAACTATAAATAACCTCATTAATGTTGAATTAAAACTATAAATAACCTCATTAATGTTGAATTAAAACTATAAATAACCTCATTAATCTTGAATTAAAACTATAAATAACCTCCACATTTGTAGTATTAATTAGACCGGTGCTTATTTTCGTTAAAAAAAGATCAGTGGATTTAGAACATTAACTTTCCTTTGGTGAAACTTGTCGCTAAGTGTCGCTGTTTAGCCCTACTTAACAAGCTAATTTGAGCCGTGGTTTCTCTCGAATTCAGCATGTCACTGTTTCACCCCAATACAGAGGTCGATATGGGTTACTGTTTTACCCAAATTAGCGGTCTGACTGGGTCATTCTATCATCCCACTTTAGACAGGAGTCATCGTCACTTAAATTCAGTGTACCAGTTGAACTGATGTTTCGTTCAATTCAGTAACTGAGCGAATGTTTCACTCCAATTTGACAAGATGAACGGGTTAAAGTTTCATTTACAACTCAGAAGGTTGATTAAGTCACTTTTCTTTAAATTCAACAAGGTGTTTGAGCTAAACACTCAGTCTTGAACAAAACAATATCAAAATGAGTGCTCCTAACAACTAAAGCTTAAGGTATCAAAGTTTACCTTTTCCAAGAACTTTCCAGTTGCTCATTTTCTTCCTGAAGGTTTCTGAC
This sequence comes from Carcinoscorpius rotundicauda, assembly GCA_011833715.1. Classification (NCBI taxonomy): domain Eukaryota; kingdom Metazoa; phylum Arthropoda; class Merostomata; order Xiphosura; family Limulidae; genus Carcinoscorpius; species Carcinoscorpius rotundicauda. The sequence continues at coordinate 10,404,182 of CM022400.1, read as the reverse complement.
GTTTTCAAGCAAATCACCAATGACTGTTTCAAAATATGAAACTAGATGTGGACGCTCTGAGCTCTGCAGCACTTTGTACAAATCTAGTAGCTTCTCTTCGCTAAAGAATAAAACAACAAAAGAAGTGAAGTTCTAATTCAAATCCACAGACCAAGTAAAACATTCTATTTTTATTCACATTTTATCCACTGAATAATTCCTTTAATTTTAAATAATCGCCAATAAATCAGCCGATGTAACATTTTTTATCGATTTTTGCTTGTTGTAAAGAGCAAAGCTGTACAACGATGCATATGTGCATGCCCACCACACGAATCAAACTCGAATTTTAGTGTTATTATAATTCCCGAAACTAACAGCTGTTCTATGAAGGGATTTTTCTACCATTTCATTGAGTATAAAATGAGCAATCAAGAACTATAAGATTTCAAAATAAAACTATATAATGAAGAAAGGTAAAGAAAGGAAAATTACTAAAAAATCCATCTAAACACCTGATTGGTGATATATGTTAAATCTATAATTACTATAACACCCGACTGGTGATATATGTTAAATCTATAATTACTGTAACACCCGACTGGTGATATATGTTAAATCTATAATTACTGTAACACCCGACTGGTGATATATGTTAAATCTATAATTACTGTAACACCCGACTGGTGATATATGTTAAATCTATAATTACTGTAACACCCGACTGGTGATATATGTTAAATCTATAATTACTGTAACACCCGACTGGTGATATATGTTAAATCTATAATTACTGTAACACCCGACTGGTGATATATGTTAAATCTTTCATTACTATAACACCTGATTGGTGATACGTGTTAAATCTATAATTACTATAACACCTAAATGGTGATATATATTAAATCTATAATTACTATAACACCTAAATGGTGATATATATTAAATCTATAATTACTATAACACCTAAATGGTGATATATATTAAATCTATAATTACTATAACACCTGATTGGTGATATATATTAAATCTATAATTACTATAACACCTGATTGGTGATATATATTAAATCTATAATTACTATAACACCTGATTGGTGATATATATTAAATCTATAATTACTATAACACCTGATTGGTGATATATATTAAATCTATAATTACTATAACACCTGATTGGTGATATATATTAAATCTATAATTACTATAACACCTGATTGGTGATATATATTAAATCTATAATTACTATAACACCTGATTGGTGATATATATTAAATCTATAATTACTATAACACCCGATTGGTGAGATAGCCAACTAAGTGCCCCTTATCAAAGTGATATGTCTGTGTAATTACAACGCTAGAAACCGGGTTTCGATACCTGTGGAGGGCAGATCACATATATTCCTTTCTATAGCTTTGTGTTTAACTATACTTTCATTTTCTCATTATGTTCACCATAAGACAGAATTGTTAGACTTATGTCATTTTAAACACCACATTCTATATCTACTATATTTTGGGTTTTCAAGAATTAGAAAAACGTATAATGGTAGTATTTCTTCTTCACTATATCCATTGTCAATGTTCATCTGGGCTGGCTGAGGTACAACAAACACGATATTGGTCGAAACACTATTTTTAAATACATTTACCACAGCAAAAATTGTTACAGTGCGGACGGCCTTTTCTGCTTTCATAGCATTATAATAAGTAGTTGTTAATATAATTAATTATAACCATACTCGTGAACCTGGAAAAAATGTCCGTGCCAGGACAGTTTTAATTTCATTTCTTCTTCAGTATTTTTCATGTATTTCGATAATTAATACAGCAATTACGTTAGTTTTCAAACACTTATTACTATTTGTATTCGAATTTTCTTTAAAGTCCAAGTCCATAACTTCACGGCCAGCTACGAATTGTAACAGTTTCTGGTGATAAATAGCAGTTGGACTTCGAAAAGATCACAGCTAACTGTCGATTTCCGTAGTTATTGTCTCTGAGAGATGAATCAAATAATTAACCCTAGTTTCTGATAGAATGCAATTATTTATCTGGTAAATTGTTTACGGAATTGATAACTCTTATAATTTCGAATCGATAGTTTTAAAATAATATTTAGTCTGAAACGACTAGCTGTGATAATAGTGATAAATTTGTTTTTTTAAAAAATAAAACCTCAACTTCAATGGAAAACGAAGTTTTTCTCGCACTCGTTTACTTTCTATAGCCAACAAACACAGCTATAAAGTATTTTAAGTTTTATCAGCTGATAATCATAGATCAGCTAGCTCCAAGAAGGCGTTGCTTATGACAGTCCTAGAAAGATTGTTTGTTTGTTTTGTTTTGAATTTCACGCAAAACTACACGAGGGATATCTGCGCTAGCCATCCCTAATTTGGCAGTGCAAGACTGGAGGAAAGGCAGCTATTCATCACCACCCACCGCCAACTGTCAGGCTACTCTTTAACCAACGAATAGTGGGACTGACCGTAACTTTATAATGCCCCTCAGGCTGAAAGGGCGAGGACGTTTGGTGTGACGGGGATTCGAACCTGCTTCTGGGAGGTAAAGAACAAATGTTACTCATTTTTTTATTGGTAAGAATATCCACACGAATAAAAAGTGCGTGGATAATAAGCCTTGCGTTTTAATTTTCTTATAGTTCGAATGCTCTCCGCAGTACGTTGTTGAAATGATGACGTATTTCGTACCTGAACACGCCCTGAACACGTTCAACTAAACAAAAGAAAAAATATAACCCGTTGCAAAATTATTATAAAATAACCTCCAACGAGGAGATTGCTACTATTTTTTAACATGATTGCAGATGAGAACATTTTGGAAGAGTATCTCGTGGTAAAAAAATAGAAAAAAAATTCTGAAAGAAAACTTGGATTTAATAAAATGGATCCACGCGTGTGTGTATTTTTCTCTTAAAGCAGTGCAACCAGGGACAAGATGGATCTGTTGTTGTTTTGTTGTTGTTGTTGTTGTTTTTGAATTAAGCACAAAGCTACACAATGGGCTATCTGTGCTCTGCCCACCACGGGTATCGAAACCCGGATTTTAGCGTGTAAGTCCGTAGACATACCGCTGAGCCACTGGGGGGCAAGATGGATCTATTGAAGCACTACTTGTAACAGTGAGTATTACGACAAAACTCGCTGAGTGCTGGTGTCTGCTGCAAATAAATAGCTGAAAACTAACTGTCTCAAACTTTTTTGTTCACCCTTTATAACAGCCACGTGGTTTTGAATGTTTAAGTTGTTATATTGTCGTATATTTATCACCCATAATTTTGTTTTATAAAATCCCTAACGAGACAAAAATAGGTATGATATAAAACCTCAATGACCACAATATTCTGTGAAGTTATGTACGTAATTATATAAAAGGACGATCCCTTAACTTGCTTTCTTCACACGTTTAAATTCAACTTTCAACTTATTCAAATTACGGTCCTGATGCAGACTATCTTTACGCTAACGCGTTAAACTTGTAATTTTACACAAATTTCTAAAATCGTTTTGATTGTTGTTTTATAAAAGTTAAAGTTACACAATGGGCTATCTGTGCTCTGCTCATTACTGGTATCGAAACTGGATTTTCAGCTTCAACTTCACAGACTTATTGCTAAGTCACGGGTGTGTGTATGTGGGGGGTAGGAGGGAATGTATGAAGGATTGTGGTGTATAGGTTGCAGTACTGAAGATAAACATTATGGTGGGGTAGGAGGTTTGGATCAGTACTGAAGATAATACATGTGGGGGGTAGGAAGGTTTGGATCAGACTGAAGATAATACATTTATGTGGGGTGGTAGAGAAGGTTTATGGTACATCAGTATGAGTACATTTATGTGGGGGGTAGGAGGGTTTGGATCAGTACTGAAGATAATACATTTATGTGGGGGTAGGAAGGTTTGGATCAGTACTGAAGATAATACATTTATGTGGGTGGTAGGAAGGTTTGGATCAGTACTGAAGATAATACATTTATGTGGGGGTAGGAGGGTTTGGATCAGTACTGAAGATAATACATTTTAGTTCAATCTCGTGAAAGTGAACCGAGATGTTTGAGAAAGCAGATTGGTGGCAATGTTGGTTTTGCTTTTATTGGAGCTAATTTTCAGTCGAGGAAAGGAACCCGCCTGTATTTTGTCTTTAAGATATAAGTCCTTGAGTCAGTATCACGATGTCATTAACAGTTTTACATCAAACATCTGCAGGACGACATTAATTCACTGATGTAGCTGGCACTATCAGTAACCATTTTGTGGCACGTGAAGGTTATCGATTCACTCCTGACACTGAAAACGTTCTTACGTCATCCAGACACCTGATAAAAATAGTCACATAATAGAACAGCAAAGATGATTAGGCCTAGCCCGTTTTGAGTAAATACCATTTCTGGTTAAAGAACGTTCTAACAGCATATGTTTCCAAAGTAACGTTATTCAAAATATGAGATCGTGTGCTATCAATAATTTATTTCTAATGAGGTAAAACTTCACCACGAATTCCTGTTCTCGCCAGTTTAAACAATCCTGTATATATGAGTACACATTCAATTTAAAGCAGCTGTACACATATCACGTGATACTAAACTCAGCTGGGTCAACAATAACTGATGGACAGTTTACCTAGAAGTACGTGTTTTCGAAACAGAAAGCTAACGTGTGAGCGGTTATTATATGAATAAAAAAAAAGTGACTCCTGGTACTCAGATGTGGCACCAGTCAAAACATACAAAAAGAAATATATATATATATATATCAGCTAGTAACTTGTATAATTCATACACCATATTTTGATAGAATAATACTTGTTGCATTGTTTTTCATTGCTATTTTACTTATGCTACCATCGCATTCAGAAATTCGTAATCTGAGGGTCGCGGGTTCGTGCCCGAGTTGCGCCAAACATGCTCGCCTTCCCAGCCGTGAGGGCGTTATAATGTGACGGTCAATCCCACTTTTCGTTTGTAAAATAGTAGCCCAAGAGTTCGCGGTGGGTGGTGATGAATAGCTGTCTTCCCTCTAGTCTTACACTGCTAAATTAGGGACGGCTAGCGCAGATAGCCCTCGAGTAGCTTTGTGCGAAATTCAAAAACAAACAAACAAATTCAGAAATTCCTGTTGTGGGAAAGAAAACAACAAACCGAATACGTCATTTGGGGTTAACGGCCACAATTACACCGTTGTTACCTTAAATAGATACCACAGCCGGATAGTCCGGTAATCTTGTGCAGATTGTACTGGCAATGATGAATACCTTGTATTGGTATTATTACCGGACAACTGCCTACCTTAAAAAAGATATTACCACCGGATACATTGTCTACCTTCTTCATGTATTACAACTTGACAACTGCCCTCCTTAAGAGATTGGTTATTTTAGAAAGATATTACAACTGGACACACAGGTCATCCTGTACAGATGTTACTGGACACATTGGCCGTCTTCCACAGATAGTGCAGTAGGGTACACTGACCAGGCTTTATACATATTCTGAATGCTTAAGTATCACAGAGAGGTTTTTGTTTTTTAATCTCTCACGAAGCTTCACGAGAGCTATCAACACTAACTGTCCCTAATTTATCAGTGTAAGACTAAAGGGAAGGCAGCTAGTCATCACCACCCACCGCCAACTTCTTAACTACTCTATTACCAACGAATAGTGGGATTGATCGTCACATTATAACGCCTCCACGGCTGAAAGGGCGAGCATGTTTGGCGCGACCGGGAAGCAAATCCACGACTCTCAGATTACGAGTCGCACGCCTTAACACACATGGCCATGCCGGGCCCAGTTCGAGGTACTGTTGAAATATAATATCACTTTGACGCTGGTAACAATTTTACTTGAATGTCTATTCATATCATTACAAATCATTTAGTCAAATAACTGTCTGCCTTCGACCTATTTTTAGATAGCTGTATCACATCATTTTCCTTCCAATTCGTGTTGTAACAATGCAAATTTTTAACACCTTATGGTGTGTGTTTTCTTATAAGAAAGCCACATATGGCTACCTGTTGTGTCCTCAGAGAGGAATCGAACCTCTGATTTTAAGCATCATAAATCCGATTGTTTGTTTGTTTGTTTTGGAATTTCGCACAAAGCTACTCGAGGGCTATATGTGCTAGCCGTCCCTAATTTAGAAGTGTAAGACTAGAGGGAAGCCAGCTAGTCATCACCACCCACCGCCAACTCTTGGGCTACTCTCTTGCCAACGAATAGTGGGATTGACGGTCACATTATACATCCACACGGCTGGGAGGGCGAGCATGTTTAGCGCGACGCGGGCCCAAACCCGCGACTCTCGGATTACGAGTCACACGCACTACGAACTTGGCCATGCCAGGCCCTATAAATCCGAAGACTTACCACTGTCTCAGCGAGGGACGACACCTTATGGCTAAGAATAATTACTCTATACAGATCAACTGAATTTGGCCAACTGACCTGATAAGATTTCCAGCTTTCCCAAGCTCGTTCGTCAAGTTCTGCCAGGCCTGAAATACCACTTGTTTCTTTTCGTCGTCGAGACAAGAACCCGAGTAAGAGTCGAATGGTTGTTTTTGAATCGGGTTTGCGAGAACTATTTCCTTTCTGGGCGGTGTTGAGGAAAGTGTGAGAAAATCAGTAAAGCCTTTGGAAAAGTCTTCAAAATTGATTTTTCCGTCTCCGTCGTGATCCAGGTCTTCGAATATAGCATCGGCATCTTGGGTGCTGATTCCAAACTTAGCACACAAATCTCGCAGCTCCTCTTGGCCTAAATAACCTGTCCCTCTGGTGTCACAAGCTTTAAACAGGTTCTCTAGTTCGGCAGAGGCCATTTTACGTTATGAAAAGAGAATCGAACTTGGAATCTCCATATTTACGTTTTAATTCTGTAAAGGAACGGGATGATTTTATACTTCAGGGTAAACACTGAAATGTCACTAAATATCAAAGTGGGGCTGTTTCTGTGATAACAACGATAACACACAAGAGTTTGATTTTAACATGAAATGATTATTAATCGAATATACCTTGATGTTATGTAACGTTATCTTACCGTTATTAATTCAGTCTACCTTCACGTTGTATAACTTTATCTTATCAAAACGTAAGTTTATTTCAGCGGACGTTATGCGTAATAATACTTTATTCTTAACACGTATAAGACATAAGTACATGGATCTAATATGTTTTATAAGATATAAGTACATGGATCTAATATGTTTCATAAGATGTAAGTACATGGATCTAATATGTTTCATAAGATGTAAGTACATGGATCTAATATGTTTTATAAGATGTAAGTACATAGATCTAATATGTTTTATAAGATGTAAGTACATGGATCTAATATGTTTTATAAGATATAAGTACATGGATCTAATATGTTTCATAAGATGTAAGTACATGGATCTAATATGTTTTATAAGATGTAAGTACATAGATCTAATATGTTTCATAAGATGTAAGTACATAGATCTAATATGTTTTATAAGATATAAGTACATGGATCTAATATGTTTCATAAGATGTAAGTACATGGATCTAATATGTTTTATAAGATGTAAGTACATAGATCTAATATGTTTTATAAGATGTAAGTACATGGATCTAATATGTTTTATAAGATATAAGTACATGGATCTAATATGTTTCATAAGATGTAAGTACATGGATCTAATATGTTTTATAAGATGTAAGTACATAGATCTAATATGTTTTATAAGATGTAAGTACATGGATCTAATATGTTTTATAAGATATAAGTACATAGATCTAATATGTTTCATAAGATGTAAGTACATAGATCTAATATGTTTTATAATATATAAGTACATAGATCTAATATGTTTCATAAGATGTAAGTACATAGATCTAATATGTTTCATAAGATGTAAGTACATGGATCTAATATGTTTTATAAGATGTAAGTACATAGATCTAATATGTTTCATAAGATGTAAGTACATAGATCTAATATGTTTCATAAGATGTAAGTACATAGATCTAATATGTTTTATAAGATGTAAGTACATAGATCTAATATGTTTCATAAGATGTAAGTACATAGATCTAATATGTTTCATAAGATGTAAGTACATAGATCTAATATGTTTTATAATATATAAGTACATAGATCTAATACGTTTTATAAGATATAACTATAGAGATCTCATATGTTTTATAAGATATAAATATATAGATACAATATGTTTTATAAGATATAGACATACAGATTTAATACGTTTTAAAATATGTTTCATAATTTATAAATCTAACATACTTTAGAAGCTATAAATATATAGATCTAATATGTTATTAATATCTATTGTCCGTTATGATAAAAGAATTATACGAAGAAAAACACAACTTATGCCTTTTCAAAAGTTACTTAAAGTTATATCATCTTAGTTTGATTTGATTTAGTAGGAAAATATCACTACAGGCCGTCACAGTTTGGATTATTTTGGAAAAGGTAAAGTGATTAGTTGAACAATTTTATACTCAAAAAACAAAAATATGTCACGTGTAATTATCATATTTCGTCTAAGTCAGATAAGTTGTACGGTTGTAACAAGAATGAACAATTTGAAATACTATGTTTGGTTACCGCACAAAGTGAATAAGTGATATACATTATGGGAGTGCTAAAAATCTTGTGCCTGAAAATAATGGCAGTCTACTGCGATAAGTTATCAAAAACATTGACATTTCTAGCTGCGACTTCCTAAACGTCAAGGTTCACTTGAGGATTGCAAATATCCTAAAAATAGTTTAATGGTTACTGACGGATTACTTTACAAATAACCTAGACTAGTTTAGTGGTTACTGTCGGATTACTTTACAAATAACCTAAACCAGTTTGGTGGTTACTGACGGATTACTTTACAAATAACCTAGACTAGTTTAGTGGTTACTGTCAGATTACTTTGTAAGTAACTTAAACTAGTTTAGAGATTACAGTCAAATTACTTTACAAATAATCTAAACTAGTTTAGTGGTTACTGTCGGATTACTTTACAAATAACCTAGACTAGTTTGGTGGTTACTGTCGGATTAATTTACAAATAACCTAGACTAGTTTAGTGATTACTGTCGGATTACTTTATAAGCAATCTAAACTAGTTTGGTGGTTACTGTCGGATTACTTTACAAATAACCTTGACTAGTTTGGTGATTACTGTTGTGACCTAGTTTATCTCAGTAAAATCAGTATGTGTTGTTTACATTGGTTTAACTTATTTTTGTATAGAACATATTATCGTCATCCGTATGTTGACATCTGTTTTGTTTGTTGACGTAAAGCTACACAATATGTTTATATGTGATCTTCTCTATACAAGAGTCAAACCTCAGATTTAGCCTAATAAGCCCTTAAAGTTAGTACTAAACACATTGCATATCGATTATGATTTTGTGCCAACATTTAATAATCCGCTGGCTGTTAAAAACTGCAAAGTAATAAAACTAGCGTTTGGTTACAAAATGATTATTTAGTACAAGTATCTGTAAGTCAGAGGTAGTTTGTTATTATAATTATGTTACGAGTATCTGTAAGTCAGAGGTAGTTTGTTATTATAATGATGTTACAAATATCTGTCTGTAAGTCAGAGGTAGATTGTTATTATAATGATGTTACAAGTATCTGTCTGTAAGTCAGAGGTAGTTTGTTATTATAATGATGTTACAAGTTTCTGTAAGTTAGAGGCAGTTTGTTATTACAATGATGTGACGAGTATCTGTAAGTTAGAGGCAGTTTGTTATTACAATGATGTGACGAGTATCTGTAAGTTAGAGGTAGTTTGTTATTACAATGATGTTACGAGTATCTGTAAGTTAGAGGTAGTTTGTTAATATAATGATCCACATTTGTGAGTTTTAAAAATATATAACCTATTAAACGAGCCCATCTAAAACTAGTTGTTTTACTTAATAAACTTGCTACGTTATAAATCACAGCTTGATGAACTAAGCAAGAAACAGAACAATAAATCATACAAGAATACCAGTCTGTTAATTTATTTTGAATCAGAAAAATGTAAAATATTATTTCGCATATTTATCGCTTTCTCTTCAGTAACATGACACTACAAATGACTGTTTCCAGTTTAATGATTCAAAGTTAATACGGGTCTTTTTACAATTCAATAATTCAGGATAAAATGAAAGTAAAATTAATAATGATCGTTTTATAATCTGATAATTCAGATGAAACAGAGGTAGAAGTGATTAGCTTGTAGTCTGATATTTAATACTAGGAAATGAACAACGTAAGAAGTGTGTTTGTGTTTAGAATAAAACTAGATTGGATTATTTATCGTGTCGGGGAATTGAATCCCAAATTTTTGCGTTGTAAATGTATGATATACCAGGGGACATAGCGTGAGTAAATGCAAATGACTCTTAATTATTTTTAATGCAATGATATTATTGCATAAGTTAAAAATTAACGTCAGGATATACCCATTAATTATACGTTTGATTGCTAATTGACGAAATAGCCCAAAGTAGTTGACAAATGAATACTATATTGAAGGGAACTTTTAAAGCACGAATATGCTTTTGTCTTACGCTATAAATCTTTATGGGAATATAATTTATAATATAAAAAAAACAGCTAAAACTAAATGCGTAAAATGTTTTAAAAACTTTTATTTATCTGTTGTTAAGCTCAAAGCATAAAACTGGTTTTCTGACCTGCTCCCCGCCACGGGTATCAAAACTCAGTTCTTAGTGTTATTAGCCTTCAGACTTAACACTGGGACACTGTGGATGGGTCGGGACGAAAGTTCTTACATTACTGAAATATGAACTTACGAAACAACACGAAGTTATTGTGTCATTGAAATATCAAATATAAGGCGTGCGTTATCGCAGGCTTGCTGTATTTCTTCATGTTTTATTTAATTGAGATGTTATTCGGATAACAGTATGCTAACAACGCTGACGTCAGTGTAAAACAACTAGAAAACGCCAGACACAGATTGTAAAAAAGTGGACATATAGAACTTGCATTAGTAAAAGGTTTTATTTCATATATAAATACGTGATTAAATTAGACTTTTGTTATAGTGTTACATTTTAATAAATATACTGGCTTAAAGAACGACTTACTTATCGAGTCCGACGAACAAACTAATATGTATTTATTACTTTCGTTAAAACACATGCCAAGTAAAAACATAAAATAATAGCACGAATACAAGTTTATCAAGTGACGGGGTGATCATTGCGTCAGACCTCTGTTCCCACCTTAATATAAAATTCCTTCTCAGATTTCTTCGGTTAGGCTTAGCGTAAAAACGTTTTTGAATACTCTTAACAGCTGAATAAGGCTTTCTGTGTAGACTAACTGCAAATTTTGTCTTTTATCTTGAAAAATAAGCCACAGAATATGTTGTCTTTGTTATTAACCACTAGTAAGACACATGATAAAACAGCTCACCCCATATTACAAAAAAAAACTCCTTTATCGATTGATCATGTAAGAGATTGTTAATGAAAATATTGACACTAATGTTGAGCAAGTACTTACCTTATTATTTCTGAGATGTCTATAGGCCTAGAGTTGATTGAACGTTACTCGTCTTCGTAACATGTAGCTCGTGATAATATCTCGTGCACTTTGATAAATGGTAGCAGACTTCACAAAAATATATCTGAATATAGATATAGTCGGTTTATCAGGCGGATAAGGTAGATAAACACCTTTACGAATTTATTTTTTGTTTTGTTTTATTTGTCTAAATAAAAGTAATTCTAATCAAGAATAATTCTTTAATACTGTTTATGTTTAACAAAATGGCTCTTATTAAAAGAAAGCACTGATGTTTTCCATACACCGAGTTATGCATGCGAGCTGAGAAAGCTCGAATAGATACGTAAAACTACAAGAAAATATTGTAAGTAAATGCCTTCTTGACAAACGTCTCAAACTGTTGAGGGAATTCTTTTTAACTGCACCGTTTGTAGGTCGTGAAGAAATTTTAGATTTGCAGCTGTACAGTACCCATAAATGAATCCAATAAACAGCTGTACAAATTTACCATCCCGTTCCTACGTCATATATTTATATGAAGTCGTTTTTGTACGCACAAGCTGTATGTATTGAAACACCTGTACAATATTTTTTTTGTTCAGAATTGGAACTTGAAACCATCAGTACATTGTGAAAATCTGTAATTACAGAATTGTGGAAAGACAAGATAGCTTTATGTTTCATAAATATATCATTCATTACAACCATGGTTTTGCCTGTCACTGATTATGTCTTTACAGTTTTGTAATTTTTACAACCTTTCTTTATTTGGTCTTATTGTTTCAATTCTATTGTATGTTTTTTTTTTCTTGGAAATAAACCCTCAAGGGGTTGAAAATAACGTGGTGTTACAGATACCTGTACCCCAATACAATTGTTTTATTATAAACGTGACTTATTATGAACACGCTTCTCTAGAAGTGCACGGGCTTAAAAAGTGAAAATGTATAGTATGTGTAAGCACCGTTTCTCGGATCATCATGTCTGTCATTGTTTTCCAAGTAATGAGTTCTGTAATTAAACGAATAGCTTACAAGGCACTGACTTGTTGGAGGAAAGCAAAAATCTCTGTGTGTGTGTGTGTGTGATTTCTTGTAGCAAAGCACCACTTTGGGCTATCTGCTGAGACCACCGAGAGGAATCGAACCTCTGATTTTAGTGTACTAGCGGGTAAGGCAACAGAATTTGAAATGCTATTTTGTATTCATTTCTTGTTTTTATTTGGAATTGAAATAGACAGATTAAGAGGGATTTCGAAAACGAAGTTTGTGCAGTGAACAAGTTTTAGTACCCCCGCTGGTACAGCGCTAAGCCTACGGCTTTAAAACGCTAAAATTGGGGGTTCGATTTCTCTCGGTGGAGTTAGCAGATTGCCCGATGTGACTTTCCTGCAAGAAAAAATATACACACATGTTTTTGATGACAATTTTAAGGCCTATTGGTCTTTCCACTATTTCAACCACATTTCAGCGTTTAATTTAGAATATTTATTTGTATTATTATCATTATTTTAGTTTACAAAGGTTGATATATTATCAATGTATAAGCCACTACAAATATACATCATTAATAAATAGAATAAAAGATGGCGTATCATAGATGTATCAAGACACACAGTAATGTGTCTTGCAGCCCAAAGGTCCTGCTGCAGAGCACATTAACGATTGTGTGTTGGTTTTTAATTTTGCGCAAAGCCACTAGAGGGCTCTCTGTGCTAGCCGTCCCTAATTTAGCAGTGTAAGACTAGAGGGAAGGTAGCTAGTCATCACCACCCACCGCCAACTTTTGAACTCCTATTTTAACCAACGAATATTGGGATTAACTGTAACGTTATAGCGCCCCAACGGCTGAAAGGAGGAGCATGTTTGATGTGATGGGGATTCTAACCCGCGACCCTCAGCTTACATGTTGGGTGCAGTAACAATTTATAATAATTTTACAACAAATATTATTTAATTAGTTGAGCCACGTGTTTTGTTTTACCAATCATCATGCCCCGAGATGAACACAAAACACGTGACTCAACTACTTAAATATTATTTGCTGTATAATTGTTATCAATGTATAAGTGCAGATACCAATTTTGATTTCATACCTTTCCTTTAAGACGCATGCTCAGTCCTCTTTTAGTCGAACTTTCTTTTCACACGTGATGGGTTTAACTACATAGCCTGCCGTAGTAAACCAAGGTTGTTGTAATAATGAAATACAAAACTTAGGCTTAGGCAGCCCTAAAATAACAAACACCAACAGAATATCATTGTTATATTAAAAGTGTCCTAATAAATAAACAGCAACGCAACAATAAGTTTCCGAAAAACCCATACAAACATTGTAAAACAATAGGTATTATTAGGCTTAGTGATGAGTTTGTTACTAGAATGCTTAGAAAGTTCTATGTTGTTGTTGCAGACCTATTGTATCTCATTATGACTTATTGATTTGCGAAAGCTATTAGTTTAGTGATTATATATCACTGAGATACTTCAGGGAAGAGAAAATATTTGCTTTGTCAACTCGACACAATTTCCTTTACAGGCTATTAATACCGGAAATCCCTTCTTAAATATTAAATATTATGTGACGTCGTTTTAGTGTCCACTGACTTACAGACAGATAACGCACTGCTGTGTAGTCGCGTGAGGGGTTATAACAAGTGGACCCTCAAGGCGGCCTTTGGCTCCCTTTCGAAGAAATAATGTTAATATGCACTCAAATAAACCGTTTTTATTTCTGCAACGCCAATCGAGGTGTGTGTACAGAATGTATGCAGTGTGCACAAGACAGCAAGCTAGTCATTAAAGTTTAACACGGCTCTTAAGTAGAATGGACAATGAAATTGATTCACTCAGAATAATAGTTTGCGAAGAAATTATGTTATCGCGTGCTTCAAAAAGGTCGCCCCATGCACTCACATTAATAGGTGGACACCAGGTACAACACGTGTTGATAACACGAGACAAGTAAATGCTGATTACTGATTCTGTTGAGGTGTTTAACAAGACCAGCAGTTTGTTGTGTTTCTTGCAGACCGTTTGAAACGTTCGATTTGATTTTTTTTATTACCGGTGTTGCGTTTATCGAAATGTTCAATATTATAAGTGCAATGTATTGACAGCTATTTAAAATAAGGTATACATAGGAGGTTTGGTTTGGTTCGAATTGCGCCCCCCCCCAGTGGCTCAGCGGTATGTCTGCGGACTTGCACGCTAAAATCCGGGTTTCGATACCCGTGGTGGGCAGAGCACAGATAGCCCATTGTGTAGCTTTGTGCTTAACTCAAAACAACAACAACGAATTGCGCGCAAAGCTACACGAGGACCATATGCGCTAGGCGTCCCTAATTTAACACTCTAAGACAAGAAGGAAGGCAGCTAGTCATCACTACCCACCACCAGTTCTTGGGCTGTTTGTTCTTCCATCAACGAATGATGAAGTTAATTGTAACATTATGACGCATCCAAGCAAGCATATTTGCTGATGGATGTTGTGTCCTAGACCCACAGATTGCGTGTGATTGGAGCGCCCTCGTCATCAGACCCTAGTTCAGTGAATTTGGATAATTATTTTATCATAATGTTTAAGATACGTGAGCGAAATAACGACTTCCAGAAAACTGCACGTTAATGTTGTGTACGACGCACTGTCTCTTTCAAAAAATAATTTCATACATATTTTCAACTCCCATATCAGAATAAATATTCATGTATTATCTTTTGGTTGTTTTTTTAACCTGTTCAGTGCCGTAGACGAGATAACTCGTCCAAGCCGATCGGTAACACGGTGCCACGGACAAGATAATTCGTTCTCGATAATACCTAATTTTAACGCTAGATGTCAGAACTATACACAAATTTCACCTACTTAGAGAAAAATAGTATTTGTTACTTATTTCCTTTGTTTTAAAAATTACTCAACTTTACTGTACCAAACCCGGCTTAGGAGCTGTCTTGCCAGCTGAAACAGGTAAAGGAAACAGAAGTTACTATTATATGTATGACTAAATGATATAATGTATTTATTTATCATATGGATATTTAACTATTAAACTAGTAAAGACCCGGTATGGCCAAGTGTGTTAAGGCGTGTGACTCGTAATCTGAGGGTCGCGGATTCGCATCTCCGTCGCGCCAAACATGCTCACCCTTTCAGCCGTGGGGACGTTATAATGTTACGGTCAATCCCACTATTCGTTGGTAGAAGAACAAACAGCCCAAGAACTGGCGGTGGGTAGTGATAACTAGCTGCCTTCCCTCTAGTCTTAGAGTGTTAAATTAGGGACGGCTAGCGCATATGGTCCTCGTGTAGCTTTGCGCGCAATTCGAACCAAACCAAACCTCCTATGTATACCTTATTTTAAATAACTGTCAATACATTTTACTTAAAATATTGAACATTTCGATAAACAAAACACCGGTAATAAAAAAAAATCAAATCGGCTAGCGCAGATAACCCTCGAATAGCTTTGTGCGAAATTCAAAAAACACACAAAACACAAACTGGTACACACAATGTCGTGAAACACGTTTATTTGTTTTTAAAGCGCAAAACTGCACAATTGGCAACATATGGTCCACATAGCGCGGGTTCGATAACTCGGTATTTAGCGCTATGAATCTTTAAACGTAATGCTGGACTGCGGGAAATGGGTGTCCCTTTCGTGGCCTTACTTATTGGATTCACAGGTTTTTGTTTATTTGTGAGTTAGAACAGAACTTCGAAATGAGTTACAAATTCTGTTTTTAGCGGTTTAAGCAATGAAGATCAACGCTAAGACACTTCCAGTTAGTTTGTTTGTTTTGGAATTTCGCACAAAGCTACTCGAGGGCTATCTGTGCTAGCCGTCCCTAATTTAGCAGTGTAAGACCAGAGGGAAGGCAGCTAATCATCACCACCCACCGCCAACTCTTGGGCTACTCTTTTACCAACGAATAGTGGGATTGACCGTTATTTAATAACGCTTTCACGGGTGAAAGTGCAAGTGTGTTTGACGTCATGGAGATTTGAACTCGCGACTTTCAGATTACGAATCGAGCACACTAACCGTGTCAGGGCCGGACTCATTTAACTTAAAAAAACAAATTCGTTTTCGATTATGATTAGTTAATTGGGATTTTGGTTTTTCTTGTGTAGATTTGAGTCACACATGTTACAGAAATAGCACAATAAAGTAAACCTTTAGATGTACAAGTGAAATTACTAATTACAGATTAAAGTGACTTTAAGCTTACGTTCTATTATCAATGCAAAGGTAAGTGTTGCATCTGTTCCTATAACATTTGTAAGTACTAACTTGAGTATCACACAATAAGTAGTGTGCTGTTATGAACTGGATTATGTCTCGTTTATAAGAAGCTAGAGGGCCACGTGTCTGACTTGTGCTGTCATGTGAAAGGTGTCCGACAATACGCATGTCACTTGTGAGTTGAATGGGTGGTTCATAAGTGTAGGAAGAATGCGTTTACGATTGGTGGCACAACTTGCTTAGAATTTGTATTTAGAATTAACCCAAGTTTTTCTAGGTAGCTGAATCCTATGAGGTATTATTAGGATTACGGCCAATTGATGAAACAATGCATTCTAATCCTTATGAGTAGAAATGTAAGAAAATTATATTTAATTAACTATACAGATGGTAAACTCGGTTTTTAGTTTCGCTTTAAGTATATAACTTGTTTCTATTGGAAGTTATTGGTATTAGTTTTGTCTTTGTACATACAACGTTATCTACTGTCACCGCCTTCCTTGCAGGTTGTTTGGTAACAACTGTGTTAAACGTTGAAACTCTTTTCTTTATAATGGTATCTGACGTCATCTGAAGAAAGGGCTAAAGTTTGACAATTTTACGAGTAACGTAAATCGTTTATTTCAATATTCAATAAAACGTTTTAGCAATAAAAGTTCACATTATTTTACAAAACAGAACATGACTTTTATACGGAATTATCTTCAACGGGTATAGTGACCTCGTCATTATCATCTTTCCAGATGTCGCTGTCGTCAGTATCCAGAATTGATGGGTTGCCGCCTTTTCGGAGCTCTTCGATAACTTCCTTTTCATTGGGCAGAGCGTTAGCAGGTTTTGGATTATCATTGGTTGTCTGTCTCTCTGACAACGAACGGGTATTTTTTTCTGCCGGCAAGCACTTCCCTTTCTGGCAGAAGTAATCAATATCGTTTTCTTTATGACACCAAGTTCCATCAGGAAACTTTGTGTCGGCGCCCACGACGTCATTAAGCTCGTAGGAAGGATTATACCAGGATCCAGTGGACTTTAACTTACAGAACAAAGAACAAGCATCAGTAGCTGAAAATAAAATAAACAGTTTTGTCTTCATCATTATCTCACTGAATAAAATCTGAATTGTGCAACAACAACAAAAAAATTCTAACTCATTCTAACCAGTTTGGGAAAAAACGTGACAGTTCGCACATTTAATATATTTCATGGTCTTTATTGTAGTCACAAAATTATTTGTGGGCGGTTTTCAGAAGGTTTTATGGTTAAAACGTTGGCTCATTACACATTTTAGTAGCCAGGAGCACGCCGCGAGTACAGCAGTAAGTCTACGGATTCACTACGCCTAAAATCAGGCGTTCGATTCCCCTCGGTGGACTCAGCAGATAGCCGGATGTGGCTTTGCTATAAGAAACACACATATACATACCGGTGATCGAAGTTACTTGTAGACAGTTTCTGAAGAGACTCGACAACTAGCACATTTGATTTATTACACACGCCTTGAAATAATTAGGAATTATAACGGACAAATGAATTTAATGTTAAAAGTTAACATGTTTTCTGTCATAACGAGTGTGGGTGTACTTAACTAAAATATATAGGTTTTCAGTTTCTCTTTTAAAATGGCGAACCAATACTTGAAAACTGTTTTACTTACATAATTCTAAAAACCTTATAAATCGTGAATTTTCAAACACGATATTTTCAGTCTTTTATCGCAAAACGGCAAATACCGGTAAGTGTTCTTTGCTATAATCTTTTAATTATTTGGTATTTGAAGCTTGAATGCGTAATTTATCATAAATTAATATATTTTTTGCATGGCAAGTGTATTTGTATCTGTTTTTATAGCAAAATCACATCAGGTTATCTTCTGAGTCCACCGAAGGGAATAGAACGCCTGATTTTAGCGTTGTTCATCCTTAGACCAACCGCTGTACCAAGGAGACTATTTTACATCGCGAAGTATTCATGAAAATCGTACATTTGGATGGCTGTGAAGATAGTTGGCAAAATATTACTAACCATTAATGTTGATTTAATATAGACTTAGTAAGTACTGAATTGCTAACTTATATGGGTCTAAGACGATTCGTTGGTAAAAGAGTAGCCCAAGGGTTGGCGGTCGGTTTTTTAAATAATAAATAATAACGGAAGTAATAAAAACACGAGAATCTGAAACAATCAGAAAATAGAAAACTTTGGTGGTCCAAATTTTTCAGATTTTCCTAGCTTTGTGATCCTTGTACGATTGTACTGCTAAGAGATAAAACCTGGAATTTCAAACTCATTGTTAAATGACCACTTTACCAAGAAGGGCAGACTTTGGAAGATTATATAGCCTCATTCCCAGTTTAAATGAAAAACCAGCTATATGTAAGAATCACATATTTAAACACTGCCATTTCTTTATGAAGTCACCGAGTTTTAGCTATCGAAACGTCAGCGTAACTATTAACGTATGAATTATACAGCTAAAACCACGCTTCTTGTTTCATTGTTGTGGCTAAACTTCGTCAGTTTCACAGCATTTTTGGAAATGTTTCACTGTCGAAGAGTGGAGTCGATAATAAAGAATCGTATGTCCTAAACATTTAAAAACCAAGTCTAAGATAAACATAGACAAACATCATTAAATTGAAAACAAGGTAGGGACAAAATTAATAGACGTGCTTTTATTGGCTATCGTTCGTTTATTTTAACAAGAAAAAGTGTGAAAAATAACTAACAGAATTAGTTCGAAATATACAAATGTCGGTTTTTTTCTAGTTGTCACTAGAAACTCGATTAAAAGGATGGTATAAGTAATTATTTTGTGAGCAGGCTAATTCGATTGAAATCTGTCAGTAATAATATTTATTTATTCAGATGTTTTGTTAATATCTTTATTAAGAATTCTAAACCTTCATAAGAAAAGTAAAAAAAAATTAAATTCGCATAAAGTAGCTACTTTCTAAGTAGGAATTGCAAGTCAGAGAGAATTTATTAGCACTTTTGCTAATGTTAGGGTATTTCATTTTACAACGCAACCTACCGTTTTTTACGATTCTCACTTTAGATGATAAATGTCATAGACTTAACCTATTGACTGCCGAGTATTTCAGCTGCTACAATACAACTCTAATGCTTCTTCATTTAGTAATTTTTTTCGTGACGACATTTTGGATCGAAAGTGAAACAATTTGTAAGTAGGTCAAATGCGTGTATGGTGCTGACATCTAGCGTTGAAGTTAGGTTTGAGTTATCTTGTCTACGGCACTGAACAGGTTAATGGTATTACAAGGGTTGGATATAACCTCGACGGTAAGCTCACAGATATAGAATTTCAAACTCGAGGAGTCGAGCTCTTGTGGTGGACATAGCTTAACGCTGAAACAACAGTAAGAATAGGCTTAGCTATATTATGACAATTTGATAAAAGGATGATAGATATCTTTTCACGTTTTATTTGAATGAATGAATATTTAATTGTTTAAATTGGTGACATAAATTTATTAGAAATAAAACAAAAGACTTCATTTCAAATCTCGTTTTTAACCTGATAATGGATGTGAAAACGTTGTTACATATTTTGTGTTTTTAATATCCATATCAAGCCGTTTTTATCATATGCACTGCTGGCCAAAATCTTTAGGCCAGTAAACATAAAGAAAAAAATACGCATTTTGCGTTGTTAGACTCAACCACATATATGAGTAGAGCTTCGAAAGATGAAGATAAAAAAGGAAAAATAAAAATAAAAAACTTTTCAGCATTCAATAGGGAGAATGCGCAAGCCGTCCTTAATTTAGCAGTGTAAGACTGGAGAGAAGGCAGCTAGTTATCACCACCCACCGCCAACTCTTGGGCTATTCTTTTACCAACGAACAGTGGGATTGACCGTAACATTATAACGTCACAACGGCTGAAAAGGTAACCCCAGATTACGATTCACACGCCTTAACCCACCTGACCATACCGTGCCCATTCGTTATTAATTAAAGTTTTGACAGTTAAAAAGCAGTGTTTCAGACACTCTTAGCTAGATGGCACTTAAAATACATTTCAACGCGTGACGAATACTGTGATACATAAAAACTTACACGCCGAATGCTTCACTTGCACCCCTTCACCTGAGAGGTCGCTGATGTATTTTTGGAGCTTCGTGCACATATTTTTTGCATAATCAACAGGATCTTCACGTTTGGAACAAATCTGTAATAAAAAGAAAAAATGGCACAAAATAATGTGGATTGGTGAAGATATTTAGTGTCTATTTGTTTGAGAAATAATAAAAACATTCCAGACTCAGCACCCAAAGTGTCAAGTTCTACAGTCAATAAGAAACTCTATTACGCTTTCTCTTTGAAAAATAATACAAACTTCAAACAAATGAAATATTTAAGGTGGCAAGAAGTGAATTTGTTTGTTTGTTTTTTTTAATTTCACGCAACGCTACACGAGAGCTGTCTCGAATTTTGCAGTGTAAGACTAGAGGGGAGCTAGTTAGTTATCACCGTCCACCGCTAGCTCTTCGGCTACTCTTTTACCAACGAATAGTGGGATTGACCGTAACATTATAACGCCCTCTTGGGCCCAACCTTGAGACATTTGATTCAGTTTTAGTTTTTCAACTGCAGATACTTGTCTACCTTCTTCTTTTTCTGCACCGGAGATGGCCAGATGGGTTAAGGTGCTTGACTCGTAATCTGAGGGTCTAAGGTTCAAATCTACCGTTGTACCAAATATGCTCGCCCTTTCAACAGTGGGGGCGTAATAATGTGACCATCAATCCCACTATTCGTTGGTAAAAGAGTAGCCTAAGAGTTGGCGGTGGGTGGTGATGACTAGCTGCCTTCCTTCTAGTCTTACACTCCTAAATTAGGGAAGGCTAACGCAGATAGCCCTTGAGTAGCTTTGTGCGAAATTCAAAAACAAACAAACCAAACAATCACTGAAGAACTGAAATATATTCTCTATTTCTGTTACAGGTTAAGAAATAACCTTTAACCTTCTTGACTCGAGGTAAATAACCAACTTTTCATGTACACAACGATAACATAAAGTATCATGTTATAAATAAGTTAGACATATAATTGGTAAATTTTTGTCACATTAAAAGGACAACAGTAGTTAAAAAAATTAAGATGGTGGTTTCAAATAATTTCAAAAGGCAGATGTGGGTATTTTAAGCTGTATCCGATCCATGGGCAAAGTATTGCCAGGTGGTTAGGGCGCTTGACTCGATCTTAAATACGTATTCTTGAAATACTCGTATATCACATTTCATCTCTGATATATACATACATGTTCAGTATGTATCCTTTACGTATTTATCTTCTACCATGAGTATATACCCTTGATCTCGAGTATCTATTCTTCAGATACTTACACATTATATTTTATCCTAAACCTAAAACGACAGGATAATCATGAGTCCCGCTGGATATTAGTTTGTTTGTTTGTTTGTTATTGAATTTTGCACAAAGCTATTCGAGGGCTATCTGTGCTAGCCGTCCCTAATTTTGCAGTGTGAGACTAGAGGGAAAGCAGCTTGTCATCACCACCCACCGCCATCTCTTGGGTTACTCTTTTAACAACGAATAGTGGGATTGATCGTGACAGTATAACGCCCCCACGGCTGAAAGAGCGAGAATGTTTGGTGCGACCGGGATGCGAACCCGCGACCCTCAGATTACGAGTTTACGAGTCGCACGCCTTAACACGCTTGGCCATGCCGGGCTCCCCGCTAGATATCAGTTTAGAGTGACGAAAATCTGTGTTATAATTATAAATATTCTGGAGTCCTTTCAATAAAATCTTTGGAAACTGTTTCCAATATTTTAAATTATACTAGTCCAACTTAGCCACTGTTACGACTTTAACGCAGTTTTAGTTCTTCGTGTCAATCAAACAACTACCTGACACTCTGGTATCGATATTTCTTGTGCTATCATACAGACCTAACATAGTAAATATTAACTACAATTAAAGCAGATAGCACAATAAATTGGTCATAAATAGATAATCTTCCCACCAGATGTCGCTCACAGGCAACTGTAACACAGGCCAATGATGGTTTTATTGTCTCCAGTTCCAACATTCCAATAAAGGATAATATATCAATGTTATCATCTATCTTCAAGTCAAATAAGCAGTTAAAAAATCAAATGTGTAACGTGCTATAGCGTTGTTAAACAGACTAACTCAGATAACTTTCAATTGGTGGTTACTTGATCGCGTGACCTGAGAGACTCGGGTACACCTGGACCTCTGCCTACCTCTTTGCCAATTGACTTGGTTCGTGATTATTGGATGAGGAATATGGTCTGGAATTCCAGATAACTCTTTCTTACGTGACCCTCCCAGTGACAAAGCGGCTACATCTGCGCATTTACAGCGTTAGAAACCGGGTTTCGATATCTTTGGTAGGCAGAGCACAGACTGCCCAACTTATAGCTTTGCGTTTAACTCCAAACCAACAAACGAAGAGATAGTTCCCACATCATGAGGTCACTGCAATAGGTGGTAACTGAAAATCGTGTTCCACCAGACCGTAAAGCGTCGAACCAGTTTTTTTTTGCGTCATAAACCACCTAGCTCCATGTTAATTAGTAAAATGAAGTAATCAATTGGGACAACTGGTTTCACGCAAATCGTTTTACCTCTCGTCATATTCATAGGGTAATCTAAAAAAATATAAGGTTATGTTTTGTTTCTTTTTTTAATTTCGCGCAAAGATACACAAGGGCTATTTGCGCTAGCCGTCTATAATTTAGCAGTGTAAGACTAGAGGGAAGGCAGCTAGTCATCACCACCCTCCGCGGTTACTCTTTTACCAACGAATAGTGGGATTGACCTCCACATTATATCGACCCTACGGATGATAGGGCGAGCATGTTTGATGCGACAGGGATTTGAGCCCACGACTGTCAGATTACGAGTTGAGCGCCTTAACCACCTGGTCCGGTTATGTTCTGAGGGAAAGCAATTGGATCTTTTATTTCCCCTCAAATAATAGATGAACAGTTAACTCCAATCAGTGATGTCGAGAAACCCACTTGTTGAGAATTTTATATGCAAAAACGGCTCGTTTGGGTTGAGAAAATATTTCAAATAGAAGAGCGAACAACGTTTCGACCTTCTTCGACCCGCCCTCTACATTACGACACTCAGCTACACAACCCCTTCCAAACATGTGGTCAGCTTCCGGTCAGTTACCTCTTTCTTTGTGAACCTGACGATGACCGAAGAAGGTCGAAACGTTGTTCGCTTTTCTATTTGAAATATTTTCTCAACCCAAACGAGCCGTTTTTGCATATAAAAGTTAACTCCAATATTACTAATAAACATATATTATTGTACTTACAGCACTGTCGTCACAAAGACTAATTTTGTAGGTCGGACCATCACACGTCACAGAATTTTTTGGCCTGAAAAACAGCATAAAACGAATAAATACAATGTTTATTCACTGAATAGTACACACATACGCATATATAGTTTTCACTGGACTTCGTTTTATAACTGACTTATGTGAATAAGATGGATGTAAGATGGACTAAAAATATAGTTTCGGTAGCCCGTAGTGGGCAGAATAGAGATAGCCCATCATGTAGCTTTGAGCTCTAATAACCAACCTGTAAGTAAGTAAGTTTGTGCATATAATAAATCAGAACTTCCGAAAAATGCCATGTATTGTTGTATAAGAAATCAAGAGTGTCATCTGGGGCCAGAGGCGACAGATACAGCGTAGAGCTTTCTATGCTATTGACTTCTGCTTAAAATTTGCTCCACCCCCTTATCAAGTGGAAAACCAGGTCACTCTAGTGGTGTCCACTCAGCAGCACCTTCTGTCCATGAGGCTACTCTTTATCGAATATCTGTATTGACTCTTACACTTATAACACATTAACAGCAGGAAGTGGCGAGTGTTTTGGAAGCAAATAGTTGTTCAAGCTCAGGACTTTTGGATACAAGAAATTTGATTCAGTTCGTTTTAACTTAGTAATGAAACTCGAAAATCACTGGCCTCTTCTGTTGTTTTTAATAAGTGTGTTTAGTTCCACATAAAAATTCGATAACACATGTAATTTATAGAATTCATTAGTTCGACAAAAAAAAAATCGTTTCGTGGGTTTTTTGGTGATGATAAAAATAATTTAGTTTTTCTTTTGTGATTAAAATTTAAAGAGCAAACCTAAATACGCATTTTCTAAAACTGGTCAGTTGGTTAGGGGACTCTATTTGTAACCTTCTGGTCATTGATTACACTGAATATATTTCCCCTTTCAGTCGTGGGAATTTTATAACATGGCAACCAATCCCACTATTCGTTGGTAAAAGAGTGGTCTAAGAGCTGGCGGTGGTGGGTGTTTATTAGTTGCCTTCCATTTACTTTATCACAGGAAAAGCATGGACGGCCGCCTCAGATTACCCTGGTGTAGCTTTCCACGAAATTTTAAACAAACAAAAACAATCGATTGGTCTAACGAATTACATTTTATCACTTAATATCAAAGTGTTTTAATTATTATTAATTAATTAATTTAAGTGTAATTAAAAATACTTCAAATATGTAACTCGTGAACGTGCGACAAGCAACACATGAAAGTATTCTGGGTAACTCGATTACCTGGCATTACTGAAGGTTCTTGTATCTCTAAAAATTAATCATTTCAGTGAACGGGTCACCTACGATCAGTGAAGTTTATTGTACTTTAGCTGTGTTTTTAAAATTACCACTTTTGATAAACTGATTACCAAGAATTAGTGGAAGTTCTTGGACCTTGAACTAGCTTGTTTGTGTTTTCTTGCAGTAAATCTACATCGGGCTGTCTAATGATGCCCTCGATGGGGGGCAGCATGGACAAATGCGTTAAGGCGTTTCACTCGTAATCCGAGGTTCGCGGGTTCGAATCACGGTCGCACCAAACATGCTCGCCATTTCAGCCGTGGGGACGTTATAATGTGTTGGTCAGTCCCACTATTCGTTAGTAAAAGAGAAGCCCAAGAGTTGGCGGTGGGTGGTGATGACTATCTGCCTTCTCTCTAATCTTACACTGCTAAATTAGGGACGGCTAGGGCAGATAGCCCTCGAGTAGCTTTGCGCGAAATTAAAAACACACAAACAAACAAACCCTCGAGGGGAAGCAAACAGCTGATTTTAGTGTTGTAAGTCCGCTGTACCAGTGTGGCACTTTTAAACAGTGCCAGTTTTAATAAACTGATCACACAGGATTAGTGCAGGTTACTGTGTATCATTAAAACAGCAAAACGTTTAGTCAAATGGATACCTGGTATAGGAGCAGGTTGTTGTGTCTTTATATATCTGTTTAAATAATACCAGTTTTCGAAAATTGCTTACCTGGGATTTGTGCACGTTCTTGTACCTGTAATTACACCTTTAGAATTCTTAATACAGCCAGAAGTACAGTCACCAAGCGTCCATTCTGTCCAGCCACCCTTTACCACCTCCAAATTTTTGCTACCCCAGGGTTCGCAATTTCCCTTTACACACCACTAACAAAAAGAATGGTTTGAAGATGACTTATTGATACACTTACATTAAATAGTTTCTATTTTTAATCATTAATCAAATAAAACGAACAACTCTCCAATATTTTTATTTATTCTTAAGCCTAATTCTAACACTTGTCTCTAAGATTTTTGTTTAATCTTAAGCCTACATTGATAATTCGAACACTCGTCTATAACTTATTACGTTACCTTGCTTTGAACAGTTTATATTTTTACCCAGATATTTTCAACTATCATGAACTTCAATGTTTCAGAGTTTGTTTCTCCTCATCGCAAAACTACACAGTGGATTATTTGCGTTCGGTCCATGGAAATCAAGTCTTGGACTTTGTTGTTGTTTTTCCATGATCTCACAACTCATGGGGAATATTTCATTGAGTCAGCCAGTGGTTTAATTACACTATGCAACAATTTTTTTACTTTTTCTTGTCTCTGGACAGAAAATGTTATTTCACAATTGCTTATGCCTAAAGTAAATGGTAAAGACCTATTTTTCTCTTCAAACTTTGCTTTTATGATCTGGAAGCGTATAACGAAAACGTGATGCGAGACTATATTTGGGGGCTGATACGTGAAAGTAGTTTACATTACAGTCGCAAATTTTGAAAAATAATTCACATCTAAACATTTTTGTATAACTTTAGTATAAATACATGTTAATCTTGATTCATATGTTGTTTTATTCACACCTTATGTAAATAAAAATGTGCAAATTTTCCCGTTTTTACATGTAAAATAGGTTAATTTCTAAATTTCATTATCCAGGTCATAAGAGCAAAGTTTGAAGGGATTAATGGCCATTTTCTGTACTTTTACAACATAAACAATTAAGAAACAACACATTCTATCCAGGAGCAAAATTTTGTGTTACATTGTGTTATTCTGTTGAGAAACGTTAACGATAGACACTAAACTTATTTTGCATAGAACTAATGTTGTTATATAGTTGTTGTTTTAAAACCTGAATTTGTGAACAATCGCAAAAATAATATTTAATTCAATGAATTCATTACACGTGCATTGGTTTGTGTATAACAGTCTAATAAACACATTGGTTTGTGTATAACAGTCTAATAAACACATTGGTTTGTGTTTAACAGTCCAATAAAGACATTGATTTGTATATAACAATCTACTAAACACATTGGTTTGTGTATAACAGTCTACTAAACACATTGGTTTGTGTATAACAGTGTAAAAAGTTCACGTGTATAGACAAGATGGATGTTAATGAGTGCGTATTTATAGAAAAAAAAAAGAGAAATCTTCCGCCATAGAGCGTCCACCTCACTCCCCCTAGTGTCTTAACGGTAACTCTGCAGGTTCAATTTCATGTTACGACACCCGTGGTGAGCAGAACACAGAGAGCACATTTTGTTGCTTTGCACTTAACAACAACAACCAAAAACATTCCGAATTTGTGCTTATCTATCGGTTAATTTTTTTCAAAAAATGCGAGGTGTTGAAACTCAATGGTAAAATGACATAGCCTAAATTACTTGTATTTTGCTCTATGGAAACATTAAGAACTATTATATTATTTTATGATTTAAAGCATTTTTTGTTGCTGGTGTGTCTAGACTCACACTGAACAATTTATTTTATAGGTCAAAAAATTAATTTTACAACATGTAATAAAAATAGCCAAATAACTTATTTTGTTGTTTTATTTCGTAAACTTGCGATATAATTCATTAGTTGTTTGGTATATTATCATGCCCCTGCTCTATGTTTAGAGTATACCGAAGGGGCCCCGGCATGGCCAGGTGGGTTAAGGCGTTCGAATCGTAATCTCAGGGTCGCGGGTTCGAATTCCCATTGCACCAAACATGCTTGCTCGTTCAGCCGTGGGGGCGTTATAACGTTACGATCAATCCCATTTTTCGTTGATAAAAGAGTAGCCCAAGAGTTGGCGGTGGGCGGTGATGACCAGCTTCCTTCTTTGTAGTCTTACACTGCTAAATTAGGGATGGCTAGCACAGATATCCGTCATGTAGCTTTGCACAAAATTCATAGTAAATCTTTTGTGATTAAAGCATTATTGACTTTCAAGCACCCTCTAATTAGAATACTCTAACTGAAGATTATTAATTTGTCTTTTACAACCAGCGACACAAACTGTGGTGGGAAGAGTACAAATAGCCCATATTGTAGCCTTACGCCTAACAACAAGTAAGCCTCACATCAATACACGAGAAACAAACAAGCTCTAAAATGCGGGTGGTGATGAATGCGAATAAATAAATGGAAAAAAAATATATCGTTAGAAAATTGGTCATAAATAGATAATCTTCCCACCAGATGTCGCTCATAAGCAAATATAACACAGGCCAATGATGGTTTTGTTGTCTCGCAGGTCCTGCACGCTGAATTCGAAAAAGAAATCCATTTTTCTCTGTCACATACAAATGTTTCACAAAAAATCATAACACAACACGTAAAAGAAAGGCCACAACACTCGGTTTTGAGACTAAAAGACGCAGATTTCACACAAAAATAAAAATCAGGATAAATAAGGAGTCATGTTTGTTTGACATCAACGTTTGTCCCTTTTCATCAGTTTGTTTGTATTTTGTTAACAAAAATAATAATAAAAATGTTCCTTGTAGTAAATAAAATAATAATTTGATTCAAGTGAGAGATTTTCTTTCCCGATTTGCAAAAAAAAAAAAAAAAAAAATCCTTAAGTGATATATAAAAAGGAACAATATTTTCGGAATATGCGTAGCTGAATAATGTAAAATTTGTTATCAAAACCAAAACCACTTTTGTGAAGTTTATATTTGCAAGTCTGTGTATTGAGCTAAATACTTCTTGTCAGAGTCGCTGTTCAACTTAATTCACCTATTTAGTTAAATTATATAATACGAGCGTAAGCAAATAAGTGTTGACAGAAACATGACCGAGAGAGTTACAGAAAACAAAGTTAATTATCAGACTAGTTTCGTCTTATCTTTAAGACAACAAATTAGAAAGTTTCTTACATTTTTGGAGCCACAGTATGTTCCTTCTAATGCTGGCCCTGAAGAATAGTAGCCTTCCCTTGTTGGTATCTTACAAATAACTTTCTCACACACCAACTGTAAGTTCAAATAACAAATTGACGTGAAACTAAATAACGCATAGATTATTATGAGTATTTTTATATACTTCCACACACACAAAACTAGTTAAATAACAGTAAAGTAAGAGACTGAACGATTTTTTTAAAAACGCCTAATTTATTTTTACAATTGTAGACACATTTTGAGAAATAAATTACAAATGTTGGATGCTCTTTGACATTTTAGGAGAATGTTGTTTTCTCTCCGATATTCTTAAAATATTTGGAGCCAGCTCCTGTTTTGTAGCTCCAGAAGAGATCTGAAACCTGCTAGGAAAAAGTGTTCACGACATAACAGTTAATGTCATGACAAATGCCTTATATAAACAGTGTTTGTTGTGTCCCAAATGAGCTCTAGCTCGAGTCAGACGAGTCGTCAGCAGTGGATGTCATGAACAAGGTGTTGTTCTAACACCATTGTTAAGCACACTCGTAGTTCTTGAAAACCCTTAAAGAAGTAGATACATATTGCAGTGTTAACAATATATTAGTTCTTATATTAGTATCTGATAAAAAGTAAATTGATTCTAATACTGCATCTCAAGTATTATACAAAAGAAATACAGTGTTTCTTATCTGTATAACTTAACGTTATACAGCGTACAACAAAATCCTTGTTACCCATATATAGGTAGTATTATACAAAATGGTATAGAATCTTACTTACCTGTAGAACGGTAGTATTATACAGAGTGGTATAGAATCTTACTTACCCGTAGAACGGTAGTATTATACAAAATGGTATAGAATCTTTCTTACCTGTAGAACGGTAGTATTATACAGAATGGTATAGAATCTTACTTACCTGTAGAACGGTAGTATTATACAGAATAGTATAGAATCTTACTTACCTGTAGAACGGTGGTATTATACAGAATGGTATAGAATCTTACTTACCTGTAGAACGGTGGTATTATACAGAATGGTATAGAATCTTACTTACCTGTAGAACGGTGGTATTATACAGAGTGGCGTCATTGTCCTTTAACAATAGTTTACACTGCTCGTAAGCATCCCACACCTGGCCAGGTGCTAACTCGTACTTAGAATGGTCAAGGGTCTTCGCCATTTTAGTACCTCCTTCGTTTAAACAGGGTAATCTACAGAAACAAGTTCTAACTTTAAAATTCTGTACCAAGTTCAAGAGTTTAGACGATACATTTTAAAATACTGATTGATTGATTTAGTGATTTACGGCACAAAGCAGCTAGGCCTATCTGTGCCAAACATCCGGTAAAAAGTCAAACTTAAAGTAAATTTAGTAAATTTCATAAAAGGAAATTCAGGTAAAACAAAACAAAGTTCAGAAAAGAAACGTGAATATCATAAAACCAATGTTTACATTTAGTTCACAGCAGTAAGAGAAAAGTACAGTAATACAGGTTGTAAAGGACTTTCTGTAGCATAATTGTACGTATCATACCTCACCAGGATGACTAACAGGTAAGTACAAAAACCACCATTAGTCACCTGAAGTTGGTTTTTCTAGTCTTGGTTCTGAGTTATTTGACGTTATGGCCATTTTCAAAAAGTAAAGTTATAAAAGTTTTAAGAGACTTGAAGCTGAATATTAATAACTCACCAGGATGACTAACGGGTAATTCAAACAGTAGTGTGACTCATCTGAAGTTGACCTTTCCAGTCCTGGTTTCAAGTTATTTAACGTTACGGACATTTTCTAATTTCAAATTAAACTAGATGGACTTTGATTCTTAAAAGGGAATAACATTAAAAAAGGCTTTATGTATAAATTGAAAAACTTAAATGGCATTAAAAAGATTAATGGTATTTAAAAAAACTAAAAACATTACCATGGTGGACAGTGTCACCATCACCAATAACACTATCTAACGTCATGGACAAACCTTGGGACAGAACATGTTTAAAATGCAAGAGTAAAAGGGAGTTGTTTAGCGATGGTATTAATCTTTATACTGAAAAGTGTGACACTTAAAACACAGCCCTAAAGGACTCCAAGCTCCTGTAGAAAAAATGGGATAGTGTCTGACCCGTACAAGCTTGGAATCTTCTGTTCATTAAAACTTTTTAATAAAAATGGGCAAATGTTCATGTAACCCATATATATGGAGGTCTTGCAAAATGCCATACCTCCATGTTGTGTCATAAACCTTCTCAATGTCAGAGGATATTGATACAAGATGTTGTTGTTTGAGAAAAGCTTCTATGACAGATGTTTCAAGTCAAATCAGGAGGTCCATGGTGGAGCACTGTCGTCGGAACCCACACTGGGTTTACAAGAGAAGGTTGTTTGTTTCGAGGAACCAAACAAGACGAGCATTAACCATCCTCTCTAAGGTCTTACAGAGACAGCTCGTCAAAGCAATTGGACGGTAATTTGAAGGAACCTTGGGATCCTTCCCAGACTTAGAAAAAAATAGGACAATAGCCTGGCGCTAGGCATCAGGAAAAACATTTTCCTGCCAGATCCGGTTAAAAATTATCAGCAAAATAGCAAGAGCAGCAGAAGATAAATGGCGCAGCATTTAAAAGTGTACATCATCAGGTCCAGCCGATGTGCTGCCAGAACAATGAAGAGCCTGTTTGTGTTCCACCAGTGTAAAGGGACAATTATAGTCTTAGAAACAGTCAGCTAGAAAGGAAAGAAGTGATCGCTCTGTTCGAATCTTGATGGCTAAGAAGATGGAGGAAAAAGCAGAAGTGCTAGATATCCGGCAAAAGCTATCACCTAGAGTATCAGCGATGCTCCGGGTATTAGCTACTTCCTGGTCATCACAGAGCAAGATGGAAAGGGGGACAGAATTATATTGCCCACTGACCTTTCGAATCTTGTCCCATATAGCTTTGGAACTGGTGGTAGAAGATATGCCAATTGTGAACTTAATCCAAGATTCCTTCTGGATTTGACATCTTACCCACTGAGCATGTGCACGAGCCTGCTGGAAAGCGATGCGGTGTGAGAATATTGGGTACCTAAGAAAAGTATCCCAGGCCTGTTTTTGAGCCTTCTGTGCCATATGGCAGGCAGGATTCCACCACGGTTGAGGGTATCGTGGACAACGTGTCAAGGGTTTAGGAATATATTGAGCAGCTGCTTGTATAATACAGTCAGTTACAGCGGCCACACAGATGTCTATTGATGGCTAACTCATGATGGCAGGATCAAGTTCCGTGAGAGCAGTGAAAGTGGACCAGTCTGCCTGATCCAGCTTCCACCAGGGCACGCAGGACAGGTGGCATTGACCACGGCCAGTCACTCTCAATGAAAATGATCACTGCCTCGTGGATTATTGTCAACCCACCATGTAAAATGGGAGAATAATGAAGGGGAGTAAATCGAGGGGAGCAGTAAAGGACTGACTAGGTGCATGAAAATAAGTGGAAGAGCCAGTATTGAAAAGAAAAAAGTCCAGAGAGCATATGCTTTACAGAGTGACCCCTCCTATCAATAACACCACTTCGCCAGAAGGGATGATGTCCATTAAAGTCCCCTAGGATTAAAAAGGGAGACGAAAACTGTTCAATGACAGCATCCAGGTCTAACTGATCATAGGTCTCTCCAGGTGACAAGTATAGAGAATAAACAGTGACGGTACGAAGGGTGTGTCGAATGGCAAAGACAGGGTGGGCACATGCTGACCAACCAACAGTGCCACCCCTCCACGCACTCGTCCATCACACAGCCTGTCATTTCAGTACAAAGAAAATCGCCGAAAGGTGACTGTATCGACAGGTTTCTGAAATGTTTTCTGTAAGGAAAGACAAACAGAATGGTAGGAAGCAATTAGTGTTTTGATGTCATCCAGATTAGAACGTAAACCTCGACATTTCCAATGTATCGAGGTGGCCATTTTTATTTATGTGTAGGCGAACTGGGTGGAGAACCCTTCTGTTTAGAACCACGTCTTTTTTTTCTGACTGTCCTTATTCGACGGAGGTCTAATGACCTCCATGGATCCTGCCCTGGGTTGATCAGGCAGGTCTTTGCTGTTGAAAGGGGGATTCCAGTGACTGAGCACGTGAACAAATGATCGTTTTGCATCTTGGGGTGGGAGAAGATGTATCCAAGGAAATGCATGTACCTGGAACCAAAAGAAGTGGATTTTTGAATTTGTTGGAATGCATATAAGAGACAGGGATAGGTGTTGAAGTTGATTCATTAACTTTTTTTAACCAAGGAAGTCAAAATACTTTTCACTTATTTTGAGAACGATTCTTTTGGAAGCACAGAGAGATCTGTCTTCACTCCCACTGTAGTAGTGGAGCGAAGTGCAGCAGCGTACGTCCGAGATGAAGTGGTGGACAGCTGAAAATAACGGAAAGAGTTTTGAATGTATGGCCGTACCATGCAATTAAGATGGCCTGCCTTGATAGTGGCAGATGCAAGTGGTGACGTAAATTAGGACATTGGTCAGCACCATAATTCCATCTTTGCGAGTGGAGATACGCCTCACTGCAGAAACTTCTTGGGTAGAGAAACCAGCGAGAATCTTAGTCTCTGGGATGTTCTTCAAATATCTCTCAACAATACTACCTCATGATGAATTCAAAGTAGCATGAGGTTTAACCTCAATAGGTATATCCCCAATTGCCTTTTAATGCAAGAGGAGTCACTGCGTTGAGATGTTTCCACCAATATATCACCAGATCGATGCTTCTTTACTGACCTTGGAGAGCCACCAAGTCCCTCTAGTCCATTCTGTATGAAAGAGGGAGACATCTACTCTAAAGGTTTGTCTGAAAGAGAATGTAGGATAAGAAAATGAGGCACAACAGGTGTTACAGATGTTGAAGATTGCCGCTCAGAATCTTCAAGATGTGGTCGTTTACCATCTAGACTGTTTTTTCACTATTTTATTTAGGTTTTTATTTTGAGGATCCATAATAAAAAAAGGAATATTTCAGTGCCCATTGACCCCACCCACCATGGAGCCCTACGAAGGGACACACCCCAATGTCAAGCAAGGACACTGCAGCAATGCCAGGTTTTCTTGAGCACTGTACCCAAACACCAGCATGAGACACAATGTCTACAATTGAGAACATCCAACACTGGTAATTGGTTGACCCTAGCCCAAGTGGATCAGCCAATTGATCCAAGGGGAGCCACCCCAAGGTCTCCCGTCTACAGAAAGTCAAGGCCAAAGTGGTGTGTTAGGGTTTGACTCCTCAACCACCAGAATCCTCTCCTCTTCTTCACGGGATGTCACGCACGGCAGACACGTGGGTGGATGTTTAGATCCCAGAGAAAGTAAACTGGAAAACAGAACCTTCTCTGGGAGGTCCCCACACCACGTACAGGAATCCACACAGAGGGGTGTTTCAAAGTAAAATTATCTATTTAGTTTCTACGCTAAAATCCGGGTTTCGATACCCGTTGTGGGTAGAGCACAGATAGCCCATTGTGTAGCTTTGTGCTTAATTCAAAACAACAACAACTATTTAGTTTCTGTGTATATTTTTTTAGCAGTGTCGCCGATGTGTTCACCGATCGGAATCGAACCCCTGATTTCACGGTTGTAAATTCGTTTTTATTACTTTCAAGAAACCAGTGCACGGAATCGTTGGATATTCCAATTAGCCTATCAAGTGCACTCTGGACATCATAGTGTCGAAGAATCTTTTCCTTTTATTGTTTTTCTGAGATTATATCAATTTCAATACTGTTGGTAATTTATGGCAGTGTTTTTAATAAGGGGAAAGGGGTCCGTTAGAATATTTTGGAGTTATCGAAAAAAATTGTTTTTTCGTTTATTTGTTTTTGAATTTCGCGCAAACCTACACGAGAGCTAACTGCGCGAGCGGTCCCTAATTTAGCAGTGTAAGACTAGAAGGAAAGCAGCTAGTCCTCACGACCCACCGCCAACTCTTGGGCTATTCTTTTACCAACGAATAGTGGGATTGACCAAACTTTATAAAGCCCCCATGGCTGAAAGTGCAAGCATGTATGGTGCAATGAGGATTCGAACCCGCAATCGTAAGATTACGAGTCGAACGCCTTAACCCACATGATCATTCTGGGCCCCTTCAGTAGCACTGTAATGGGTCTGTAGATTTGCACTGCTAGAAACCGGGTTTCGGTACCCGTGGTGGACAGAGCACAGATTACGTAGTTTTAAATCGATTACGTAGCTTTAAATCGATTCAATCAATCAACTTTTAACAAAGAAAAACAACATGAAAAATGCGCAACAATTTTATGAGAACGAAGGCAAAAACGTTACTTACACAAAAGAATTCATTGCTTCTTTGCTGCATGCAGACCACGTGTTTTCTTTCGACGTTCCACGACTCGGTGACATGATGTATCCATTAGAATCGCATTTCTTAGTAATTTCTTTATCCGACCCGTCATGATGCATCCCCAAGCTATAGGAGAGAACTTATATATTTATAAATCGTGATTTGTGGAATAATCGAAAGGTTGGTTTGATATGTTTTTCAATGCTGATTTCTGTTCAAAGCTGTTTACAAAATTAATTCAGAAACGCAAGTAAACGGGTATTGCCTGTTTACAACACTCACTCAGCGGACTGTATTATTATCGTGATATTTAAATTTTTACCGCGTTATAAAAATGAGAATACTACGTATTTGTGTGAAAGTGTAAATAAAATATATCAGTTATTAAACAAAAAACAAACGACGCGTGAAATACATTTTGAAAGAGATCACATTATTAATGTTTTGAGCCTCAGTGGTAAGTCGACTGACTTCAACTCAGAAACCCACAGTTCAATACCCCTCGGATAGCCTACTGTGTTGCTTAGTATTAATAAACAATAGCAAGAAAGAGTGTAAGAAAAAAAGATATTAAATTGAACAAAGAATCCGCTAGATTGCTCTTATAAATAAAGGTTGGTGTGTGTATATATATATATATATAAACTTAATATACTGATGGTGTTCGATGTCTTCTTAACTAATCCCTCTACCTTATTGGGGGAAGAGATGCTCACTTAAAGAGGAAAGTAAGTTTCATCTTATTTACTCCCAAATTGTAGTACCTCATTTACTATTTTTATTTTTTATGTTTATTTCTTTCTTATTCTTATTTTAACTTGGGAGAGCAGTCACCTTCCCACAACGGTCTGCAGACAGTGAGGGGTAATATAGATGTGGGACGTTGTGGGCTTGAGCACCCACATCTCGCTCTCCTAATTTCTTGTCTCATTGTGTCTATTTCTTATGTGAGACTAGCAAACTCGAGGTTAAAACTGATAGACGGTGTATCTCCACCGCAATGTGGGTCTCACTTGTGCAGTCACCTCCAAAACCTAGGATACATTTTATAATCCCACTTTGTAACTTGTGACCTTTTTAAAAAAAAAATTAACGTATTTTATTTCATTTTAATGCGGTTTGTTTTGGTTTAAAACATCATTGTTATAATGCATACACATCCGAGCTACTCACTTGTGGGCCATTTCGTGAGCCGCTACATAAGTGGCCAAAAATCCACAAGAAGGGTATGGTTTTCCCAGCTCACTCGTGACACCGAATTCGCTTATGAAACACCCTGCGCTCATCTTACACACGCCTCCAGTTGGAGCGAGTCCTAGGTCAAGGGTCAAAAGAAGAAAGTCAGTAAAGGAGTTTTCTTGAAGAGAAAAAGAGTTTCAACATGTTTTAAAGATGACAGCCATGAAAAATAATTGAAAATATAAAATACATTTCAACCAACTTTGAAAAGCATAATTGATGAAAGAGTCTGGACAGGAGCAGAATTATAACGCTCATAAAATAGTCTACATTTGGAGTCAAGTTTGATGATGGCAGTCAGTTAAAGAGTTTTGAAGGAAGTAAAGATAGTAAGTCAACTTAAGAAAAAAACGGTTGATAAAAGAGATTTTACGAAAGAGAAAATATATAATTTTAAACAAGTAAATGTTTGGAATCAGTTTTGAGGTGTTGAAACGTTTTGAAAGAGATTTAAAAAATTTAACTGGCCAATGTAAGGATTTTCAAGACGATCGACATCTGAGATTGCTTGTTTTACGTACGTCACGACATTACAAATGTGACGTCATACGTTCCTTATGTGACGTCATTTTTATGTCTGCTGACTGAATACCAAAAAACACGTTACTCTGTGTTGGCGCGATAGGTCAAAAGATGTGACCTCTTCAGCTGCCCTTCTACTCCTTTTGGGAACTTGATGTGACAGAACCATGTGTTTTGGCTTGTTTAGACTGAGTGTGAAAAAGGTTGAAGGTGGATTGACCGGGAAAAGAAGAAAACGTAATAACAAGTTTAATCTGGTAATAAATGTACAACGTTTCACAGTTAGTCCCTAATGTAGAAGCGACAAACCAGAGGAAAAGCAGCCAGTCAACACCATCCATCGCAAACTCTTGAGCTAACGAAAATTGAGGTTGACGTTTACGTTATAACGCCTTTACTGCTGAAAGAGCAAACATATGAAGTGATGGGATTCGAACTCGCGACCTACAGGTTTGGAGTCGAGTGTCCTCGCCAACAAGCCCACTGAAACAGAAATATAAGTACTCAAAACAGGTTAAACAAATAACATACATCTCCTGTCCGAGTTCATCCATTGCAATCGTTTCTTTCACATCTTCGTGCGACGTCTTCTCTTCTATGGAGAACATTCAAAGCTCCTTTTGGAAATGTTAAGGGTTTTATTACTACGCTCTTTTTATGAACTATCTTTCTTATGATACGTACAAAAAAAAAGTCTACCCGTGAATGCATTGCGTTATTGACACGCCAGTACATTATCGTAAGTTAATCGTTTTTGTGAAAAGCCCTCGATATTATTACATTCTTCAAATTGAATATTTCGGATTTTAGCAAGAAAGTTTAAAATCAGCTTGATAAACGTACTTACCCATCGTCTCAAAAGACTTTTTATCCCCAGTTTTAACGTACAGATTATATCTGTTGAAAATAAATGAATCATATTGTAAGGAAAGTTTTTAAATATGTAGCTTGTCAATTATAAGTTAACATATTAACAATCTATAAATAATAAATTTAACATCTTCTGTTTGAGTTCCAGGAAATAATAAGCTCCTAAATTTAAATAACTATCTTTTATCTTCAAAAATATTTTGTTTACTTGAAATTCTACATAATTAGGCTTAACACACGAAGAAAATATAATACACTTCGTTAATAACATGTTCTGTGTATATAACCAAACGATAAAATGACATCTTACCCAGTCAGAAACATAGCCATGTCCCAGTGTTTGTCGTTGTCGTCATTTATTTGATTTTTGTCTTTTTGATATACACAGAATTTGCGTAGCACGTCCACGCGGTCTCCGTCCAGATTATCCAATCCTGCCTAATCGAGGAACAGATAAAATATCATATGAACAAAGTGTTTAAAGGACAGTGTTTTCGTCGGTTAAGAAAGACAGGAAATTCATTTTATCATTATGACACTGTGAGCTTGTGACACAAACAAATATGTGGAAGATAAATGAAAGATATACATTACCGGAGCAGATGACTGAATTTCCAGGTACACCAGAACAATATAGACAGCTTTGCCCAGCGAAGGATGAAGATAAATTGCTTGCATCTATAAAAAAATAAAAAAGATGACAAAAAGCAAACTGAAGATCTTATAAATCATTTTGTAGTTTTTTAAGCTATGATAAACTGACAGGATTTCTGTAGAAAACTAAAGACCCAGCTAGAAGTGATACAATAGTTACTATATTCACCTTTTATTTTAAGACCCCCGGTCGCAAAAATTTGACCCAAATTTATAAAAAAACAAACACGTCAAAGCCCAGAACGGATTGGAGTCGCCAGACTACGTAACCCGAATCCAATAATGTGATCTAAACAGCTTCTACTCCAATTTTAAAAATATACTTATCAGTAAAATCTGTGAACCATCTTGTCAGGATATGGTTTGTTTGCTTGTTTTGGAATTTCGTGCAAAGGTAAACGATGGCTATCTGCGCTAGCCGTCCCTAGTTTAGCAGTGCAAGACTAGAGAGAAGGCAGCTAGTCATCACCACTCACCTTCCACTCTTGGGCTACTCTTTTACCAACGAATAGTGGGATCGACCGTCACTCTATAACGCTCCC
Organism: Carcinoscorpius rotundicauda; assembly: GCA_011833715.1. Classification (NCBI taxonomy): domain Eukaryota; kingdom Metazoa; phylum Arthropoda; class Merostomata; order Xiphosura; family Limulidae; genus Carcinoscorpius; species Carcinoscorpius rotundicauda. The sequence continues at coordinate 10,364,743 of CM022400.1, read as the reverse complement.
AATATTAAAAGGGCGAGCATGTTTAGTGTGACAGGGATTCGAATCCGTGACCTTCAGATTACGAGTCGAACTCTTTAACCCACCTGGCCATGCCGGGCCTGACTTGTCAGGAAGATAAACATAGAAATATAGGAGATTGCTTGACCTATAGTGTTTGTAAATGATGCTTAACATTAGATTCCTGCCTCAAGAAAACAAATCTTGTTAAATGGAAGTGGAGAAAGAAGTGTAATAAGAAGGACAGTTGAGTGGACTACAAATGTAAAATTAAAATTCCACTATTTGATGAAACAAGAATAGCCCAACGGTTGGCGGTAGATGCTATAAACTAGTTTCCTGCCCTATAATTTCTAAGTTACAAATCAGGAATTACTATTGACAGAAAAATCTTTACATAGCTTTGGAAAAAAAAATAAAACAAAGAAACGAGTAGAGAAAATTCCCGAGAGGTGGAGCTACGAATTTACTTGTTTCGAGAACGATGTTGTTGTTGTTGTTGTTTTGAATTAAGCACAAAGCTACACAATGGGCTATCTGTGCTCTGCCCACCACGGGTATCGAAACCCGGATTTTAGCGTGTAAGTCCGCAGACATACCGCTGAGCCACTGGGGGGCGTTTCGAGAACGAACAATAAATTATAATATAAATTACATTAGAAGAAAGCAAGGTTATGACACTGATTCTTGAGAAGATGGAAACGGTGCAACCTCTAAGACCATTATTGCTATTTTGAACTGGATATTTTTACATGCTTCGTGGATTTCTGATCTGTCAAAAAGATTCAGCAAGAGTGAAGAAGTTTATTTCTACCGATCAGCGCCATCTAGGACAAAATATTAGAAAATTTGGCGCAACACCCAGAGGGATCGGTTTTCCGACTGGGGTTTTAAAAAAGTGTGTAGTTTCTAAAAAAACACAAAAAAGACCCGATGGGGCTGATTCCTGGCATTGCCGGGCTTACTTTGAGTAAGAAATTATATGGCGCTATTCAATTTTGATCATTTATCCAGCATCGACAGAAAGTGAAGATGTCATTCTAATTCGAAGGGCCACTGTGTTATGATCAGTGGTATTTCTACTGGTATAAATTTAAGTCAAGACTGACTTTGGAAAATACTTTTTGTAAGACTTTAGAAATAACTGAAATTGATGGCTGTGTATAACTGGTTTAGGACTTTGTTTAATAATTACGTTTTACGGTTAAGATACGTAATACTGCGAAGATTGTAATATGTAATGCAGTCCGCGGATGTCGTTTCTTCAAGGTCTTAATATTACTTGTAACGCCTGCTCCACCAATCCGCAACAATGCCCTAAACTTCTAAGACAATTGCCTCCACAGAGGTCGCCACTCAAGTACTGTATTCTGTGTTTAGCCTTTCACTTCAACAATAGAGATAAACGCTTTGGAACATTATTAAAAGTCACAACACATTAACCGTTTACGAGAAAACAGATTTATAGTGACATGTTAACTACAATAGCGATATCTGTACCACACTTTATCTACTGTATCCAGTGCTGACGAGGCATTTTGATAAGATAAACTGAGCGCAAAGCTACTCTAGGGCTCTGGGGGGTGACCAGCTGGGATACGACACACATACTAATGGTTAGACCTAATTTATATCGTCAACTTCATGAGCAATAATTGTTATAGTTTATTGCAAACCAGAATTAACTTTGCGATTTTTTATTAATATCGAACTATTTATCTTTGTTTGGTTGGTGTTGAATTTCGCTCAAAGCTACACGAGGGCTATCTGCGCTAGCCGTCCTTAATTTAGCAGTGTGAGACTAGAGGGAAGGCAGCTAGTCATCGCCGCCCACCGTCAACTCTTGGGCTACCCTTTTACCAACGAATAGTGGGACTAATCGTCACATTATAACGCCCCCATGGCTTAAAGGACGAGCATGTTTGGTGTGACAGGGACCAGAACCCGCGACCCTCGGATTACGAGTCGAGTGCCTTAACCCACCTGGCCATGAAGGGCCTCCTATTTATCTACCTTAAACACAAAACTGAAAATTCTCAATGCATACGAATTTTTGATGAAATTAAAATGTTAATAAATACGAAATTAATTCACTCTACTTGGTTGACGAATCCCAGAACTATGTCTCTCAGCTGCTCTTCGGTTTTCGAAAAAGGTATAAAAATATCGTAAGCTTTTTTGTCAAGAAAAACAGCTAACTCAATTTTTTTATCTTCACTTTCCCTCTTCGTGACGTCATTAACCTCGTTCTCATATCCCGGTCCTTCGTTTTCAAATTCTGGCAGGATGACCTCGTCGTCGAGTCGTATTTCTAAAAGAAGTAAGAAGTAACGGTGAATTATTGTCAAACTGAAGCTTTAAAACAGGAGTTTTTACAGAATAAATAAGCAAATAAAAAACAGAAAAACACTGGTTCAGCCAGTTCCTCATAACAGCTTGGGACTCAAACTTTGTAAGGTGAAACAAAAGACTAACCAAAAGTTTCCAAACTAGTTTAGATCTTACGACACAATTTAAGTTAACAAAAAGTGTTGATCATTTCAACTGCAAAATTTGTAAAAATGGAACTTCCTGATAATTATAAGTAATAGCTACCATGATGATAGAAACAAACAAAACTACTACAAATCAAACTAAAGGCTAGTTTGTTTGTTTGTTCTTGAATTTCGCACAAAGCTACTCGAGGGCTATCTGTGCTAGCCGTCCCTAATTTAGCAGTGAAGGTTTAAGGGAAGGCAGTTAGTCATCACCACCCACGGCCAACTCTTGGGCTACTCCTTTACTAACGAATTGTGGAATTGACCGTCACATTATAATGCCCCCACGGCTGAAAGAGCAGGCATGTTTGGTGCGACGGGGATTCGAACTCACGACCCTCAGATTACGAGTCGAACGCCTTAACCCACCTGACCATGCCTGGCCATTTAAAGTGTTAAATTGAAGATAAAATAATAATAAATATTTAATAATAAATAATTTACAGAACCTACTAAACGTGATAATAGAAATTTTACTCAAGTAACTAGTTAAAGTTGGCACCTTACTGAAGTAACTAGTTAATACCAGACCTTTCAAAACAAAGTCTCTTGAACAGTTTCGTAAAGTCAGATTCATGTATATAATTTATACTTTTTATTATTTATTTACAAGATGTATTTACTTTCCTTCATTGGAATAAACAATAAACATACCATCAACGGTAAGCGTGGACTGTGTTTCGTCTTCGTGAGTGCACGATATGAGCAACAATCTCGTCATTAGGGCCGAGAGATTCGTCTTTGGGTACCAGTCTTTTCCCCAATATACGCCTGAGCCGAAGGGGTACTGGTCTTATCCTCACAACATGGTTGGACAAAAACAGTAACCCCGTCTGTAAAATTGTTTCGATTATTAGATCAGCTTAAACTAAGATGCCATCTAGTTGTCTGATAAAAAAAATTCTAAATACATACATTAATTCAACTTGCTGGGCCAAGTTCCATGTATACTCTCTTTTACAAATTAAGAAAACTTTAATGTCTAATTCGCCCCGTAACGACACGACCCTGAAATATATTCTATCTTGCGGCTACTGGTTATGACTGGGTGACACTAGGTCTAAGGTTGGGACCGCGTTATGTCACGAAAACGTACTGTACGTCCAGATGGGCGTAATAACTCAGACAGAAGTCCCAGTATTTATCGAATGGCATCATAAAGAGTATATCCTTAGTTCATACTTCCATTTGGACAGAAATTCTAAGTGATGAATTGATACGAACGGCTAAGTGTAAAACATAAATGTTCTCTGACTGAGTTGTTTACCCCTTGTATCGTCCCAGGCACCGACTAAGTTCTATATAAACTTCAATATGAGTTTATATCTCATCCTTCCACGTTTCTATATTTCCTGATCAACCAGCACCAAATTTGACACATTGATACAGGATGACACGAGGAAGGTTAAAATGGGGGTCATGGATTGTAACCCCATCTAATTTCGGAAAAAAATGACCAAATCAACACAACTTGACACAGTAATACAGAATGACATGAAGAGGCTCGGCATGGCCAGGCGGTTAGGCGCTCAACTCGTAGTCTGAGGGCCACAGGTTGGGATTCCTTGTTTCAACAAACATTCTCACCCTTTTAGCCGCGGGGGCGTTATAAGTCACGGTTAATCCCACTGTTCGTTGGTAAAAAAATAACCCAAGAGCTGGCGGTGGGTGGTGATGACTAGCTGTCTTTCCTCTAGTCTTAGACTGCTGATGTAACTTTGCGAAAACTTTAAGATAAGGCATGATAAATATTGAAATGATATGGATCGGTGTTGAATGTTTTATTTTAGAATTTAAAAAAACTGAATTGAAGGGCCTATTTGGACCAACAGATACCTCACTGTACTTAAATTATATATGTGCGTTATTGACGGTTAAGTGTGTGTGTGTTTTCTTATAGCAAAGCCACATCGGGCTATCTGCTGAGCCTACCAGGAATTGAACCCCTAATTTTAACGTTGTAAATCCGTAGACTTACCGCTGCACTAGCGGGTGGCGACGGTTATGCGTTTTATATTAATTTGCTGACAGGAGAGGGAAGCCAGATATTTCGGTTTCTTTTGAATTTTGCGTAAAACTGTACGAGGGTTATCAGCGCTAGGCGTCCCTAATTTAGCAGTGTAAGACTAAGATGGAAGACAGCTAGTTATCATCACCCACCGCCAACTCTTGACCTACTCTTTTACCAACGAATAGTGGAATTGACCGTCACATTACAACGCCGCCCCGGCTGAAAGGGCTAGAATGTTTGGCGTGAAGGAGATTCGAAACCGCGACTCTCGGATTACGAGTCGGGTGCCTTAACCACTTGGCCATGCCTGGCTAAGCCATATTTACACGAATAATTTTCAATGGTAATTTCCACCTTATAACAAAAGGTGCTGTTGAAAATAGACCAGTGATCTATCCAAGCAAACTCTAGTGACAGTGGAAAATTTGTTGATGGTCAGTTTTAACTTTCAATTTTAACATATGTGTAATTATCACATGGGGACATGCCTCAGTACTTTTTAAACGATGGCAAATATGTTTCCTTCACATTGGAAATTACACTAATTGTTTATGGGTTTTTTTTATCAATAGTTATTTTCATAACCAGTGGTCAGTAAATTGGTTACCAGTAAAGCTGACGAAAATTCGCGGTCAGTAACCTCTACTTTTGAAATCAAAGTTTAACCACTGAATTCAAGTATCCAAAACGAAACTACTTCAGACGCCTATCGTAATTTAAAGTAGATATATTAAAACAGAAAAAATAACAAAGTATTTGGACATCTCACCATCCCCCTGGTTTCGTCGTAATGACTTAATGCGGCAGTAATATTGTTGTTTTTACTGCTTCCTTGGTAGTGACAATTTTTGGCGGGAACGTTCAAAAACTCTTCTCCGTTTTCGGTTGTCTTCACAATCCGTAAGTTTGGTGATATCAAGTGTTCGTTTTTTCGGAGCTTCAGGTCCACTTGTTGACCAAATAACTCCATCTGGTAAGCTATTTCGAAATCTGCATTGTCGTTTAGGTTGCGCTCTGGGCGAATGACGTCAAATAGATCTGTTGGGTCTTTGCTTCTGCGCATTCGAACAAAAACCACGTCGTAGTTCGGTACTGAAATATTGCACGAATCAATATTACGTTTCTTCGTTTTACGAAAATTTTAAATTTGAAAAGAAACCGCGCAAAAATAAACTTCCCCTGCAACTGAATTTATTCAATCATCCAAGATCCAGGGATATCTTTGGGATCGAAAAGGTCGCTGTGAGTGACCACTTTATTTTTAGTATTATTTTTTATTTATTTGTTATAATGTAATTATAAAACAGAACGACTGGCTAATCTAGTTTAGCCTAAAGATATTAACAATAATGTAATAGAATATCAAAAATAAATAACTGGTTAATATATAAAAAAAAAATTATAAACGAATGGCTCAGATCAAAACAAGCACATTAACAAAGCACTTACTCAGAATGACCTCATGACCTACAGGTAGGCTCAGATAAAATGAAGCCCGGTGTTTAGCGGATTATAAAACATGTAAAAAGAATAAAACGAAATTATGTGCATACTTCTTAAACGGAGTAAATTAACCTTTTATGTTCACATTAAACCTTCACATTGCTTGTTTGTTTTTGAATTTCGCGCAAAGCTACTAGAGGGCTGTACTGCGCTAGCCGTCCCTAATTTTGCAGTGTAAGACAAGAGAGAAGACAGCTAGTCATTAACATCTACCGACAATTCTTGGGCTACTTTTTTACCAACGAATAATAGGATCGACCGTCACATTATAACGCCCCCTACAACTGACATTGCGAGCATGTTTGGTGAGAGAAGGATTCGAACCTTTGACTCTCAAATTTCGAGTGAATACTTAAACCACTTGGCCATGCTAGACCTCACATTGTTGACTTATGAAAGACGTGCTTCAGTTCTTAACCAATTTGTATTGCATAGAATATGTTGTGAAGCACTTGCTTTGCGGTGTTCTATTAACAATTAATGTTCAAACAAGCATCTAAAGCCGAGGCTTGACGGGAAGTGGTGAAAACATTCCGTGTTTTTGTTTGATTGTGTGGCAGATTAGGTTTTTATGTATTTCAGATAACAATGCTGTAAAAACTAAAAGTATTCAAACACAATCAAAACCTTCATGAAGTGAAATTCTGCTATAACCAGACTGTTCAAATAAACCACAATGACATGTTTCTTGCATACATAAAAACCTTCGTTTATCCTCTATCGACACTCTCTTCGGACATAACCTAAATACCCGCCATTTTGTCTCTGTCTGTTCTATTGACCTGTCCGGCTAATGTCAAATAATAAAATTTTCACAAGTATTTCAATGCTACAATAGAAAATTACAAACTTGAACTCCCTTCGGACACAATCTAAATACCCGCCATTTTGTTTCTGTTGGCTCCATTGACTTGTCTAGCTAACCTCAAAGAATAAAAATATTCTCAAGTATTTCAATGTCACACCAGTAAATTACAGATTTTGATACTGACCTTTAGTCGCTAATCCTCCGTTGACATCATCCTCAAGTTTACTTATGGAGAAGAGCTGTTTAAGCTCATCTTCATTCATCAGTTTATGAAGGCTCTTCCAGGGCTGTCAACAAAAGGCAGTATTTAAAGTGAACAGAAAGCACGTCTTCTGACAAAATATTTAAACTTAAATGGCTGGCGAGTTAGACTTAATATTTTGCAAACTTCTGATTTTTGGTTTGAGAAATATTTACAAATTGAACTAGATTCTGTTGTGATAGAATAGGACTTGAAATCTTTTAGAAGCATTAGTGAGATCAGTGGTTAAATTCACGTGACTGAGAGTTTAAGTCAGCAAATATTACGTTAGCAACCTTAGAGAGTTAGGACTAACGAGCACATTTAGGATTTTTATGGAGACACCTCAATAAAAATTTGCAGTCCATCAGAATAAATTACGATAATCAAGCTTAAGCTTCTCCAGATATTTTTCAAATTTGATAATAAGTGAGTTCTGATGACTTTGGAACAGATCCAAGTTAGTTGGAGTGCTTCCCCTTACACAGTGGTACATACCGTCTGCGGACTTACAACAGCTAGAAACCAGGTTTAGATATCCCATTGTATAGCTTTCTGCTTAGCCACAAACAAACTAAGGTAGTTTCAAATAAATTTCGTCAATAGCAAGGCTTGTTTCGAATACAAGTGAAAGTTCACCTCCTGTATTTAGCACTTCAAAAATATTTCGGCCTGACTTGGCCAGGTAGGTGATCTGAGGGTCGCGGGTACGGAGCCCCGTCACACCAAACATGCTCGATTTTTCAGCCGTGGGGGCGTTACAATGTGACGATCAGTTCCACTATTCGTTGGTAAAAAAAGTAGCCCAAGAGTTGGCGATGGATGGTGATGGCTAGCTGCCTTCCCTCTAGTCTTACACTGCTAAATTAGGGACGACTAGCGCAGATAGCCCTCGAGGAGCTTTGTGCAAAATTCAAAAAACAAACAAAAATATTTGCATCATAAGAGAACTTAACATTTTTTACCTGTCATATTGACCACAGTTACAGACAAATGTTTTTATATTGTGAATTGTAGTAACACTGCGAGCACACTCAGGGTGCCACCTATGGAGCTTTTCTGTAATAATTCGTGCACTACATACAGCAATTTAGTGGAAGTTCCCTCTCCCCTCCTCAAGTGGCTCATCGCAACATTTGCAGACCAATAACATTAAAAACTGAGTTTCGATTCTCTAGGTGGGTACAGTACAAACAGCCCTGTTCATTTATGTTCATTGGACTTAAGATTTTGGCCAGCAGTGTATATGCGTACGATGTTATCTTATTTTAAAGTTCACGCAAAGCTACACAATGGCTATCTGCGCTAGCCATCCCTAATTTAGCAGTGTAAGACTAGAAGGAAGGCAGCTATTCATCATCAGTCACCGCCAACTCTTGGGCTACATTTTACCAACTAATAGGGAGATTGACCGTGGCATTATAATATTCTGGTAGCTGAAAGGGCAAGTATATTTAGGCGAAAGGAGGATTCAATCCCACGACCCTCAGACTGCGAGTCAAGCACCTTAACTACCATGCCATACACAGTGTTAAAAATGTATAACAACGTCGTGTCTGTTCAATGCATTAGGTTATAAAATACGTTCGACCAATCAATGAACGAACTTCCATTTATTTAATCATTATCGTGCTACATTATTATTTTAGTCGTTACGGTAAAACAAAACTTACATTTTCAGAACTGGAAGCTCCACCGATTCCAAGTAACAACACCCCACACAGAAGTGGTAAAATAAAATCCATTCGCACGTGCAAACGTGTTCCAAATAACAGCTCTTACTTCCAACGTCTGGAATTGCTGGTCAATATAAATGGTTATATGTATAAAGTTTTACTTGCGGTATCGAGATATAATTTCGTAAACACTGTTTATCACTAATTATTTCTTCATGTAAGTGAAAAGTAAAACAAGTAAAGAAACCACGAGAAGTTAGAACAGCAAAATTTCTAAAGTTTTATGGACAAAATTAATAGCTAAACAAAACACGGATACATTTTGGACTGGATAACAAAGTCTGTACAAGGAAGCTTGGCACCTTGAGGTAAAATGGATGAGTATCATTTAATTTCATCCTGTCGAATTAAAAAGTGAAGACGAATGTGGAAGATAAATATGTCATCATTGGGATCTTCTTTCTGTTCGAAGATCTTAACATCAGAGAAATATTTTCAAACACAAACTACACTTCTAAAAGTTTGGTTAGAAATATTTTGTTAAATTCAGTACACAGGATTTCTAATTTTAAATAGATTATATTTTAAGTAAAAATTCAATTGTTCTTATTTCTGGAGGTACTTATGGCAAAGCCTCTTGGCCACGTGAATGTAAAGTAATTATGAAAACAGCTTACGTTAGCGAAATAAATTGTTTGATGGAAAACGTAGTCACTATGGAAGATTCTGGGTCCACAAGAAATGTAAATACTGTTGATTTTTCAGTTGAAAACTGTTTACTTGATATGAGCACAAATTCTTGGCTGCCTGTCGGATTAGTAAATCACTACAGAATGATTATATCAAAGCCACATGGAAAACTTTTCAAGTTACAGCCGAGCTCTGAAATAATAAACAGTAAATATTTGAGCTTAAGACTGCAAACTAATACAGATATTCCTTCCTAATCGTTGCAAAATCCTTATAAAGAAACTTACTCAGATAGTGACTTTAATAAATATAAAACTAGAAAGCCATATCAAATAGTTTTTCCTATGTTTGACGTTTTTTTGTTTGTTTTTACAAATAAAACTAGAAACTTTCTATATATGCTTGTAGTTTCAAAATTACAAACTTTGAGAAGATAGTTCGAATGTATGAAATTAAGCACAATAGACTATGAGAGCTCTGTCCACCACGTGTATCGAAACCCAATTTTAACACGATTAGTCGAGAGACATACAGCTGCGCCACTGGGGTGCAAAAATATAACAAGCAGTTATAGTTTGTAAATAAATATATATATATATATAATGCATAGCTATGGGCAAATATATGCTTAAACTAAGACACAGCCCCCACTAATCATATATAATAGTTTACAGGTAGAAAATCGTCCTTTATAAATAAAATATATACACCTAAACATTGCTTTAAATCAAACTTTGTTTTATTGAAGTAACTAATCTGGGAATGCCTGTAAAATATTTAATACTATGTCTATGGATTATTTCATTCCTTTAATTCACGTGTAATATAGGGCTTGGCTTCCTAAAGACACCGATTATATAGTTTACTAAGCATTTAGTATCTATCATGTCACAGTCATCATACATTGCTGGCTGCTAACTCTTTTTTGACTCTCTACCTCATTTTTGTTGTAGGAACATCATATATTCAGAGTCAAGCTAACTACAAGGGGTAAAGGTAACATCGTTTACAGTGGTATAATGTTGTGTTTTTAGCTTATGCATAATATCAAATAAATAAATCGAATTTTAAATACCCATATGACTTTCGTAGTACCTTATTTAATATTTTACAACATATGGTCCAAGCTATTTTTGTTGTAGGCTAGTAAAAAAATAATAAGAAAAATTACAAAAATTACAGTACATTTTGAATGGATTTTCATTTCCTCGTGAGACTAACATGTGTGAATTTTTCTACATTTTCGTCTGCCTGTATAGATCGTTAGTAACCAATAGTAAAAGTTTTAAAGTGTTGTTTGAAACGAATCTTTGAGATTTAAGACACTTTTGGCTGCAACGTTCTGTTAGAGTTTCATAAAAATTCCTTGTGATTTCTATAAAGATTCTTAATAATATGGAATTTTTATTCTGCCCCCTAGCGGCAGAGGTGATATGTCTTCGGACTTACAATGCTAGAAACTGGATTTAGATACCGTGGTGGGCAGAGCACACTTTGTGCAGCTTTGTGGTCAGTTTCAAACAAACTTTTTTAAACCCAAACGTTAAACAAGCATAACCCAAATCTCTCAGTGTTGAAATAATATTTGGATATTTAGTATTAATAGTATACTATACAACACTAGAACGACATTAAGCTAGGTTTATATAAAAGCAAGTGTCCTTAATTTATCTCGTTTGATAAAGGGGTTTTAAAGTCAAAATATACACGTATAGAAATCACTAAGAAACACTGGTATAAGTACATATAGTTCCCAGACAACACTAATATAAGTACGTATACTTACTTTGAAATAGTAGTTAAAGTACATACAGTTGTCAAGTAACACTAATAAAACATATATAATTACGATACAACACTAGTTTAAATACATGCAGTTGCTAAGTGCCATATATACAGATACTAGCCAATACTAGTTTGAAACACATTCAGCTGGTTTCGAGAGTTCATATGCTGGTAGTTCATATTATCTGGAGAAAAATTGACATGAATAAAAGTTATTATACCTGAAAGGAAAACAATCAGGAGAATTTGAAAAACATAAAGACCGTATCATTTGTGGCATAAATTATAATATGAAACTAAAATAATTACTTACATTTGATAGCCGGTTTTGGAATTTTGCTTAAAGCTACACGAGAGCTATCTGCGAAAACTGTTCCTAATTTAAGATTGTGAGACTACAGAGAACGCAATTCGTCATCACCACCTACCGTCAGCTCTTGGGCTGCTCTTTTACTAAAGAATCGTATTTTAAAACGTCGCTGATGTAAGGGAGATCAGATCCTCCGACCCTCAGGTTACGAGTCTAGCGATCTAAACACCTGGCCATAGCTGGTCTTAAATTTGATATGCATCTATAAAGCTACAGTATGTTGCATCTGGTTGGCAGCTGATTGGTTAAATTCGTTCAAAAATATATTCTGACTTGAAACGCAAGTGCTAAAAGAGGTGTAATAAATGTCGACTTTACAATTTGTTTGTTTCTTTGTTTTGGAATTTCGCACAAAGCTACTCGAGGGCTATCTGTGCTAGCCGTCCCTAATTTAGCAGTGTAAGACAAGAGGGAAGGCAGCTAGTCATCACCACCCACCGCCAACTCTTGGGCTACTCTTTTACCAACGAATAGTGGGATTGATCGTCACATTATACACCCCCACGGCGAGCATGTTTAGCGCGACGCGGGCGCGAACCCGCGACTCTCGGATTACGAGCGCACGCCTTAACGCGCTCGGCCATCCCAGGCCTCGACTTTACAAACGCGAATTTCAAAGGATGAAGTCGGTGAATGCGGAAAACGAGGAAAAAAGTGAATCGTAAAAATATTTTTTAAAATTAAAGAACTTCAAGCCAATAGAGAAAAGCAGAAGCTGCGAAATACATCTAAAAAAACTTTTAAAAAGATAAAACTGTAGTAAAATAAGAAAACTATATTGAAAAGTAAAACTACAGTAAAATAAGAAAACTATATTAGAAAGATAAAACTGTAGTAAAATAAGAAAACTATATTAACAGATAAAACTGTAGTAAAAGACACAACTACAGTAAAATAAGAAAACTACATCGAAAAGTAAAACAACAGTAAAATAAAAAATCTATACCAAAATATAAAACTATAGTAAAAGATGTAACAATATAAAAATAAAAAACAACAGAAAAACACGAAAACTAGAGTAAAAGATAAAGTTATGGTAATTAAGAGAACTACAGTAAAAGATAAAACTGTATTAAAAGACAAAACTACAGTTAAAGACAAAATATAGTGAAAGACAAAACCATAGTAAACTAAGAAAACTATAGTAAAAAAGAAAACTATGGTAAAAGACAAAACTATAGTAAAACAAGAAAAGATGAAAGATACAACTGTAGAAAAATAAGAAAGCTATAGGAAAAGATAAAACTATGGTAAAATAACAAACTATATTTAGAGATAAAACTATATTAAAAATAACACTATATTAAAATAAAAAAACTTTAATTTGTCATACCAACATCCTTTCATAAAAGTGTCCGATAATTCGAAATTTAATTTTGATTTATTGCCATAACATCATTAAACTCGACACAAGTAAACTTGTTGTTGTTGTTTTGAATTAAGCACAAAGCTACACAATGGGCTATCTGTGCTCTGCCCACCACGTGTATCGAAACCCGGATTTTAGCGTGTAAGTCCGCAGACATACCGCTGAGCCACTGGGGGGGGGTGCACAAGTAAACTACATTCTCTAACTATTGTAAGCACTTTCAACTGTCAGATTCAAGTTCAATAAATCAGAGCTCTGAATTTGTTTCCATGACACACATTAACAAGTCCTCCGCTACTACAGTGGTAATATTGTGGATTTACAGCGCTAAAATCAGGGTAGACCCAGCAGATCGCCTAATGTGGCTTTGCTATATGAAAAAAACATACACTAACAAAAATAACTTCACTTTCTGACACAAAAAAGAAAAAAACCTATTATAACTATGGAGAATCCAGTATTTTGAAATATTTAACTTTATTTTCCCTTCTTTACAAAAAGGAAAATGTTTATTAATATTTTTAATGCCAATCACATTTGTTGCTCTTTTCACGATTTTGAGTATTGCAAACAGAAAATACCATTAACTAAGCTAAAACACCCAGAACATAACCTTAGGTTACAGATGAAAGCATCGAATAGAGCTAAAGCTTGAATATACTGGAGAAAAAGCGAAAAAAAAATCACCTACTTTGTCACTTCAGAACTCAAACTTGAATGAGGCTTCGAAATTTTAGATTGTTGATGGCATAACTTGTAACGCATTTATATGAATTAATCTGTTCGTAAAGCTGAGCACAGGTTCGTTTCCAGTACGAACCACTTCGGTAATTGATTTCATCATCATTGGGAAGTAATTAGTCGAAATGTTGCGCATATTTAAACGACCACGAGCACAAAGGTGCGGGTTGTAATCACCAGCACATGAAGGCATATCTCGACGCGGAAATGAACGCAAACATCTCACTAAACGCACCATCATGGACGCTACTGGCCTCTGGTTGGCTACGATCTCAATCGTGGTTTCCACGCTCGTACAATTAATAACATAAGCCCACTGATTGTTCTGGAAACTATAATTGAAGCGCCTTATGCGGGCTTGCCTCATACTTCCCTGCATTTATATTTAGTAAAGGGTGTGGATGTGATATGTATTTCAGTGTTTTATACATACAGCTACTGAAAAGCACCATAAGATACACGAGATACATAAGATATATAGATGGGTAGTAATTTACGTGCTACCCTGTACATACAACTACAGAATAGCACTATCAGAAACACTGGATACATCAGATATATAGACGGGTAGGGACTTACGGGCCACCCTGTACATACAACTACTGAATAATACCATTAGATACACTGGATACATAAGATATATTGATGGGTAAGGACTCTCGGGCCACCCTGTACATACAACTACTGAATAATACCATTAGATACACTGGATACATAAGATATATAGATGGGTAGGGACTTACGGACCACCCTGTACATACAACTACTGAATAATACCATTAGATACACTGGATACATAAGATATATAGATGGGTAAGGACTCTCGGGCCACCCTGTACATACAACTACTGAATAATACCATTAGATACACTGGATACATAAGATATATAGACGGGTAAGGACTCTCGGGCCACCCTGTACATACAACTACTGAATAATACCATTAGATACACTGGATACATAAGATATATAGATGGGTAGGGACTTACGGACCACCCTGTACATACAACTACAAATTGCACCATAAACGCTAGAATCAACCATCAGCTCTGTAGGTTTGATAATATAAATCATTTTAATATAAAGTAATTAAACTAACAAACCTGTGACTCATGATGACTTAGTAAATGTGTATATTTTTTGAAATATTTCACAATTTGCGAAATTAGGTTACAAATTTGGTTAATTTTGTATTTCGGGCAAAGTTACGCGAGTACTATCTGCGCTAACTGTCCCAAATTTTGCAGTGTAAGACTAGAGAGAAGGCAGCTAGTCATCACCACCCACCGTCAACTCTTGGGCTATTATTTATCAACGAATAGTGGGATTGATTGTACATTATAACGCCCCAACGGCTGAATGGACGAGCATGTTTGATGTAACGGGGATTCAAACCCGCGACCATCCGATTATGAGTCGAGTGATTTAACCACTTGGCCATTTCGGGCCTACGAGATAAATAAATTTAGGTTACATGTATGTGTTAATTATATTTCATCTCCAGAGAATAAAATATTTTAAGGTAGATCAACGGAAACTTTTCAAATTGCAAATACAATTTACTGTTTTCCCAACACCACAAAAAGCGTAGTCTTGAGTTTGTGTTAAGAACGTAGCGTGAACGACTGGATTTGTGATTGTATTTGTTGAATATTGTTTTTGTGTTTACAATTTGACCACGAGATTCATTATAATAAACAAAAACATCCGCTTGTAATTTGTGTACGTTCAACTTGTTACAAGTTTAACCCACTTAGACCTAAACGGTAGTGATAACATGAAGATATTACAACAGTTAGTTTTTTGTTTTTTGGAATTTCGCACAAAGCTACTCGAGGGCTATCTGTGCTAGCCGTCCCTAATTTAGCAGTGAAAGACTAGAGGGAAGGCAGCTAGTCATCACCACCCACCGCCAACTCTTGGGCTACTCTTTTACCAACGAATAGTGGAATTGACCGTCACATTACACACCCCCACGGCTGGGAGGGCGAGCATGTTTAGCGCGAACCCGCGACCCTCGGATTACGAGTGCACGCCTTAACGCGCTCGGCCATGCCAGGCCATTACAACAGTTAAATTTACAAAGAATTCAGCCACTTCAGAATGGGGTTAAAATGTTCGATAGTTAAATTAAGAAAGAGACCACAGGCCTTCGTCAAAGAAATCCTAAAATGAAGTCGTTGAGGGTAAAAAATATTAATAATGGACATATAACAATACTGTCTCTCATAGGTGGGTGTAAACATTTTATTTATTTATCAAAGAATTACTGAATGTCGACTAACAACGCGTCTTTGAATATTGTTTTTCCTGTAAAAGTGTTCGTTTTGTCTGGCACTATTACATTAAGAAGAAAAGTTATCCACTGAGCAGCTGATGTTAGAGACGACTATTAAATTGAGTAACTTTCAGTTTTCGGCCATTGAAAAAATTGGTTTGGGAATATTTAGTGGAGGGTCAATGGTAAAATATTTTCAATTTTCGGTAATTCTTCTGCGTTTAGTTATTTCATAACAGTAGTTTTGTTTGTTTTGAATTTCGCCCAAAGTTACACGAGTTATCTGCGTTAGCCGACCCTAATTTAACAGTGTAAGCCAAGACAGAAGGCAGCTACTCATTACTGCCCACCTCCAACTCTTGGACTACTATTTTACCAACACATATTTTGATTGACTGTCACGGTTAAAAGGGCCAACATGTTTGATGCGACTGTGATTCGAACCCCCGACGCTCAGCGTTGGAGTTGAGTGTCTCAACCACTAAACCATGCCAGGCCTCATAAAAATAATTTAGGCGTATGAACAGCACTTATTAAACATACACACACATAATACTTTGATTTCACCAATCATCGACGCTTCATTTAAAGTTGTTGCTGGGTTTTTTTAAGTTACTAAATTAATTACAAAAATTATTCAACTATAGATAACTACCAGGCTCAAAAGATTCTGACATGTTGTCTTATTAGGGCTAATGTTTAAATGTTTTTTTCAATAATTTTTTCGTTCGTGTTTTAGGTCCGGCATGGCCAAACATGTTGAGGCGTGCGACTCGTAATCTGAGGGTGACGGGTTCGCATCCCCGTCGCGCCAAACATGCTCGCCCTTTCAGCCGTGGGAGCGACTATTCGTTGGTAAAAGAGTAGCCCAAGAGTTGGTGGTGGGTGGTGATGACTAGCTGCCTTCCGTCTAGCCTTACACTGCCAAATTAGGAACGACTAGCACAGATACCCCTCTAGTGGCTTTGTACGAAATTCAAAATACAAATACGTTCATGTTTTATTACATTCCTTCTCCGATAACCATTACTTTTTTCTTCTTCAAATGAGAATGTCATTATCGAGACATTTCTAGTTCAAATCTGAACTTGTTTAAAGACCCCCTAACACTATTATCCCATATGGTTAGGGCGCTCGACTCGCAATCTATGAATCGCGGGTTCGAAACCCTCACCTACGAAATATACTCGCCCTTTAAGCTGTGGATGCATTATAAAGTTTGATCAATTCCATATTCCATTAGCACAAGAGTTGGAGATGGGTGGTGATGACTAGCTGCCTTCCCTCTAGTCTTACACTGCTAGAATAGGGACGGCTCGCTCAGATAACCCTCGAGCAGCTTTGCGGACAATTCAAAACAAACTGAATCAAACTATGCTTCGAAACACTGGCTGGGTATTATGAAAACATACAGCTATAAGACAGTAATGGGGGTAATGATCTTCTACTATTAATCAGTGGAAGAATTTATGAGGGTAATAACAGGCGAAGAATCCTCGCGTAGAATTAATTTGGGTCACAACCAACTGTCGGTCTGATTTTTGTAATTGTTATCCAGCATTTCAGTTCAATATTTTAATCAATAGATAACGTTATTTTAACACCGCTAAAATAAAGAACTAAATGACCTGTAGAAACAAAAAGTAAATCTCGACTATCAACTGACCTGCGGCCCAGCATGGCCAAGTGTGTTAAGGGTCGCGGGTTCGAATCCAGGTCGCACCAAACATGCTCGCCCTTTCAGCCGTGGGGCATTATAATGTTACGGTCAATCCCATTATTCGTAGGTATAAGAGTAGTCCAAGAGTCAGCAGTGGGTGGTGATGACTAGCTGCCTTCTATCTAGTCTTACACTGCTAAATTATGGACACCTAGCACAGATAGCCCTCGAGTAGCTTTGCGCGAAATTAAAAAAAAACAAACAATCAATTGACCTGCTGCATTTAGCCAGACATTTTATGAACTCATACAATGCAACATCAATCAACTCAATAATAAGAACGACAAGGAAAATAAAGTCCGCCACAACAAGAAACTAAATAAATTAAGATGTCAACACGACAAACCACCAACAAACCTCGTAATTAACACAGATCCAACCGAAAATTAAGCAATGTTTGTGTGTGTTTTTTTCTTAAACCAAAGACACATCGGACTATCTACTGTGCCGATTGAGGGGAATCGAACCCCTGATTTTAGCGTTGTAAATCCATAGATTTACCGCTGTATTAGCGTGGGTGCAAAGAAATACGTCTACTCAACTAGGACAAAACTTCGCAGTGACACCCAGAAATAGTCCATTTATCGAAATAAAAGCCTGCCTGGAAGATCTAGCTAGAAGACTGATGATCCTTTCCACAAAAACTGAAAACACCAACAAAGCCATGGAAAACAACCACCAGAAAGAAAACAACTTCGATAAAACATTCCACCGACAAACAACAATTTATCTTTCCAGGTAGAATAAATAACTTACAACAAGACAACAACATCAAAATTATAAAATCAGATAAAGGCAGTGCTGTAGTTATAATGACCACAAATGAATAATTTTAAAAAAAAATGAACATTTTATCAGATCCAAACAAATTTAAACTACTAAACACAAAAACCAACTAAAATACTACTACAAATGAAAAAAACCAACACAACCTCAGAAAACCTTTATTCTTACCTTCGACTCACTCACACCACAACTATATGGCACCCCCAACCCTCACAAACCCTATTGTCCAATATAACCCATAATGTCGACCTACGAATCATTTAGCTACAACCTCAGTAGCCCACATAACGTGGGCATTTTCTAAATATGTAACATCAGTCAGCTCCTTTTCCAAAGACTCTTTTTAATTTTAAATATATTCTTAATCATAAAGCCTTAATGGTCAGTTTTGATGTAATCTCCCTATTTACAGAAGTTCCAACAACTGAAGTCTACTTTAGAACTTTGTATCCAAGACCCCAACCCATTGATACACATCCCTAGTAACCAATTATCAACCATTATAGAATTCACTACCACCAAAACTAACTTCATGTTCAATAACTAAAACTACCTACAAATAAATGACGTAAGTATTGGGAATCCCGTGTTACCAGTTCTAACCAACATTTATATGACACAGATTGAATCACAAGCGATCAATTCAATCTTACACCCACCACTATACTGGTACAGGTATGTTGATGATACAATTGCTGGATTCACATCTAAAAAACACACACTTTTATCAATCACATTAACTCGATACACCTCAACATTAAATTAACATGTGAACAGCAAAAAAACTAACCAAATAGCACTTCTTAACCTCAAGATCACTGGAACTGATACACAATTCAAACCAGAAATTCGCAGAAAAATCACCCATACTTGGATTATACATTTCCTGGGACGCAGCACACAAAATGAAACAAAAACTCAACATATTAAGAAACCAAATAAACACAGCCACAAAACTATGTTCACAATACGAACTTAATGATGAAATAAAAATCAACATATTTTCTCGAAAAACAGTGGAAAAAATTATACACACACACGCCTAGACCAACAACAAGAAATCCCAAGATACAACAAACTACAAAACCTTATACTGCGTGTGTGTGTGTGTGTTTTCTTATAGCCACATTGGGCTAATAGCCGAGTCCACCGAGGGGAATCGAACCCCTGATTTTAGCGTTGTCAATCGGTGGACATAATGGGATTGACCGTCGCATTATAATGCCCCCACGGCTGAAAAGACGAGCATGTTTGGTGCGACCGGGATTCGAACCTGCGACCATCGGATTACGAGTCGAATGCCTTAACCCACCTGGCCATGCCGAGGCCCTACTCTTGAGTAATTTTAATGCAAGTCTACATAGTTTTTGTCCCTTTTCTCTTACGGCGACGGTAGAATGAAACGGCTCGAGTTTTATCGGGGTTTAACGCGAAACGCCACGCCACATATTACACTATGCTGATATTTTGGTGGAGTGAATCTTGAACCCGATTAGGTACGGTTACGTGATCGCTTAAAGTGCTCCCAGGTTGCTTCGTCGTCTTGATATTGAGACGTGCGTGTATGTGTGTGCTTGGGGACCGAAATGTTATTAATGTAGAGTATTGGACTAATGGCAGACCCCTGCGGGACGCTGACCTTCAGAGCAAACAGATCTGAGAATGGCTGATTCACTCGTTAATTAGGAGACTTGAGACGCACCGAATAACTGTGTGTGTGGGATTTGTAAACTGTGTAGCTTGAATAGTAGTCCGTTATGTTTGTTTAATTGAATTTCGCGCAAAGCTACACGAGGGCCATCTGCGCTAGTTATCAATAACTTAGCAGCGTAAGACAGCTTGTCATCACCACCCACCGCCAATTCTTGGGCTACTCTTTTACCAACGAATAGTGGGATTGACCGTCACATTATAACGCCCCCACAGCTTTAAAGGCGAGCACGTTTAGCGCGACTGGGACGTGAACCCACGATGCACTTACTTGGAAGGAAGATGTATCTTTCAGTGCTTCGTGAACATATTCAAATTGATTAAATTTCCAGCACTCAAAAGATTGTTCCATTCTGCATCAATTTCATGTTGGGGTTTTAAAAAAATGACTGGTTTTTTACTTGTAAATGGCTAATTATTATGTGGCTTTCCTCCTGGACCCCAAAGGGGAGCTAATTGGTCCCATACCCAATGTCTTTCTCAATGTTACTGTCTTGGTAGTTTCACAAAACTTTCAACCATATTTATAATTCATGGGAAAAAAGCAATCCAAAAAGTCAGTATTAACTTAATATTTTACAATTAGGCATAGTTATAATTGCTTTAATGTAAGGTACAAGTGTAAACTGTATTTTACACTTGGTGTGAATGATATTGTACTATTGTTTATTACAAATTTCTTGTAAGCCATTTGCATTCTCTTGCCTGGTTACGTAGAATCATAATGCTAAAATTTGAGGTTTAATCTCTGTGGTGAACACAGCGCAAATAACTCCTTGTGCAGCTTGGCACCAAACAACTTTTATAATACAGAAAAATCTATACACTCATCATTTATCTACCTACTTGATAAGAAGTGCAGTATTTAAGAAATAGATCTTCTTATTTCATATTTCTTTAATAATTAACAAATACTTAACCCTATAAAAGTCAATTTTTGTACTCATCAAATTTCTGGACTATCATTAGCACATCTGTAGCATGTCCACAAAGCAAGGTCAGGGGGTCATTTGGCCCATACTTTTGAAAAAGCCATACGTTCTCAGAGGGAGGCTGAAGATATAAAGAAAAGGGAGAAAGGAATGAAAAGAAAAAATATTGAAGGAATATGGAAGATGGATTGGATAGAGAGACAGAAATTGAAGGCTTGACAAGTTATGATTCACCTGAACAATAACAACATTATAATGAGTAATTCATGTTAAATTTTGTACTTCTTGGAGGGGTGGTAAATAAATTAGACGAAAAAGGGGATGCAATGAAAGTCGCATTTTTCAAACAAGGGGAAATTCAAGATTAAAATATTGCATTAGAAAAATTAAAAGCCGAAATATTATTAGAGTACGAATTATAAGCTACAATGTTATGCTGTAATAATTGATAGAACATGGAAAGTACTTTAATTAAATTTGAAATGTAACTAATTAAAACCATCATGACCTGTGAAATAAAGGATGGATATGGCAAAAAGGATTGATCAGGTCAATACTCACTGACCACTTTAAATGGAAGTTACTGTATTACATTAACCCATTCCTGTCACTAGAGAGAAAATGAGATGACTACAAAACTGCCTTCAGTGGTATGTGGTGGCCTGGCATGGCCGAGCGCGTTAAGGCGTGCGCTCGTAATCCGAGGGTCGCGGGTTCGCGCCCGCGTCGCGCTGAACATGCTCGCCCTCCCAGCCGTGGGGGTGTATAATGTGACGGTCAATCCCACTATTCGTTGGTAAAAGAGTAGCCCAAGAGTTGGCGGTGGGTGGTGTTGACTAGCTGCCTTCCCTCTAGTCTTACACTGCTAAATTAGGGACGGCTAGCACAGATAGCCCTCGAGTAGCTTTGTGCGAAATTTCAAAACAAACAAACAAACAATCAGTGGTATGTAAACACTTCCACATCAAGACAGTGTAAGTATCATGAGCAAAATATTTCTACTTCAGAAAAACCACTTCTAACCTGCTAATGCATCAGAAGGTATTTCTTTTTATTACCAATGTTAATATGAACTAAAATTTGCATAAATTGGACAATATAATGTCGGTAAACTAGATTTCTTATGCATGTTAAACTATATTTTTTATTATTTTCCTTTAGTATTGTATGTTTTATTATTATTATTAAATTATATCCTGCACTTAAACAAAATTTTTTCATGTTTTCAACTATGTTCATAATTTTTATTTATTATTAACTGCATTCTATATTATATAACTGATATATACTGTTGTATTTCTAGCAAAATTATGAGGCAGAACTACAAATGTTTACTTGTGGTTCTACTACTTTGGCCAACGAGCAGCAGCATACTGTAGAGAATGGACTTAATACATCTGCACAACCTCATCATTAGCACATCACTAACACACTCGTCAACTTTATTGCCAGTACACTGTAACCCTTCTGAAGGCTGGTTTTTAAGGCCTAACAGCAGCCATGGATTATTTGTATATTCTTCCCAGTTTCAAGCATTCAACCATAAAGTTTATAGAGAGCAGGTTTGATGAAGTCCAATGAAAAGTCTTTTCACTATTGTAACATGTATCCAACATCAATGTCACTGGGATATTTGGTGTAGCAGACAAATGTAAAACTTTTTTTTACCCACTGATCATTTTACAGTTGACTGAAAAATGCATGCAGTCATACTGGCATGTCAGAATTTTAAGGGAAGTCACAAATCTGAAAACACTGTACTTCAATATGATAAAATAATAAACTTCTTTAACATCAACAACAAGATGTCATATGTAACATTTGATAATGCCTTTAACATGATCAAAACTGTCTGCTTGTCTGGACTTGAACCACAAATGCTACGTAGTGCAATAGATGGTGATAACTCATATAAAGATAGTGACTCAAAAAATGAAAGTTAGGATGAATCTAAATCAGCAGACAGTTTATCCAAATTTCTTCCTAAACATGACCATTACTTTTTCCACACACTGCAACTTGTGGTCAAGGATGGCTTGAAAAATGCTGTACCTTCAATGGACTGTATCTTCAGTCAAGACTTAATCATCTTAAATTCTGAATTCCATTGTATTGGTGTCACTGATTGAACTCTGGTTCCTACTTCAAATAGGTCAGTTGCTTGCATTGATTTCTCATAAAAAGTTGGATAATCTAATATTGATGCATCAAAACTTATTTTTCATGATAAAAGTGTGCTTGCAGATTTAATGACAATATTAATACTTTATGAAGAGGAAACAGATTTCTCCAAGGGTCACTACACTGATACCTCCAGTTATGTTGTGCCATTTGTTTATGGACTAATGACTGAGATTAATAACATGCAATCCAGATAAAATTTCAATTTCTGTTTCTGTACTGAAGATATCTGTTGACACCAACTCACTTAGTATGAGAAGTTATGTCTTCTGCTTGGTTGCAACACTGGATCCAAGATTTAAACTTGACTGATGTTTCATTGGACTTGTGGTCTATGAATCAAATTGAATGCTCCTGCAATAAGAAGTCAAGAAAGTTTCATCTACAAATAATCCTACAACCACAAAACCAAAAGAGAACTAACTCCCTTCCTCCTTCCAAAAGAAGTAAACTAATTAGTTTCTTTATTGCGTTTAAGAAACCAGCTACCTCATCTTCAAAGGATATAGAGATCAACACATGCTTCAATGGTCCTTGCATTCCTAAAGAAAACACCCTTCTAGATTATTAGAAGATCCATTAATAAAACTTTCCAACCTTATCTCAACTAGCCAAACACTACCTAAGTGTCCCAGCATCCCCTTCTTAGCATTAGAAGCAGAACCCTCAAACCTCACAGCTGTTAGCTCAGTGACAGGAGATTTGGGAGATGACATTTGCAGAGAACAATGGACAGTTATCATATCTCTCAATCTCCTTCAAAAATATATTTTTGTTATAAAAATTTGTTATTGCATTTTGAAAAATAAAAGCATTAAAATGTTGTTATTTGTTAAAATTTTGTTTGTTTCTGTTTCAAAAACATTTTCTTGCAAAATAGAAGTATTGTAATCTTATCATATGATGTTTCATCATCACTGCATATTACCTAGAATGTATCCATAAATATATTCCTATGTATTTGTATTTAAACACTTAGTATTCATGTTTTCCAGCATATTTTCATATTCATAGCAACATGAAGTATTTGTATTTGATCCACCATTAACCTCATCCGTGTCTATCGTCTGTAAGAGCCATTCTAAAACAGTTTAATGAACCGTTATCACTGTTCACCGACCTAAAGAATGTTCTAACACAGCTTTATGAACTACAGACTGTTCTTCACCCATAAGAATCATTACTATACATGTTAATGAAATAACTGTTAAAAAAAACTATAGTTAAATCACAATTTGTTATGAATAACTAAACAACTAGAAATTACAGACGTTTGATTTTTGCAAAACACAATATTTCCAGGTACATAGCTAGTTGATGACTAATACTATACACCAGAAAAAGAAATAGGCAGTTAAACACTAAAATTTTCCAATTTCTTACAACATATATATCACTTGTAATAGTAGTATGTAAGAACATTTTCTTCTATTAACCCATTTAAAATGAAATATAGTTTACTCTGTGTCACTGTTTGATACATCTGAAGATAAATACTTTCTCTCTCCTATCTGGAACATAAACCAGCCAACTCTGAAATCCAAAACAAGATACAAGGTTAGCCAGTCTGGAGAAATTACTACTGAGTCACTAGCAAATAGCTTCTAGCATTTAAAATGGTTCTAACCCATATATCAGCCATATTGAAGGTTCAATAATTTTCCAACAGGTAAAATGTATAAAACTTTCATAAAAAAAAAACACACTACAGATTAGGTCTTGCTTTAATAGTCCATTTTCTATTACAATAAGCAGCCCAGAATTTGGTCATTTCTGCTCGTGACTCATTAATATTTCCATAATAATTTCTTTGCATGAATATTCTTGCAGTTTATGAATTAATTCATCCAGTTTTTCTCCTCCTTCCAGAAAAGTGCTGACGTTGTACAGGTTTTCGCTAATCCGATGGTCCGAGATTCGATCTTGGCCAAAGTTGTAGGTCCGAACCTTCTCTGACCTAGCTGATGAACCTACCTTGAAGATTACAAACAAAAATGTAAGTGATGTTGTTTCAGATTACAATAAACATACAGAGAAGAAACATTTAGATGCACATAAATAATTTGAATTAATATGCATTACAATGTGATAAACTATAGCATACTGATGAAAAACTACAATCGTCTAGTATACCACTTTGGTTAGGTTGAGCTTCTATATAGTAAAGACTTTAAGACAAAAAGTTTCAAAAAGAATTTGTTATAATGTAAAGTATGGATTAAAAAAACAATGAAACCATTTTAAAATCCTTCTCTAGGGCGGTTATGTTTTTGCAATATTTTTCATGAGCGAGATACAAATATTAATATGAGTGCTATAATTTTACGGGACATGATGAATGGTCTAAAATTAAAATGTTCCTTCAATTCAAATTATTGTTAGCCCTAAATTCTAAAATATACCAAAGTGCAAATACAAAAAATGGAGAAATACGAGTTGAGTCTCGAGAAGGTTTGAAGGAAAAACTGAACAAAAGTTAATATGGCATCGTCACATCACGTCACAAATCAAAGTAAGAAAATACAATTAAAACCATATAAATAATTGAAAAATTATATGTTCTGACTGCATTAGACACAAATGCATCATATGTTTGAAGTTATATTTTTAGGAAGACTATTAAATCTTGCTGAAGATTAAAACCATATCAGTTTTTTATCTACTTGTTAGGAAAACTTTATAATTCCAATTATACTGATAAGGTTAGATAATTTAATTTAACAGCTTCTTTGAAGTGTCTGCATGATAAAAATGGTCGTCTGTGAAAAAAAATTACAATATATTCATGGGGAATAAATTCATATTTATTTGGCAATATCCCATTTTGGAACAAAATGCCTTTTCGAAACAAGATATGAACATTTACATGCATTATCTATAGAAATGGCAACTGAAAAAATGGACTTCGACAAATTAGCCATAAAAGTCAGTCTTAAATGAAAAGTTTACTGTTCTACTGAGAGAAACAAACAAGAAAACATGGGGATAAACTGTAGTATCTGCAATAACACTAATTGTACTCATCTTTCTATTTCCTACTTAAAAAACAAATTACCTGTAACTTTCGGGATTGTCTCTGTTGACTGTACTGTTCTTCCAGCTTTCTTTCATATAGCTTTGCCCTCAAACCCTTCAAGGCATTTTCTTTATTTCGATGTTGGGAACGGTCTGTTTGACATTCCACAAAAATACCTGTGCAATGAAAACACACAGAATATAAAGAATATATCTAACACAGTACTGGGTGAGAATAACTGGTATAACACAGAGAATGAGAGAGTGAACAAGGCAAGGCCAGGTGGGTTAATGCATGCAACTCATAGCCAGAGGGTCATGGGTTCGCATCCCCATCACGCCAAACATGCTTGCCCTTTTAGCAGTGGGGGCATTATAATGTAAAGGTCAATCCCACTATTTGTTGGTAAAAGAATAGCCCAAGATATGAGAATGAGTTGGCAGTGGGTGGTGATAGCCCTTGTGTAGCTTTGCACGAAATTAAAAAAAACCAACAACAACAAACAACACTGACCAGTGACATATATAGGTCAGCAGCCCATGAAAAATATGCCTGCAGGTAAAAGAGATACATAATTTACAAAAGTCAAGTCACAAATTAGAGTTGTAAAATGAGAAGCAATCCAACTGAACCTTTCAATGCAATACCTATTCTATTGGGAGAATCAATGTGAACTAAGACAATGGACCTGCTACCTGCAGAACATGGGAAGTCAGAAAGATGACGAGACTAGTCCGAAGAAAGGAGGTTCAACATTGAAACTAATGAGCCTTACACCTCATTTATAAGAAACATAAGACAACTGTGTGAAGCTTGACAATTTACCCCTTAAGAAGTCCAGACTATGAGAAAAGCAAGAAGAACATTGTGAAGAATTGTCCATGCACAGACTCTGGAATTCAGGAATCCTCGTTTTCTGTGCATAGACACTGAAATTCAGGAATCCTCGTTTTCTATGCATAGACTCTGGAATTCAGGAATCCTCATTTTCTGTGCACAGTCTCCGGAATTCAGGTATCCTCATTTTCTGTGCATAGACTCTGGAATTCAGGAATCCTCATTTTCTGTGCATAGACTCTGAAATTCAGGAATCCTCATTGTCTGTGCATAGACTCTGGAATTTCTGCCTGTTGGCATATATACCTCATTTTTCAAACATGGCATTTGTGAAGAGGATAGAACTCTAGATTAGACAACAGTAGAGAAACCCAAAATGTAGTGTCTCAACTAAACCTTTTGAGAAAGAATAATGATCCAAAGTGAAGAAACGGGAAACCAGGAAGAAGATGTGTTTGATACACTTAAGAGGTCAATAAGAGAATCACTTGTTTCTCATTTCAAAGACATGCAGGATTTACATGAAGCCCACAAAAGAAAGAACCATCAGTGCAACAGGAG
This sequence comes from Carcinoscorpius rotundicauda, assembly GCA_011833715.1. Taxonomy (NCBI): domain Eukaryota; kingdom Metazoa; phylum Arthropoda; class Merostomata; order Xiphosura; family Limulidae; genus Carcinoscorpius; species Carcinoscorpius rotundicauda. The sequence goes on along the minus strand of CM022400.1, from coordinate 10,336,994 downwards.
AAGGAAAGATGAGTAAGATGGTTCATTGTTTTGCATTTATTGGTGCAAAGTAACAAGGCTATATGTGGTAGAAAACTGGTAAAAAAGTTCAAATAAAAGTAAAATTATTAATAAATAAAGAGGAATCATGCTAAAACAAAGTCCAATTTTCAAATTAAAAACTTGAAAGAGTTAAAAAGGCCGATGGCCCTTAAAAATTTAAAAATACAAATAAGGTGGACAATGTCACCATTACCAATGAAACTGTCCAACGTCAAGGGTGAACCCATGATAAAAATGTTTAAAATGGTGCCATCTATGTTGGTTGTAATGATGGCACAAGACCATACAGACCACACATTAGTGCATCAGTATCAGATAAAAGAAAATGATGAGTTAAAAAACTGTGACCAATTCTGCCTAACCAGAACAACTTCCTCCTGATCCTTACAGAAGCAAGACAGCAAAATTGCAATAGAAGGTTTGATTTTGGAAAGCTTGTTATCATATAGCTCATTACAAGTCAATTGAAAACTGTCACGAAAGCAAGCCTCGAAGACAGAACCATTATCCATGTATGGTACAGGCATGGTTGTGAAAGTACCAGAGCAGACACACTTGGCTGCTAAGTCAGCAAACTTGTTGCCATGAATACTGATGTGACCTGGTGTCGAGAAAAACTGGATAGAAGTAAATGATAGAGAGAAATGGGTTAGCTGGTTTATAATATCAATAAGAACAGGGTAATAACTGATGTAAAGCGATTCTGGAGTCAGTAGAGAACGAAGCAACTTGGTATAAATAGTACAGTTCGTGTACTGCATAAATTCTATGTGATCCAGAGCAAGAGAAATGGTGTATAATTCAGCAGTGAATGCAGAAGCTGTAGAGAGGATTCTGTGTGCAACCACCACACCACATAAAACCATGCCAGAGCCCACAGAGTCAACTAATCTCAAATCATCCATATAAATGGGATTTGAAGAATGATTCAAAAGATGTTTGGCAAATAGAAGATGGTATTTCCAATAGAGATTACCATTCTTCTACAGATGACTCAGTGAAAAATCACATTTGGGAATGGGAAATAGCTGTGATGGGATGGGCTGACCAGTGGATACAGTTATCCAAGGACAGACCTGATTCATCCAACTGCACATGGATACAAAGGTCAAAATGAACAATAGCAGACCATCTATTCTGAAAATACATCACCCACTGAGGAAGAAAAACACTGCCCAAGGTGGAATGCTGTGGTGAGGACCAAATTTTTAAAGGATACAGTAATGATAGTTGCAAACGATGAAGGTGAATAGGAGGTTCGTGAGACTCTGTGTACAAACTCTGGACTGGAGCTGGAGAAGTGTGGAAGGCCCCTGTGCAGAGCCTAATCCCTGATGGTGAACATGGTCCAACATCTTCAAGGATGATGATTTGGAAGAGCTATAAACCAGAGACCCATAGTCAAGTTTCAATCAAATAAGGGTATGATAGATCTTTAGTACAGAACATCAATCCACTCCACAAGAGGTGGAAGAGAGGACATAGAGGATATTAAGTACCCTTATGCACTAGAGCACAGCTACTTGATGTGTGAAATGAAAGTTAAGCCCTGAAAACAACAGGAAGCACAACTTCAACTTCACTGAGACAGAGCTCAGGATTGGGTTGAAAAAGTACATGCACAAAGGTTTAGAGAGCAAAAGAGTAAAACTGTTTCTTGTGGTGCACTAAAATAAATGACTGAGGACAGTCTGTTGCTGCTGCTCAATAAACCTCATACTCGACAACTGACACGAGATGTGGAAGTTGTTGACATAAAGTGCATATGCAACTAAAGGGAAGAAGTTGTTTACTGATGGCATAAATTTATATAATGAAATGTGATGCACGTAAGATAGCCCTGAGGGACTGTAAATTCCTGGGGGGAAGAAAGGGAAACTGTTGAATTCACATGAACTTGGAACTGCTGTTCCATAAAGAAATAATTGATAAAAATTGGTAAATGGCCATGCAACCCATCCCACCATGTAGTGTCATAAGCCTTTGCAATGATAAAAAAAAATCAGATATTGTCACTTGAGAAAGGCTTCCCTGATCAATGTTTCAAGTCGACTCAGGCTGTCATTAGAACTCATGCTGGGTAGGCAAAAGGAGGTTGTTTGATTTGAGAAATCAAACAATATGAGCATTAACCATCCTCTCTGAGATCTTACATATGGCTAATCAAAGCAATTGGATGGTAGTTTGATGGAATCTTCAGATCCTTCCAAGGCTTAGGAAAAAGGAAGACAATATCATGACACGAAGCATCAGAAAAAACATTATTCTGTCAGATCCATTAAAAACAACCAGAAGAATTGCAAAAGAGGTAGGAGAGAGATAGTGCAGCATCTCATGATGAATATCATCAGGTACAACTGATGTACGTCAGACTATTAAGAGCAAGCTTGAGTTCCACCAGTGTAAAGAGACAATTATAGTCATAGAGTCGATCAGCCCGAAAGGTAAGAAGTGATTACTCTGCTCCTGTCTTGATGTCTAAAAAGGTGAGGGATGAAACAGAAATGCTAGATGCATGAGAAGAGCTTTTGCTGAGAGTAAAAGCAAATCCATGGTCATCAGAGAGCAAGTTTGTGAGGGGTGCAAGAGTATGCTGTGCAATGACCTTTCAAATCTTTTTCTATATGACTTTGAAACTGGTGGTAGAAGAGATGGTAGAGGTTTATTTAATCCAAGATTCCTTTTGGCTTTGATGTCTGATTTGCCAAGCATGTTATCCCTGAAAAGCAATGCAGTTTAAAAATGTGAGACATCTATGAAAGGCATCCCAAACCCATTTTTGAGCCTTCTGTGCTATGTGGCAGGGAGAATCCCACCACAGATGAGGATACTTTAGAAAACTTCTTGAGGTTTTAGGGATACAATGAGCACATGCCTGGACAATACAGTCAGTCACTGATGCCACAGCTGAATCCAACTTAAAGCTCAGATGAAAAATAAAAGTTACTTAGACTAATGATATACTGAATAGAACAAAAATAGATGTAACAGTCCTAAAAGATGTATCTGAGAGTACAATCAAGATGTGATGGTCTGACAATTGATGAGATGTTGCCAGCAGTAACCATGGAATGATGAATGAACAGTACAATGAAATGAAGAGGACAGAAAACGTATATGATACTGCAGAATCCATGTTAAGTCTAACTGAAACCAAAGGGAAAAACCCAAAACTGCAATAACTGACTCTTATGCAGCACAAATGCTGAGAGTGGTGGGGCTCTACTGGTAAGATAAACTGAAGATAGGTCTCAACTACAACTAAACTGGACATCAACAGTCCCAAAACATATTGAGGAATGATCACTTGTGAACCTCAGAGAATCTAGGCATGGATATAAACAAGGATGACTGATGACCAGACTCCAATCTCCTGGCTTCATAGGTCCAATACTAAAAGGAGTAAAAACTCTGAAGAACTACCCTGACTTTCTCATCACCCCCAGACCAACCACATCAAGATAACCCTAGAACTAAGTTCCAAATCCCAATGAACTGTGGGAGGTAAAGACCCTATACATTAGGCATATAATAGTAAGAAAGATCTGAAATGAACAACCAATTGTAACTCAAGGATCTGCAGAGCTTCTAGACCAATGGTTAAGATTACCACATACCCAGAAATTCTTGGAATTAAAACCCACAGTTCCTGAAGGTACACAATAATCACTGATGCTGCTAGAGATCTGACTAAGCAATAGAAATCTAGGACATGAACAGAAGCTATTCTGACTACCAATATACTGCAGAGTTTATGTCGGGAATTGGAACTGACTAACATGGGGAGAACTATGACCCCCCTTAAAAGATAATGAAATTTAAAACTCCAACAACCACAAGGAGGAATGCAGAAACTTAATATGAATCAATGTGCATGATAACAGTGGATCTAGTTGGTCCTGAATGAAACAAAATGGAGTAAAGAAAGTAAAATACTGAAGTTGAATTGTAAGTCTGTACACTTACTCTGTCCTATCAGGAAACATAGACCTATGCAAATAAGTCTGTACACTTACTCTGTCCAATCAGGGATCATAGACCTGTACAGTTGAACTATAAACTCCATCTTGCAATGTGGAGCAGATATTATTTAACAATCAGAAAATACCTTTCCTCTTAAATGTGGTAGGAGAAATCACAAAGTTTGAACAGCATTTCAGATAAGGCCTAACTGTCCCTTTCCAAAAATACGAAGTAAACCTTCTAGCACGAACCACACTTTTCGTATCTGGAGAAAGAAAAAAAAATTGCTCCCAGACCTCAGCCACCAATCAAGTCAAGGCTCAAAAGCAACTGGGGAAAAATTACAAAACATAAAGTGGCCTCATTTTCATTTCTTCTTGGTCAATTAAAAACCATGGTATAGAATGTTGTTTTGTAGAGCAAAACAAATGAAGCAGGTCTGCCACGTCTACTACCCCATGGGGGTTGAAAAATCAAAGTGACTAAATAGAGATACAGAAAAAAAACAAATCCTATGGCTATCCAAAATGTCAATTATTGCCCTCAATTACAGCCTCAAAGCCCCCTAAAGGAGCCCTGCATAACCAAATACATGTCTCTATCTCAATACAAATAAAGTCAATGACAAACTCAACCAAGGTGACACCTGTCATCTTGATTGTTGTGTGATGCTAGATGTCAGAAGGGGGAAAGAAGAGACCTAATTGGCCTTTGTACCAGATATAAAAATCCACAAATTCATAGAAAAACTGGTTCACCAAATGGAAGAAATTTCATGTATATATATATTTATTATTATTATGACAAATTCAACTAGATAACACAATGATGTCCAAATTATCTCCAAACAATCATAATACCAGAAAATCCGTTAATAATGTTTTGTTGAGAAAAAATGGTAAAATATATGAACAAAGTGCTTATATACGGTACCAGAATAGAAAACACATTGACATAGGTGGGGAGTATCACAAGACATATATCGCCAGAGGCAACTGAATGGGATATAAAAAAAAAAATAAAACGAGAGAAAAGGACTCAAACCTATGCTTAGATGTAAAATGACACCCTGGAGTTCAGTGGTAGCTACAAGTACGAATGAAGGTAAGTACTTATAGACTCAGTAATCTTCTGGTTCAACAAAGATCTGTAGATAAAAAAAAAACAATACTATGTTCTTGGAAACTCTTAGGTTTTGCACCATTAGTTACTGTCACCATAACATTCTATACTTTTATTTCATAACTTGTTACATCCACATTTTATACAAGTTTTTCTTAAAACTAACACTGTTGACATTGTCTTATAAATATATCACTTTGGTAATGACCGCTCTCCAAGATGTACTATATATAATGACATTGTATGATGCAAACAGTAATTAATTTGACAGTAAAACACTGTCTATTCACTTACTATAGGCCTGAGATTTTTAAATACAATTCTCATGCACTGTAAAGGAGTTGCGTACCTGTTGGGATGTGAGTTACCCGAACACAACTGTCAGTTGTGTTGACATGCTGACCACCTGCACCACTAGATTTTTTTGTTTCTACATGGAGCTCTTTAGGTTCCAAAACTACATCCACCTGTGAAATAAAGTAACTGATTTATTATATAACAACAACACAAAATCAATGAGATATCCAAGTAGCTCCTTTTAACACTATTTCATGCTTTCTGAGTAGCTCTGATGAAGATAAAGTTATTGTTACTTTTGGTTAGTAAATGGTACACAGTGCATTACTTGATAACAATTACATATCAGTATTGTTCAGGAAATGAATTCCAATACAAAAGTTGTTAGCTACACAGGACAGACAACAGCAAACTCTCAGGTAAATGTAAATTGAAATGGCAAATACGTAGAAAAAATTAGTGGAAAAAGAATTAAAAAATAACACCCGAGTCATAGAAAACTTTTTTTCATGACATGCATACCTCGCTCGGCTGTGGCAGAATGACAACTGCCACAGTACTGGTGTGAATTCGTCCAGATTTTTCAGTTTTTGGGACCCTCTGAACTCTATGAACCCCACCTTCAAATTTCAAGTACTTACAAGCACCTAGGCCTCTTATGCTTAAGGAAGCATGGCGAAGACCACCTAAAGGGAATTTATGAACAACAGTAACTGCTGTGCAACTGTATTAAAATAACTTAAAACATGACAACTAAGTCAATTCTAAAATCAATGAAATAAATAAAGGTGTTGATCAAAAAAAATGTTTCTACTGAACAATAAATACCTGTGAATATACCTAAAACATTGGGTTTTACATCCATGTGACTGGACCTACTTGGGTGAATGTAACGGCATTTAATCTTGCTTGGCCTACACACATCTCTTAATCATTACTGAGATACCTTAATATTATACCATAATAATTCTAAAGATGTAATATATCTTGCAGCAGTTGTTATATTATCTTTCTCGTGTTACAATGTAATGTTATTTTCAGCTGTTAAAAACCTACCTAGGTCGGTTACCTCATAATCCAATATTTCGCAGTGCCATCCTTTCCATGTTGCATAGTTATAGTACATGTGAAATATTTCTTTTGCGAATAACATAGCTTCTTGACCCCCTACCCCAGCAGTTACTTCTAATATTAAATCTTTGTCATCAATGTCCTCTGGTGGGATTATTTGTTCAAAAAGCTGCAAAAAATATTGCATTCTTCAAAATCCAGCGAAATCATTTCTCTTCATCAAGAGGTCAGAAGGTAAACATCTGTTGTTATAAAGTGAAACTGAGCACAACTGTTTTTAAAGTGGTATACAAAATGTTTTTCAGGAATTCTATAAAGAACTATCAATTATTCTAGTAGCAAAAATATCCTATAATTCTTATCTAGCATCCACAGTAGTAAAACAATCAAGCAAAGTTGAAGAAGACAATATGACATAATTGAAGACATACTGAATTCCAAAAAAAAGATAAAAAATAATAATAAAAAAATCAAGCAATAGTTAACCTACCTAACAAATCAAAGCCTAATAAATTATTATACTGTGTAAAAGTATGGATTAACATTTCCAAAGCTGGTACATTAACATCATCCTTACTTGAGAAAGTACTTCCAATAAGTACTAACTTCCTCACACAGATTTGCTATCTTCTTCATTGTGCCTGCCAAAGAGATTTATATGGCATTATCTTTGAGGAAACTCCTGCCTAATTTCACACGATTTTATGTGAATTATGCTATTTCAATGATAATTTTATCATGTGACAAAAGTCTTCTGCTAGTGAAATGATGACATCATCCATGCATCTTTATTCATTGATGAAGCAAGTAACAAAAAACATTGGCCAGAATCGAGGATGATGGGTGACAGAGTGTGAAGAGGTATCAATCAGGAACACATCCAAAATAATAAAGCACCTCTTCACATAACTTAGTAAAAGTCTCACACTGATATGATGAGGGAATTTGTGCAAAATTTACCTAGATAAGCACCTTTCAGAAAATGTCCAAAGGATGTCCATCAGCTGTGACACCTGATGACAGAGGCTCCATAAGGGCACACCCATGGAAGACTGCATCTCAACTCATCTAGCATATATTTTCACCTGTATAGGAGAAGGTAAGAGGCAAAAAGCCAAATTAGTGTTAAACCAATGGACAGAATTAGAACATGACTATCCGAGTACTTTCACACAAATCATTGGACATCCCATGTGTATAAATGTTGTGGGAATGTGTTCAGACCATACATTGTATAATCATCTGAGCTCTCCAGTCACTCTCTGAGAGACACACTCTATCTGAGGGAAAAGAACACTTTGGTGATGTTACATGGATACTTGTATAGATCTAAGCTCTGTCGTCAGTCTCTGCAGCTGAAGGAGAAGGGTATATTAGAGATACAGGTTTGTATAAAGTGCTCACCTTAACTGGCAGACTGTATGGGACTCCAACCAGATATGGAAAGAGGACACATCAGTCAGATAGTATGGACTAGCATAGTTTGTGATCACCTTAACTCTACTGAAAGAACACAGGTTGAATGAGGAAGATGTGCAAGATAAGTTACATTGCATATACTTAGATATTACAAAGTGACTGTTCACCTAGACTCAACTAAACAGACACCATGAAATGGATTCCTTCTGTAAGAGGAAGAAATTGTATTATGCAGCATTGATCCACATTTACTGCAGGCTCACTTTAACTCTACTAAACCAATTCAGGCTGCAACAGTGATGTATCTTATTTGTATGAAGAGTGACTTCCAATACACTAATGATGTAACATCATCCTACTTCTATTTGCATTCATACTCCTTGTCATAGCTCAGTAGTTGAATTCCAGTCAACAAGGGTTCTCCATGATCTACAACCCCAGCTGTTAGGAGCTAGTAAGTGAAAAGAATCTCCCATGCCCCACTTGACAAGTACGGTTGGGGTGGGGTTTGCATTGGAGAGATCAGGAACCACTGCTTGTCTTTCATTCTGAAAGAAGTGTCTGTTACTAGAGACAGTATTGGGTGACTCCAAAGCAGAATTTTTAAAAGCCAGCAAATGTAAGACAAAGAAGCAAATAGAACACATCCTTGGCTTTTTCCATGTTAGTTTATGGAATAAAACTGTCTGGATCAGACAACAGAACATATATATATATATATGGGATGCAATGTAATCAAAATGCTCTCTAAAAGAAAAATAGTATGTATGTATTTCAGAGACAGTGGCGTGATCACAGAATGGCAACCCATTAAACCCAAAAAGCATCAGGAGATATAACAGCAACAAGATGTAGAGGAGTATAAAAACATATAGATTGTCCAAATGGTCACTGGGAGTAGCTCGTGCAAGGGCCATTGAAGAACAGATGTACAAGAATGAAAATGTGACAAATCAAATGTGAAAAAAGGCTATACTGCAAGATGAACTTGTCAAGGGATGAGTCAGTGGACAAATACTATGGAGAAAGAGGTCTATGAGAAAAGAGTTCCAGGGTAATGACAAAATTGGAGACTCCTTAAAGGAGAGGTCCATGACAGATGCTAATGGTCTAATAACAGAGACAGAAGGGAGATAGGAGAAAAGTACAGCATACTACCCAAGTGGTCAAACCTAAGGAGGAAATGATCAGTCTGGAAAGAATAAAAGTGTTAGAAGCACCTAAAGAAAAAGCATAAAAACAATAGTAATCAAAAGGAAACATGTTAGGAGAGAAAGACAATACAAAGCCCAAGAAGTCAACAGTTCAAATGTTAAGGTAAGTCTAAGTAGTGTGAAGAAGCAGAACAGAATGGCAACGTATATGTAAAAACGGCTCGTTTGGGTTGAGAAAATATTTTACGTAGAGGAGCGAACAAAGTTTCGACCTTCTTCGGTCATCGTAAGGTTCACAAAGAAAGAAAGAGGTAACTGACCGGAAGCTGACCACATGTTTGGAAGGGGTTGTGTAACTGAGTGTCAGAATGTAGAGGGCGGTGTTAGATGTTTGAATATATAATTTTATGTTATTTATTTTATTATTTTTAATATAGGTATAAAGGTGTTCCCTTGTATTGGTTTATTTTGGGTTTGAGTTGTTGTACAAGTAAGGCTTCTTTAATTTTGCATTTGTTTATGTTTGTTTCTTTATTTAGTGTTTGAGTGTTTTCTATGGTTATGTTATGTTTATTTGACTTGCAGTGTTCGAAAACGTGTGAAGGTGACTTTTTGTGTTCTTTGAATCTGGTTTCCATTTTTCTACTTGTTTCTCCAATATAGAAGTCGTGGCAGTTATCACATTGTATTTTATAAATAATGTTGGTGTGGTGTTTGTCAGTGAAGTTCTTACATAGTATAGACCTCAGTTTTGTGCCTAGTTTTTGAATAAATTTAGTATCAACTGCAATGTTATATTTTGTTACTAGTTTTTGCGAAATGTTGGTTATTTTTCTGCTGATGTCAGGAATATATGGTATTGTGATTTTTTTTAATTCGTGGGACATATTTACTTTTGTCAGCTAATTTTGTTTTCTTGTTAGGTGTGTGCATATTGTGTTTTCTACAGTTTGTGGAGGAAAGTAAATGATGTTGATAAAGTATTGCTTTATTTTGTCTAATTTGTCGTTAATTTTATCTGGTGAGCACAGTTTTAAATCCCAAATGTGCCCTACCCCCAAATGAATAGCTAGCAAATAGGAAGGGATGTATGAGAAAAAGGAACATTTGAGACTAGCCAAAGAAAATGGATGTGAGTCCTAGGTCATAAATAAGTCAATCAAATGCCCGCACAATATCTAAAAATACAAGAGGAATTGATGCTGAGTAAAAAAAAAAAGGAGTAAGAAATGGGAAGTCACAAAAATATAGACAAGAAAAAGAATACCAAGTAAGGATGTGTTGGAAAGTGTCTGACACATTAACCACAGTTAACCATAAACCAGGAGAAATAGACCAAAGGTGGTGTTGGAGAGAGAGAAGAAAAAGAAATGAAAGAAAAGTTAAAAGCAGCACAGATAAACAGACTAAAGTGGGGAAATGGAAAACAACTGGTGTCACAAACTGAGACCAATAGCAAGACAAGTTAGGTAGTCATTGGCAGGAAGAAGAATAAATAAGACTTCAAGTGGAAAAAAAATGGGAAAAAAAGAATAGAAGACCTGAAATCTGGAATGTAAATGTGGGAAGGAGACTGATCTAGACAAGAAATAGGAATAAAGGGTAAAATTGAGAAAGAAGAAAAATCTGAGAAGGTAATGAAGATAAAAGTTGTATAACATCAGGCAAGGCTACCAGGGAGAAAGGAACACCACCAAAGATATATGAGTAACAAAAAAAGGAAATATGTGTACAAAAAGAAAGAGATAAAAAAATGCAACCCAACCACAACAAGTCCCAGCAACAGCAGAATAAAGTACCAAAAGATAAAGCAGTGTGTGAAGAAGTGAAAGAAGCCAAAGAGGGAAGGAAATAAATGTCTACAGAAGCTATCGGAACAACTAAGAAGTGTCTCAGGTAAAAAGGATGCCAGTTCCAGGTCACGAATATTGCAAATGGAAGCTCTCATGACATCAGTAAATATAAGATAATATGGTTACTACCTAAAACAAAAATGCCCTGAAACAAGATCCGCATGGTAATAGACAAACACGATAAACATCACCTGTTTTGGTAGAGTTTTGATCACATTTAGTCAGAAAATAATCTTTGCAATCTTAAGTGAGGGAAGAAAATCTACAAATCAGGAAAAATAAAAGGCACAAAATGTGAGCAATACAAAGCATTTGAGGGTGAGAAACGAACAGTTAGATAAAGGAACCAATACACAACTCTACAAGAAACAAAAAAGGATAACACATACATTAGAATTATAGAAAGTGAGAAAAAGAAAAAGAACATACCCAAGAATGAAATCCAGACAGAGATTGAAAGGCTAATGTTATTTTATAAATTATAACGTCCAACTTAAAGCCAATTTGATGACGATCATAGTCTAATACATTATTTCCAACTGAGGAGAAATAAATCAAGTTAACAACATAGGAGTAGGAGACTTGTTAAGCCTGTGGTATTCCTCAAATAGTTAAAGATGGTTGCAATGACCTCAACAGTTGATGAGCCTCCAAAAGCTACAGCAGAAGTAAGGCTTAAGTAAGAACATCTCTTATTCAGAACAAAGTATAAATTACTATCATTTGAAAATCCATGATAATAAAACTTAAAGCTTCTGGAACATAACCAAAAATAAAATAAAGAAGTTAATGATGTAATTGTTAATAAACTGAGCACAGAAAAGAAATCTAAACATGGCTGTACAATTACAATACAATGATGGGGAAAGAAATGAAGATCCATGAGTTAAAAGGAGTAGAGGGAGCTAGTGCATATGGAGGTATGCTACCCTCCTATTGGTCGTTAAGTGATGACATCATCATGTAGCAGCACAATTCAAATAAAGCATCATGTGAAATTAGTTGGAAATTGTTTAAAGGCTAGTGACTTGTAGATGACCTGAGAATGATAGCTAATCTGAATGTGACAGTGAGTTATAAAACTGGTTGGATGTTTTTTTGTTAAACACAGCTGGATACCTGAACTCCAAGTGTGGGTGGGATCAATACTTGAATTCCAGCATTAGGAGGCTCTATAGTTTGTAAATATAAGGTTGTAAGAAATTGTCAATAAGCAAGAAGACTGACAAAATTACACTGTTACGCTTACTCTAAATTTTTCACTTAGTGTCAAAACTTGCATAAAAGATTGGAATATTTCTTGTTATTTAATACCATGATAGTTTTTCAATTAAGTTCACTTTGGAAATATATATCCAGTTATTCAACTTTTCCATTTACTGCCTAGCGACTGTTTCAAAATACGAGTTTTATTACTTTAGTTTCAAATTTCATATAATTTTGTTTATGCGAGTTTTTAAACTATCCAGATATTAAAGTGTATTAATGTACTTACTGCTTCTTCCAAGTCTTCTAGTTTAGATTTTAGAATGCTGATCTCTTCTTTAGCTACGGCTATCAGATCAACATCTTTATTTGGATCCAGGCCTGCAAAGATATTCTACCCAAAATTAATCAGCTAATAAAACAGTATATTTTATTTGGAAATCATTCTGTAAAACGTACATTTTTGATACTTGTAAAGAAAAGAATTTCATCAAATAATTCTTCTGAGTCTATGACACAGTTAATCATCCAACAATAACTCGTTACATTTCTTGAATTGGGTGAGCCAGAAGAGATTCAACGAAAACAATTTGCATGATACTTACTGCTTAATATCAGAATTGCTGAAATTGGCTTTCAGGCCTCAGCTATTCAGAACACGTATCAAAATGAAAGCAAGCCCAATGAAAGAAATGACCAATAATTCATTACACTGTCCTCAGAAACATTTATGTAATTAAGTTACCTTTTAAAAAATGTTCCAGTTCTTCAAGGTCACCTTGTTTTTTGGCAGCTTCTTTAATAAGACTAACTAGGGGGTGTATCAGAAACAAACGCTTCTGTAAGTTCTGTCTTTCTTGTGGTAAGGTAGAACTTCCACTTTTCTCTTCTAACATATGATATTCATTTACAACAGACTCCAGGTATGACTTTACTTTTTCATGGCTCAAACTTAGATCTTTTGGAACTATGGTAGCATAAATTCTGTTTGTATGGAAACTTGCTAAATTATTTAGTCTCGGTATATTCGTCATCCTCAGACCAGAACTTAATCGAATATTACATAAATTTAAATCCATTATTTTACAGTTGTTGTTTCTATAAAGGTGATTATTTAACTGATAAAATTGTAAAACTTGAGCTTTGGACTTAAAGATTTGTTTCTTTTCATGCTCACGTAAATGAAATGTTGAACATGTATGTCTTGGTGAAGGTAAACACACAGAACCAGAGTTTCTGAAGAATTGACATTTTGTACTTAGTTTCCTAAGAAAGCATCTACTGCAGGGAAGAAGAGCCATTGTTACCTGAAAAACAAACAGTTAATATTTAACTAATGTGACGAAGAAATGCTAAAACAACATCTATTTGGGTAGAAGGTTAGAAAACAATCTTTGTAATCTCAGAAAAAAATCTTAGGCACAAAATTGAATTCAAAAAGTGGTAAATTAGTTATAAATACTACAACATGAGAGGTTTAATGAAAAATTAAGTCGTTATTTAAAGGCGATATAAAATGCCGATCATTTGTTTTCAAGGTCCATACTCTTTATCAATAAACAGCACTCTACCATCAGTAAAACCATTCATACACTTGTAGTAGAACACAATAGCAAAAACATATAGCTTCCAAAAAAAGAATGGAGAACTACACTGATTCTGTAAATAAGAAAAGATCTGAATCGAAAAATGTGTTAAAAATGCATATTAGGCTTAACCCAAACACACAGCATATTTTGACCAAAGTTTAAATTATATTACTGTTTAAAAATGCCTTTAGCTTGTTGCTAACAAAATAACTCATCTCTTTTTCTATACATTCTTAACTCCAAAAACAAATCTTATTACATCTCTATAATTAGTAATTTCAACTTCCGAAGCTTATGGGATATTTCACCCAATACCAGCATTCATTAGGCTGGTTGAAATATAAGCACTGTAATGGCTGAGAAGATATTTATAACAGCTTGACAACAATTGCTGCAGTGTAAACAAAATTAGGTTTGAATTTACCAATTTTATTTATGTCACAAAGAAACACAATTAGAGTAAGATTAATTAACACTGTATCATTTATTCATATTAATAATACACATTACTGTTATTTTATTGAATTAACTTATTCATTACTTAAATGGAGCTGGTGTTCTCGATTCTGGAGCTAGAGGTATTAATTAACAGAATGTATTAAGAAGAACTCAAGAGAAACAGATAGGCTAATAAAGTTAATTACTAAAGGTTATTCTACATGTGTTAAAGGTAAATGTAATGTTAAAATATGAATGAAACCCAGAAGGATGCTTAACAGCACGGCTTTTGTTGAAGATTATGAAATGGGTGAGTTTTTAATTAAATGTTTTCTTCTCTTTTGGTTTTTACAAGAGAAAATATTATAAGTGCTACAAACTCAGCATTTTACAGCAAATAATAGAATTGACTTGAATCATTTAGATACTGTGTTAAGTAGAATGACTGAAAGAATAAAAACAAAGCATTGAGGTGAGATAAGGTTTTTTTTTTCCTGGGATTTTTAAGGAAATCAAAGATTGGCGAATCTCTCTTTTGTTCATTTGTGGTAGATCAATACATGATAGATGATTGAACAGTTGTTACTCATATCTAAATGTGATAGAATTTCTTGGGAAGTTATAAGTCATTTAATCTTACTCCATGTTGGAAACAAATTCTAATCTGGTCGACTCTTCATGCCAAGACGGTTGAAATATGCATTGAGAACTAAATTAAAAAAAAAACTTTTGTTAACTATTTCAGCAGCAGTTTTCTACACACTAGAAACAAATTATTGTGGTGTTGAAATTTAATCAACAAAAGGTTTTATTTGCTTAAAACTACACATTAAAAAAGAGGTCAATGTTGGTTGGTTTTAGCACATTTCCAATCAAATCATTGCTATCCATGAACTTCCTGAATTTTTTCACAGCACCATAGAAAGAAAGAGAATATTTATGAACAAAATTGTGCCGATTTGTTCATGTAAATTGGATTCGTAATAGTTTTATAGATTATTACCAATCAACATTTTCCAACCTCAGTCATCATAGTGATATGCAAATGCCTATATTTCAGCTTCAGAAAAAAAAACAATAGGCTACTAATATAAACATATCGTGAACATTTTTTTTTCCTTTCTTTTAACTGTAAAACCCAATAAGGCTCTCAGTCATCAGTTGAAGTATGGGTAGAGATCAGATCAAAGTGAGAAATGATAAGCTAGATGAAAAGATGTTCACAAACAAGTTTTGCTACAATCACTGTCCTGATTTTACTTTAGTGTTTATGAAAAGCTTGCTTTATCATTTTATATTTCATAAAAGTGTGGTAGTAATTATTACAAGAATCGGACTGGCACACAATGCATGTGCACAAACGACTCACTTGTGTGCACTTTTAGAAAAGAAATAATAAATAATCCAAAGTACCCAAAAGACATCCTTATGTAATAAACTACCTAAAAAATTACAGGTCTTAGAACCACTTAAGAAAATCAGCAAAGCAGATATAAACAAGTTTGCAAAAAAAACACAAATTTCTCAATATCATTTACTATGTAACAAAGAGACTCACCATGCTTACACATGGACCAAACAGTCAAACATGGACCACATACCAGCCAACTTTTCACATTAAACATAATCAAAATGGAAAGTTATCTGACATATGTTAGGGTCAAAATTTTGATATACGTTCAATCACTCATTCACTCTGGATACTAAGTAGTTGTGGTCAAATGAATTAGTGAAAATGGTGTGCATTTACTAGTCTGCAGCACTGTGTGAGATTCAATATCTAGGCCAGTAGACACGCTACGCTCATTTGCAAGAAGTTTCTAATACGTACTGTAAACTAAATAAAGTTCATAATAATGAATCATTTAATATGTTTCCAGGTTTTGCTGCACACAACCTTTACTTAAAGTACTGTTTCCAATTTTGTTGCCAAGAACTGTTCATGTTGAATGTGTTAGAAGCATTTATAACCTGAACGTAGACTGCAAGGCTGAATCAGTCAGCTTTTGTGGATGGACAGTCATACACTTCAGGTGGTTTGGTTTCTCTTACATTTTGCACAAAGCTACATGACAGCTATTTACACTAGCCGTCCCTAATTTAGAAGTGTAAGACTAGAGGGAAGGCTGCTAGTCATCACCACCCCCTGCCAACTCTTGGGTTACTCATTTACCAATGAACAGTGAAATTGACCATCACATTATAATGCCCACATGGCTGAAAGGGCAATTGCTTTTGGATGTGATAGGGATTCAAACCCATGACCCTCAGATTACAAGTCAAGTGCTTTAACCACCTGGCCTTACACTACAGGTGAACTGATACTAATTATTTTGTTGGGTTTGAGGTGATTGCTAACTTGGTTTTCCATTGAACTGCCTCTGCATCCTTTCCACCTCTTCCATTTGTGTTCAAGTGAGCTTAATCCGTCTGTGGTATAAAGTTGAAGCTCTAATTGTACTCAATTTACCTGGTGGTATACTTTACATGAAAATATCCATTTCCTACTTAAATGCCAACCTTCACGACCAGTTTCATGCACACAAAATTCTAGTCACTGCCTGAACTAAATTAAACATTTAATTGACAAATTTCTTAACACTCAGTATAAGCACACAACCACAACTCACATTACATGACCCAGATGGCATTGCATATTACAGTAAGTGTGTGCTATCACACACAGAGCATACATGTACAATGTGTACACACACACAATAACTGAAAAGAATGCACACCAAACAGGCATCATTATTTGCACCTTTCATAATATTATGTTGCACACATATACTGATGATTTACATCCGGGATATCTAAACAAATTAATGATTGATGCATAAGTTGATGCCACCTGATCTAAAACTGCAAGAACAAGTAAAATTCATTTTTTTGATTTAAAATGTGGGAAATGGATGCACCAAAAAGTTAGGAAACAAGGTAGAAATGGGAATAGTGTAATGTGTGTGTTTTTATTATAGCAAAGCAGAGGGGAACCACCATACTAGCAGGGAGTGGGCATGATGAAATACAACTTCCTCTGCCCAACCTCGCAAGACAGGCATATGAAACATTTGGTCCATGCCTACTTCATTTTTTTCCTTTTTGTATTTTGTATACAGTAAGCTAGGCGGACTAAATTTATCAAACTTTGTTAAACTATCATTCAGTGCACCCCTTCCAACACTTTCTCTTTTTTTTCACTTGTATAAATAATGACATGACATTAAATGTTTTTGTGAATCAAAATGAGATAGGCTTACTTGACCATCTAAATTTTATTTTGCCTTCAAGGCCTTATTTACCTGAAACTTTATCAGCTTAAGAAGATTCTTTACTGGTAAAAAACAGAAAGTTGTATTGGTTTAAAACTTATTATGCACATGTATATTTAATGGATTTTTTCTAATCAATAATATTAAGTCAGCTTGCTCATAATTTTCAGGTGACAAAAAGTTATTTTTACTGTGTGCTAGTAATTGTAGATATAGCATGTAGAAAATAATCCTAAAGTTTCAAAATGTTTCATCCAGTAATTTGTTTTCACAATGCAATAAAACAAACAACATAATAATACCATCAAAAGGACACATAAAAACCTCAGAGTTAAAAAGGTTTAACAAAATCATTTAGTGAAATAAATAAATCTTAAAGAATCTAAACAATGGGAAAGGATGTGCACTTAACTTACTTTGGTTTTCAATACAATTCAGATAATGCACCATATTTGAGAGTAGCTGAGAAAATTACAATGGTATGGGTGAGGAAGGTCTAGTTACTTAGTTACAAAGACAAATAAAAAAATATTTTTATTAATGAAGTTCATTCAGTTTGAACCCTTGTTACTGGCAAAATGTCTCAAGAACGAGCACTTGGATCTTTGCTTTTTTTATAATTACATTCATGATGGTAACTTGTAGCTTTTGCCAATGAAGTAAAACTCTCTGGAATTTTCATCTCTAATGAGAATGTTCAGGTACTAATAACAACTTTTATCCATTGGCGAGTTGGACAAATGTAGCAAATGACATTTAATTACAGGATGTACATAGCAATACATTTAGTTTATCACAGTTTGGAAGGGAACTCAGTGGCATGACTAAAACAAAATTACTCTATTGGTGAAAAAAGCACTCTTGGAACTGAGTCAATGTAACATTATTAGAAGTAACACATATAATTTTTGAATGCATTTTCAAGCATACTGATTATAAGTGATTGTAACTCTATATGAGTCGTTATATAAGCTACAGTTAGAAATCTGTGTTGTTTAGGTATCCTTATTTAAAAATAATTATCATTGAAAAGGATTTAAATGGCTACTAGGATGATTTCATGGACAGAAGAGTTACCTTTAAATAATTATTTTATTTTTTCTTACAAAGCAAAGAGTAAGAGGCCTTACTAAAGTTTACTAGATTTTCTTGGAGAATAATGAATAAAAGCCTCTCATTTTCTTTTGGTATATCCTTAAGTCAAAAGCATGAGAGAATTCCAGTTCAAGATCTGGAAAAAGCTGGATATGCTTCAGTTAGAACAGTTATATTTCTCTAAGTGGATGATCAGCGAATGAAAAAGATGCCATCAGCAATTTTGGTCTGGTACATTACAACATTTTCAAAGATAAACAGATGATTTTCATCAACAGTATTGTGTGAATTTAATTTTTCTCTGTGGCTAGCAGACAATATTAAAGTTAAAGCAAAAAACTGCTCTCTGATTTCCAATTTTTGTCATGTTACCTGCATTACAATTTTTTGTCATGTCACCTTGACTTTTTTACAAAACATATTTCCATAGTGATTAAAAAATAACATAGTTGTATCTAAACCGAGCTATTAAGTGTAAAATAGAATTAGTTAAAAAAAAAATTAAAAACAATTTATTTAAACCTGAAATTTTTAAAATTGATTTTCAACAAGTGCTGGCATTACCCCACTATTTCTAAGTTCTAGATGTTATAAATTAAAACAAAGACTTCGTAAATATTTGCTAGTTAAATTAAACTTTTAGAGTACTACTTTCAAGTTTGTACTGCGTTTAACGACAACAGTATACACATTTTTATAGCCCCGAACACAGCCCTATATTTATTATAATTTAATTTAAAAATATAGTGTATGCTTCATTTCATAGCCAAAAATTTCTGGATCTAACTGATAAATCTTAAAATTTACCTGAATTAAAACTTCAATCTCCACAATTACTTAAACATCGCCGTGTTTACCAAAAAAACTACTTCGAGACGTCCCTAGCGACCTCTTTAGCTTTGCATTATAAGCATATTAATAAAAAAATTAACTTTTTTTCACTATTTGTAAAAAAAAAAAGTAGTATTTTTGCTATTTTTTATATTTCTTTTTGAATATTGAATATTGCCAAAGATGTCACGAACATCAGTGGGATGGATGGAGTTGCATACTTGAAGCTAGTTTAGGAATTATTGGCTTTGTGGTTGAAAGTGCCAGCCTGGCATCGTTTGCAACATTCAAGCGAGTCCTCATTTTTGTTTTCAATCCCAGCACGGTTGAGAACCCCATCTCGCACAGATACGTTGTTGAGAATGATACCAACAACTTCAAGGCTCTCTTGGACAGAGTTGCCGAGTTAGATAGTTGTGAAATCCAAAAGGAATCTGCATTTTGGTTTTGGAATTTGACTTTCAAGGCTTCATTTGCTCGCATTGTGATCCACTCCTCCTTTGCAGGGAAATCATCATCATGAATGGCCTCATCAGGTACAGAAAAGGGATGAATTTTCCACTGAAGACTGGCTGTTTTTAGGTCACTCTCTGGAAAGTAGTGCTGCATGCTTGTTTCAAGCCCCTTCAAATGGTCGCTCATCTCTTTGTTGATGGTCTGTAAAAGTGATCCAGTATCATAACTATTCTCCTCAACAAACTGGTCTAGGGTGGAAAACTGAGCGATCACTCCTTTCTCCAAGCGTCGAATCCAGAGTTTCAGTTTTCCCAGAAATGCAGTCACAGTGTGATGGGCATCAATGACAGTCGTGTTTTGGTCCTGGAGTTGCAGATTATCACTGTTCAGCTCCGCAAATATGTCAGCCAAGTAACAAAGTCGAGCAAGCCACTCCTTATCAGTGAACTTGGTAGCAAAAGGAGATTCTTTTTGTTTCAGAAATTCCTGAAGAGCCGTTCGGAGCTCAATGACTCGACGTACAACTTTGCCTCGTGACAACCAGCGAACATTGGTGTGGTAGAACAGAACTTGATACTGCTCTCCCATTTCTTTGCACAGCTCCCTGAATATGCGCGAATTCACATCCCTGGACTTGATGAAATTGACGATTTTCAACACATCTTCAAACACTAATTTCAGATTACCAGGCAGGCTTTTTGATCCAAAAGAGTACCGATGAATGATGCAATGAGCTACAGAAATTTCTGGATTCACAGCTTGTATGAGGCCCAGTAATCCACGATAACGACCCATCATCGACGGTGCTCCATCGACGGAGACCTAGATTACAAAAGAAAAATCATTCTTACTTACCTTTTGGGTTATAATTATATGGTTTTAATTTAATTTAATTTATTTTGGTACTTTAGTATTTCAGTACGACAGGCACGATACTTTTTGTGAATTATGTATAAAATATTAGCTACACTACAGCTACCTGTACAATAAATAAAACTATGTGACTATATGCCATGTAATTCATTGTATTTATACTAATCTAAACTTTATATAAACATCTCTCCCTACCTGTTGAACGCTGTTCCAATCCAATCCATTCGTGGTAAAGACACTGTTGATGAAATTGAAGATATCTTCTCCCTTCGTGGTTTTCAGCAGATCTTCGCATAATAGGAACTCTTCTTTGATCTTGTCCTGATGGACGTAACGAACGAACCCAAGGAGAACAGCATAATTGGCTACGTCACACGATTCATCAAATTGCAAGGAGAATTTGCTATATGAGCTTTCCTTGATCTCTGTTGTAACTTGGGACAGAATATCTGGTGCCATGTCATCGACTCGTCGGCGGATTGTGTTGTTTGATAGAGATATGACACTCAGTTTCTTCGCTTGATCCTCCCCACATACCTTGCTTACCATCTCGTATGCACAAGGAATAATCATATTATCTGCAATGGTGTGGCATTTTTGTTGTTCGGCAACTTTATATGCAACAAAGTAAGATGCTTCGACCGCAGCTTGAAGCTTTTGGGCTTGGATTCCAGATCAACCGAACTGGATATTCTTCAGTGCTACAGCCCGGCGCTGAAAATAAGCCTGATCCTCATTTTGAAGATTTGGATGGCACTTCTGGAGGTGAGCTAAGAGTTTTAATGGCTTGAGCTTTTCATTAGTCAACACTTTGTGACATACTACACATTGTGACCGATTCTCTCCACCAGAAGGTAAATTCACAAAGCATAGCAAAGAAAGGCGTCAGAGTAGGTGCGCTTTTTAGACATTTTATTGTTTAATCTGCAGAAAAAGAAAAACTGCATAAAATAGTGTGAACAATGTGAACTTATTGTTTATTTTTTCATGGCATTCTAGATAGCATTAAAATAGCTTATTCAGCATAGGAATGATGTACTAGTAGGTAAATACTAGCTATACTGCACAGGGCAGTACATATACATACCAGGTTTTGTCTACCTCGGCTGATGCTCACATAGAAACTAACAGTGTGAAATAGAGGCAGCATCAGGCAGTGAGTGACGCGTACAGGACACGTCGATGAGTCATCAGGGTTACTGAGTGACTTGTGTTTGAAGCATACTTGTCAAAATACTTTTAGGTTACCACACACTTAGATACACATTTTTTTCTTTTCTACTACAGTATATTAGTTTTTGATGTTTATTGTTATTTGGTTTAACTTTATTACATACTTAAAATAGGTTTAATTTACAACTTTACATACTAAGTTAACATTAATCCTAATACCAGCTACCTCAATGTTTTCTTGATTTTCAGAATTTTAACTTTTTTCTGTCACCCCTCCATTACCCCTGATAAATTGTTAAATTACCCCCACGTGGTAATTTACCCCCAGTTTGGGAATCACTGCTGTACAGGATGACAAACCATTGTACGTTAACAAAAAATTACGTTATACAGTTAGGTAGACAATAACAACTGGAGAGAAACTGTCTTGCTCAAAGACATAACAAGATAAATATTCCTCATCTTAAAAACTTCATTAATGGAAAGTCGGAAAATATGATTGCATTAATTCTATGTAGAGGCGTAGATCCTGGAGAGGGATGGAGGGTATACACTCCCCTTCATTTTAGGTGGAGGTATGGTGCATACAATCATCCCACCCTACAGTTTGGTCTGTTGAATTGTTTTATTGCATCACAGACCTACAAATTGTTGTTTGTTCTTGCGATTCTCGTTTTCGTTCCAATCGAATTACATGATTAAGCCTACATGTAGGCTTTTTTCAGTAACTAAAATGTATATCTTCAATATAGGCATGCTTCTAAACTTTTAGATCTAAGCAATAGTTCGTAAGTATCAGTCATTAGGCCTAAGTATACATGCAAGTATCGTGGCAACAAGATTACTCTGTGACTGCATGTTTACAGCTTTCAGATTCACGTAATCAGACATTACCAACTTGCAAATTGAACAGTCCATATAAGTGGTTGCAAATATCATCTCCCCCATCGGGTGTAAAAATCTACGCCCCTGATTCTAAGCTTGTTAAGAAAAATTGAAATGTTTAAAAAATGACAAGACTTCTGGGGCAGATAATATTAAGGATTGGATATTCTTTTAATAAGATAAGATGGTTAACATTGAAAGGAGTTGTCTTTGGATGTTGTTAAGGCAGTAAATTTAAGGGAATTAAGAGAAAACTTGAGAACTACATGAATGATAAAGGCTGGCTTTAATATTTTTATTTTGTTTATTTTGTAAATGTAATTGATACTTTTACTATACAGAATGGGACAGTTGAGATGTACCAACAAGACCTTTGTTGTTCTCAAACATGTTAACATGGAACAAGTAAATCTTGAAGTCGTAACCTTCAGGCCAAAAGTCCAAATTTGGAACTATTAAAACACGCTTCCCTACAGCTTGCTTTCAAAGTTTAAAAATGTTTTCTCGTCATCCATTTTTGCGTAGCCAATATCTTAATTTCTGCACTTAAAGTTTATTCTGAAGCCACATTTTCGCATGACCTACTCTACTGGACTATATAAAAATGACCGAAATATAGTTTTTCCTTTTAAATTGTAGATCTTTAATATCAATCCGGAAAAGTCAAGAGGTACTTTTAGGTAACATCAAATGTCTCGTGGCAACGAGCAAATGATCTCATAAATCTCCTTTATTCCAAAACAATTACTGGGTGCTTATCTTGACTACCTTTCTTCTTCTTTGTGGGATAACTGGTATATTTATATTGTTGTTGATATGAATTAAGCACAAAGTTACACAATGATCTATCTGTGCTCTGCCCACCACGGATATCGAAACCCGGTTTTTAGCTTCCGCAGACATACAGCTGAGGCAGGGGGAGGCGTATATTTATAAAAATTAAACAATTAAAATACACATTTTCAAGTGTTTTCCATAGGCCCGATATGGCCAGGTGGGTTAAGGCGCCGTCTCGTAATCTGAGGGTCTCGGGTTTGAATCCCCGTCGCAACAAACCTGCTCGCCCTTTCAGCCGTGGGGGGCGTTATAATGTGACGATCAATCCCACTATTTGTTGGCGGTGGGAGGTGATGACTAGCTGCCTTCCTGTAGTCTTACACTGCTAATTTAGGGAAGGCTAGCGCAGATAACCTTCGAGTAGCTTTGCCCGAAATTCAAAAAGAAACAAAACCGTTTCCACATTTTATAAATGTTGTCGATTATAAAGGAAGTTTCACAATTCCATATCAACACAACTCATGAAAGATGACGTAGAAATGTGAAATTGCACAGATACGTAAAATGCGAGTATTTATAGGAATTTTCCGTTGTCCAAAGGATGCCGCCTCAGTTGGGTTGGAAGGGAGATCACCCAGTGAGAGGAGATCAAACGATTTCCTTTCAGGGTTACAAAACTAAAACGTAATATGCCGCAATGTGGTTTCGCCAATTGTTAGGTAATAGACAAAACATGCGGACATCAGAGAAAATCTCGAAGTTTTACCAAAAGGGCGTTGATAGTTGGCGAGAAAACGCGCTGCCAGGTCTCCATGGCGACAGAAGCTCTACAGAAGATGCGTTGCAAGAGCCACGAAATAGCACTACATATGATAAGATAGATAAACATAGCCTAAACCTCATCGTAACAACCAAAGTGTTAAAACTGATAATTTAATCTAACTTGCCTAGCGTTGTATTTATAGTTTCCTTTATGAGTAAGGCATTAAATACGATTTAAAAAGGCAGATTATATTTCTATAGGTGGACAGTGTAATTATCTTTCCATAGGTTTCTTTCTTTGTTTTGAATTTCGTGCACTAGGACTATCTGCACTAGCCGTCCCTGATGTAACAACCTGAGACTAGAGGGAAGGGGCCCAGCATGGCCAGATGGATTAAGGCGTTCGACTCGAAATTCGAGGGTCGCAACAAACATGTTCCCCCTTTCAGCCGTGGGAACGTCATAATTTGAAGGTCAATCTCACTATTCGTTGGTAAAAGAGTAGCCCAAGAGTTGGCGGTGGGTGGTGATGATTAGCTACCTTCCCTCTAATCTTACACTGCTAAATTAGGAACGGCTAGCGCAGATAGCCCTCGTGTAGCTCTGCGCGAGATTAAAACTTATGATAGTTATCAAATACCTTTGGTCTAAAAGAACTACATAACGAATATTTCTCGCGCCTTTCAAAGTACCTAACTACTGATACATCAATCCAAGAACTACAGTCAATTACATATCCAGTGGTTAGTAGGAGGTCAACAAATAAACATTCAACACGCACTTAACGGTGGTTAAAAACAAATCGTGAATTAAAAAGTAGGCGGTTTTAGTAAGGAGCAAATTACAATATATGAAATTTATGGATACTATTACCATGGATGCAATATATGTTACGATTCTGACGAAAAGAGTCGTAGCTATACAAACACCCACGCAGTTTGTTAGAAAGCGTACATTAGAAAGAAAACAACAATTCGAAGCTCTGAGGTAAAAGGTCATGTCAATTTGGGAAATGAATTTTAGTCCCAAGAAAACCCTACCACTTAATTTTTCCTTATCCAGATCACGTGCGAAATCAAGATCACCATTTCCATGTTGTTTCTGTGAGAACGAGAAAATTTTCATTGGTATTTGGGTCAACGAAGGACTGAATAAAACAGTTGCACGTGAGTACCAGGTAATGAAAACATCCGATATTTATCGCCTTCCCATTCATCTTAAAAATCAGTTTAAGAATTGTATTGATGTTTTTAATAAAATAACGTAGGAAAGTTGTGGAGAGCCCTCTTCCTGTGTAGCGTTGGAGGCAAGACGTCATTTCGTCACCCAGTGTAGTGGAAAGAAAGAAGTTAAAATTAGCTCAGAAAACACAAGGCAGTTGTAAAATTATGTCTCAACTCCTTTTGGAGACGTTGGATATGTCTGAGGCCAAACCACGAATTACTTATGTAACATTTATTGAAGAGCATGTCTCTTTAATGAATGCTGATGCTGAGGTAACGACAGATGTTACACAGCTAGCAGTGAAGCAAATGCTCTTCATAAAAAGCACAAGCATAAATGCGAGCAACAGAAAAACCAAACCAACATTTTTCTGACAACTTTCATTCGTGTTTTACTTTTTAATTATATCATACGTTAGATAAGTTTGGTTTGTCTGTATTGTTTTATGATACAAACAATATTGTATACATTTCAGACGGATCTCTATGGTATTATCTTAGTGAAATATAGAGGAGTTTAATGGTCGTTATAATACATCGTAGTTTTGTGGTAATCCCAAAAACTACAAATCCTTACGCGACGAAAATAAGTTCTGTTGATAAAAATAGAGAATTTACCTTTAATTTCAGCAGCAATAAAAAACTAAACTTCTCTGTGATAAGGAGTAGGTTAACCAAAATTTTCATTTCTTTTCAGCACCCACTATTCGTTGGTAAAAGAGTAGCCCAAGAGTTGGCGGTGGGTGGTGATGACGAGCTGCCTTCCCTCTAGTCTTACACTGATAAATTAGGGACGTCTAGCACAGATGGCCCTCGAGTAGCTTTGTGCGAAATTCAAAAACAATCATAGAGGAGCTTAATGGTCGTTATAATACATCGTAGTTTTGTGATGGTCCCAAAAATTACAAATCCTTACGCGACGAAAATAAGTTCTGTTGATAAAAATAGAGAATTTACCTTTAATTTCAGCAGCAACAAAAAACTAAACTTCTCCGTAATAAGGAGTAGGATAATCAAAATTTTCACCCGATAACCGTGACAAATCCTTCAAAGATGTGATGAAATGTTTAGACCGAGGCAATTTATAACAAAGTGGTAAAAACAATTATCGTCTGGTTAATATCAAACAACAAACTTTAACACTCTGCTATGTGAATATTGATTTTTTTTTTCGTATAATGAAATTAAATCCTTGCAGTGGTCTATGGACCAACTGAAATAAAAGCATTTGCGGAACCTTGGGGGCGTATCTCGAGAATGCTGACACATGATTTTATATGAGGTGGCTTATGTTTCATTTACTTTTCATTAAAGTTTGAATTGGATAATCGTCTTCGACACTCTTTTAAGTACGTGTTTAGTATTCAGAACAACAGGAAATGGTAAATCACTGTTTTTGAACAAAGTTTCATCCTATCATTGAGAAGTCATTTCTTTTATTCCTGGAAATATCGTACGGTTTTATAGTCGTTGTTGTTGTTTTGAATTAAGCACAAAGCTACACAATCTGTCGATCTGTGCTCTGCCCACCACGGGTATCGAAACCCGGATTTTAGCGTGTAAGTCCGCAGACATACCGCTGAGCCACTGGGGGGCGTTTTATTATCAAAAATTCAATTCCTGTATACTAAAATTATTCCCAACATTCAATTTATCAAAGGTATACTTGAATAATTTCATGATATTATCTGATAAACCAAATTTTTTCATCATCGGTAATATTATGAGTGAAAATGTGGAAAATAAACGAGTATCTCAACCCTCAGCTCGAGAAAGTCACAATTTGAATTTATCACCTTTGTATATCATGCAGAATATATTTCATTGGGTGGACCGTTTTCGCTAGACAAATGCTTCCAGCACATATCAAATATTTTGAAGAAACTTACCAAGATGGAATCATTTGGTTACTCATCCGTCGATTTGAAACCACAAATGCCAGAACAATAGAGCCTCGGGAAGAAAAAGTCTTTTGTTTTTTTTAACGTTTCAACTGTGATTGTTTCTTAAAAGTAGCCTGATTTTGAACTCTCTTTTTTTTTTCTCCTAACACTTTTTCATAGTACTGTGTTATACAACTTAGAGAAATGTGAACTAAAGGAAGCACAATCTAACACAACAGAAACTTGATATAAGTTAGGTCAATAGATCGATGCTGATAATGTATTAAAAGTTTAGAAGAAACAGAATGAAAAGTAGTTTCTGTCCACGCGGTACATTAAAGGTTTTCAGGCCAATTAAATTAGCACTGATTAACCTATGTTTAAAATCAAAAGTGATTTAATTATACAAGCAACCAAGATCTAAATTATAATTTATTTGTTTGTTTCTAAATTTACTGCAAAGATACACGAGTGCTATCTGCGCTAGTCGTCCCTAATTTAGCACTGTAAGACTAGAGGGAGGGCAACTGGTCATCGCAACCCACCACCAAGTCTTGGTCTACTCTTTCACCAATAAATAGTGAGAGTGATCATCACATTTTAATGCTACCACGGCTGAAAGGGCGAACATGTTTGGTGCGATGGGGATTCGAATCCGAGACCCTGAGATTACGAGTCGAACGACTTAACCCACCTGGCCATGCCGGACCAACTTATAACTCCTGACATGTAGTAGTGTGAATTTAATTAATATAAAAATATCGTAGTATTTAATTGAAGTTCGTCTGATTGGTCGATCAAATGTAGTTAGTTGTAAAATTATACAGGGCAAAAAGTAGATAGAAATTATCACATACTTTTGGTTGTTGTTAAGCAAAAACTATGCATTGAAACCCGATTTTTAGCGTTATAAACCCATTAGTTTCACTGCTGAGCCACCAGTGGGAGGGGCACAAAAAAATAAACCCGACATTTTGAGGACACTTGGAGGGTAACTGTTTCCCTCCAAGTGGGTCACTTGCACTCTGCTCACCGAAGGGAATAGAATCTCGAATTTTAGCATTTTAAGTCCGGAAATTTACCAATGAACAACAAGAGACTTTTTTTTCAAAGGTGGGTCCTTTTCTTGAAAGGGTAAATTAGAAATTAGTATTATCATTAATTCACGTAGTAGGAAAAGGTCCTCTGACA
The DNA here is from genome assembly GCA_011833715.1 of Carcinoscorpius rotundicauda. Lineage (NCBI taxonomy): Eukaryota > Metazoa > Arthropoda > Merostomata > Xiphosura > Limulidae > Carcinoscorpius > Carcinoscorpius rotundicauda. Next base: position 10,308,419 of record CM022400.1, on the reverse strand, counting down.
GCAATCAATAGAACTAGATTGAAGTCACAGTGACGTCCTCTGTTGACAATAATGTAGTCTAATTTATCTGTAAAAACGGCTGGTTGGGGTTGATAAAATGTTTTTACGCAGAGGAACGAACAATGTTTCGACATTTTTCGTCATCTTCAAGTTCACAAAGAAAGGAAGAGGTAACTGATCGATAGCTGACCGCATGTTTGAAGAGAGTTGTGTAACTGAGTGTAGGAATGTAGAGGGCGTGCTTAGATTTTGAATTATATTTATTAATACAGGTATAAGTGTTCCTTTGTATTGGTTTATTTTGGGCTTGAGGTTTTGTGTAAGTGAGACTTCTTTAATTTTACGTTTGTTTATGTTTGTTTCTTTATTTAGTATTTTAATGTTTTCTATGGTTATGTTGTTTTTATTTTACTTGCAACATTCGAAAACGTGTGAAGGTGATTTTTTAGGTTTCCATTTTTCTACTTGTTTCTCAAATATATAAGTCATGGCAGTTTTCACATTTTATTTTATAAATAATGTTGGAGTTGTATTTGTCAGTGTAATTTTTACACAGCATAGACCTCAGTTTTGTACCTGGATTTTCAATAAATTTGGTATTAACTGGAATGTTATAGTTTGTTACTAGTTTTTGCCAAATTTTGGTTATTTTTGTGCTAATGTCAGGAATATATGGTATACAGCAGTATATGGTTTCGTGATTTTTTTATTCGTGAGATATATTTACTTTTGTTAGTTGATTTTGCTTTCTGTCGAGGTGTGTGCGTACGGTGTGTGTTTTCTACGGTTTGTGGAGGAAACTTATTGATGTTGATGAAGTATTGTTTTATTTTGTCTAATTCATCGTTAATTTTATCCAGTGAGCATAGTTTTATGGCTGTGTTTATTTGGTTTCTTAATGAGTTGAGCTTTTGTTTTCTTTCATGTGCTGAGTCCCAAAAACTGTATAGTCCAGTATGGGTGATTTTTCGGTGGATTTCTGTTTTGAATTGTGTGTCGGTTCTTATAATTTTGAGGTTAAGAAATGATATTTGATTGCTTTCTTCCTGTTCACATGTGAAGTTAATGTTGGGATGTATAGAGTTAATGTGAGTGAAAAAATTAAGTATGTGTTCTGTAGATTTGAATCCCGCAACAGTGTCATCTACATATCTGTACCAGTATAGTGGTGGATGTAATGCTGTATTAATTGCTTGTGTTTCAATTTGTGTCATAAAAATATTGGCTAGAACTGGTGATACTGGGTTGCCCATGCTTAGGCCATTTGTTTGAATACAGTTGTGGTTGTTGAACATAAAGTTTGTCTTCATTGTGATTAATTTTATGAGGGTTGCTAATTGGTTGCTGGGAATGTCTATAGTTGGGTTAAGGTCTCGGATGTATAGTTCTAAGGTTATCTTGCAGGCATCAGTGGTCAGGACTTCTGTAAAGAGGAATATAACACCGAAAATGACCATTAAGGTTTTATGTTTAAGTTGATTAAGATTAGACTTGCAATTAAAAGTCTTTGATGAATGAGCTGGTTTTTCTCTACAAGTGGGTTTTTTCGCCATCACTAATAATTTAGTCTAAATTAATCACAAGGTTCATTAGAGCTCTGTAACATTTTATCCCAGTATTTTACAAAATAGCAAGTTGTTAAGAGACGGGATTTTCTTTGTTATATTCAGAACTTTTGTATTATTTAGTGTGAAATATGCTCTTAGAGTCTTAATTCTAAATTTATAGAAAATATGTGAGACGTTTAATACAGACTGTTTGGTTGAGCTTAAATATATTTTTACTTTAATATATGTTGAGCAGATACCTTAAGGGACGATATATTTAGTATTGAACTTAATTTAACTACTGTCTTAAAGTATAGTTTAACTTATTTAGAAATTTCAGTTATTGTTATAGTTGTTAAAGACATTGTTAATATTGTTTTTATCGGTTTAGAAACTCCTGCCAAAAATATTAATATTTTAAGGTCGTCATTAAAATTCCTGCTACTTATACTGAACTTGAAAAGGCAGCTATTTTGCTGCATTTGTTTTAAACGAAAGGAAATATAATACCGGCTTTTGCAAATTTCAGAGTGTGTTTTCAAAATGTCACACAGCCCTTTTTAATGGTCAAATAAATCACCAACTTGGCATGAATATTCTGAAGTTGCACAATAATTTCTTCACTAGGTGTCAGCACTTCTACGCATGGTTGCGTGTAGAGTTTGTAATGAAGCACAAAGTTATCAACCTAGATAGTGGATTACCTGTGTGGGCAGCGAGCACTACGAGTATCGAAACCTGGTTTCTAGCGTTTTAAGTCTGGCGGAGTCACGTATAACACTAAATATTATTGCTCTTGTAATTACAATGTCTTACCTTGTGAATCACGAGTGTCACGAATTTCGAAAATTCCGTCAACATTAAACTATCCTAAAGCAGAGTTTACAATGTCGGTTATAATTCAAATTAACACTGTGTGTAATGTTTTAAAACAAAATGAACTAAGTTGCAAAATTATTGTTTTTAAGCCTAAACAGTGACAACGAAGTAATTTTAGCATTATATTGCAAAGTTACGGATTCACTTACGTAAGAGGAACACATTATCTTTCACAGTATAAACATAGCAAAGGCCAGCCTCTATTATAGATTTTGTTAGAACATATTATAATAGGCGATAAATATTTTTTTCTTCTGTTGCTCTTCATTTTAATTTATCATTGTTTTACTTTACTCGATAGATGGCTAATATGGCAGACGTTTGATTTATTAACCACAATGAATTCAACAAGGCCATTTCTGACAGCAACTTCTTAAATACAACACAATTAAGGCGCACCCCTATTTACAAGGACAAGTAGCAACTGATGCTGTAAACACTAAATCATCCATCGCTCTGAAGTGGGTTTTGTTTGAAACTCGATATAATCGCTTATATAAAAGTTATCTTTTTTGGACAAAATTTTTACCTCATGCAATCGTCTGAGAAGCATTCCACCATGATCAAACAAATCGAGATGTTAAACAGAATGAAAAAAATATATTAACACAGCTCAGTTAACAAGAAAAGGATTGCCGAATTTCCCGGTAACTTAGTTTTTATCGAATTTCAATGAGCCTTGTTTTCTGTAGCCTCGGTGTGTGCAAAACACAGTTTCAAACCATTGACTCTAAATCACGTATAGACTTTACTTCGAATTTCATCTCTCTATAGCTTCCTAACTATCTATCACTTGGAGTCTGTAACATGGTAACGGCTACAAATATTTTGTTTTTACAAGGGCTAAGCTACTGATTTATCACAAAGTAATCTCGCGAGGATTAAGGTTATTGATTTATAGGAAAGTTATCTCACAGATGTGATGGGTAACAAATAAACCGCTCAAATAGTATTTCAGTCACGTTTTCTATTTGACATTAATTTATGACGTGAAACTATCTCTTCAATGGGTAATTCCATTCCTTGGAAAATGGGTGTAATTAATGAGTATTCTCTATGTCGAAGTCATTTAAAAGTCATTTCTCCTCAATTTCCATGTAATTTTGATTGGAAATCTAATAATTTCATTGCAACACACTAGACCCAATTAGAAAACGATTAACCAGTTTTTTTTTTAAATACTTTTATTGCTTTTTGTGTTTGTATATTTTTCGTATAGGAAAGCTACAAAGAGCTATCTGCTCAGGCCACCGAGGGGAAATCGAACCCCTGATTTTACCGTTGTAAATCCGGAGACATACCGCTGTACGAGCGGGAGACTTCTTGCTTTTCAAAGATATGTTTCGCTCTCTTTTAGTAAATGATTGAGTCTTGGTCTCCTAGTTAATTTCCGGGATGTGAATCCGAAGATTCATTGCCTGCGACCCCTAGTGGTTAGACAAGGATGTTGATGAGCTTGTTTTCCCTCTAGTTTACTAGTTCAGGATTAATTTTTTTTGCATAGATTCAAAAACAAAACAAGCAATCATTTACAACTAGTTTGATCAGTTTATCGATAATAAACTAAGAATCAAGTCTTACAAGGCTTACCACTAAGAATCGTCGTGTTCGAACACCTGCAGGCCACTTTTATAACTAATATTCTAATATAAAAACATGGATACTATTTTGTGTATATAATAAATAAGTCGGGTTTATTACATTAATTCATACGTCTTTAGAAAATAATAACAGACATGTTCCATTAATACACATATATATGTACATCAATATATATGTAAGATTAGGGTACTCGAAGTGCAATCTATAACTTTATAATGATGATTAAAACACAGCGACAAAGCATAGAATCAATAACGTTGCATCTCCACCTACTTCATTGTTTAATTAATTTAGCACCACTTTTATCGGCTTATTGTTAATTTAAAATTAAAATTAATCCTGAATCTTTATTTTTGGGAGTTCATCACATGAAGTTTTACGCCCCCTAGGATATATGATCACAAAAAAAGTAGAAAAACAATCACAATTAAAATTAAAAAATTGCATTTTCAAACGCACAAATAAGAGAAAATGGATTTTACTCTAATTTTAGTTTAAAAGTGAGCTCCCATCACAGCATTGCATCACAGAATAGATATTATACAAGTATTCCTTTGGTGACATAGAAATGAATGAAAATACCTTGCGTTGTTGTTCAGGAAGATGTCACGAAGTTTCAAATTTATAATATTTGGTTACAAGATTGGCACAGTTTTCTTTCTCAATACAAATATATTTTAATATACAAACAACAATACAATTTATTATAAAGAGTTGATACAAATAATGGTTTATATGCAAAACTTTTACGCACTTATAAACAATTTGGAGTTTTCTATCTGTTTTGGTACTGAATATTTTGCTAACGGTTCACGAGGAGGGAATTAATTTTGAGTTGATATCGGTACAGTTCACTTAACGGGTAGCAAGTTAGCTCTTCGCTGATCACACGTGAGTTTTTTACCGCTTACCTTCTATAAGCTTAAGAGGAGATTTTGTAGAAAATTCAGCTAAGGCAACAATACTGGTATTTACACATATACATATACACTGTTGATTCTTACGCTCGAGAATCTTTTATAAATATAGTGAATAAGCGGGAAGAATTTTGCAATGTACATTTAACAGTACATTCATTTCTAAACATATATTTAGCTAAAACAAATACTGATATTTCAATAAATATATAATAGTAAATCCGTCACAACACAAACTTAAGTTTAAAGTGAAAAAGTGTATTAGAGACTGAAGAAGAAGAGAAAATAGTTACATCAGCAACTCATAACCAGGTGTCGCTGCACCAATCTTCTGTGATAAACAAGCAATAGGAGCTTAATATTTATATAAAATTAAGCTATGATTATCTGTTATCAGAAACTTTTCTTACAATGAAACTACTATAATTAGCTGTATTAGTTATTACAAAAACACCATATTATACAGGGTAAGGTTTCTGCAGAACCACAACATTACATAGTGTAAATTTACTGTAGAACCAGTATATTAAACAGTGTAAGGTTACTGTAGAAACACGATATTACATTGTGTTAGGTTACTGTAGAACCAGTATATTAAACAGTGTAAAGTCACTGTAGAAACACGATATTACAAAGTATTAGGTTACTGTAGAACCAGTATATTAAACAGTGTTAGGTTACTATAGAACCAGTATATTAAACAGTGTAAGGTTACTGTAGAACCAGTATATTAAACAGTGTAAGGTTACTGTAGAACCAGTATATCAAACAGTGTAAGGTTACTGTAGAACCAGTATATTAAACAGTGTAAGGTTACTGTAGAACCAGTATATTAAACAGTGTAAGGTTACTGTAGAACCAGTATATCAAACAGTGTAAGGTTACTGTAGAACCAGTATATTAAGTGTTGTAAGGTTACTGTAGAACCAGTATATTAAGCAGTGTAAGGTTACTGTAGAACCAGTATATTAATCAGTGTTAGGTTACTGTAGAACCAGTATATTAAACAGTGTTAGGTTACTGTAGAACCAGTATATTAAACAGTGTAAGGTTACTGTAGAACCAGTATATTAAACAGTGTAAGGTTACTGTAGAACCAGTATATTAAGCAGTGTAAGGTTACTGTAGAAACACGATATTACAAAGTATTAGGTAATTGTAGAATCAGTATATTAAACAGTGTAAGGTTACTGTAGAACCAGTATATCAAACAGTGTAAGGTTACTGTAGAACCAGTATATTAAGCAGTGTAAGGTTACTGTAGAAACACGATATTACAAAGTATTAGGTAATTGTAGAATCAGTATATTAAACAGTGTAAGGTTACTGTAGAACCAGTATATCAAACAGTGTAAGGTTACTGTAGAACCAGTATATTAAGTGTTGTAAGGTTACTGTAGAACCAGTATATTAAGCAGTGTAAGGTTACTGTAGAACCAGTATATTAAACAGTGTAAGGTTACTGTAAAACCAGTATATTAAACAGTGTAAGGTTACTGTAGAACCAGTATATTATATGAAATTGTCTCAGGAGCTGGATATTACTTATTGTTGAACTAAAACATATAACGATACTTTCGACACTAAACAGTGTAATGCCCAGTAGAACCGACATATTTTACACCATAAGTTTACTGTAAAATATCAGATTAAACAGCGTAGAGTTATTGTTGAACTTTCATGATAAAGTATATAAAATTACCATGGAAACACTAATTGTTACATTGTAAAGTATCACAGAAACAACATATTAAGCTATATAAAGTTATATCAGTTTGCCATTTTCAACATTTACTGTGTCATCTTTATACAAAACTGTATAAAGTTTTTACCATGAAGCCATTGTTTTAAACAGTTTGATAAAATGATGGAACTACCATACTAAACGATACAAAATAGGATAATTGTTGTTAAAGGTATTCTGTGTAACCATTGTATTAAACAGCGAAAAATTAACTTACAGCCAGCATATTAAATTGGATAAAACTATGTTTAAAAACTCACATTTTACTAAACAACGACTATTTTTACACGTTTCAAAAAACAACAGAAGTCCGATGAAACTGGAGACAGTTTGATGAGTGTAAAAATAACACTCGTTGTTTTGTAAAATTTGGGTTTCTAGAATTATAGAGGCACCATAGAATTTCAATATTAGTGTGTGAAGCTACGGAAAAAAATCCCCCAATTAAACAGTTCATTAAACATACAGATAAACAAAAACTATAGACATTTCATTTTCTTTAATCAAATAACTAAATCAGTTAAAAGACGCAACAATCATCGATCTAAAAGATAAATTGGTGATGACAGATGCGAAAGCCATGGGTCTAATGGCTGAATTGGAAGAGACGAGTGCAACAGTCATGGATCTAATTGCCGAATCAGTAGTGGCAGTTTTAACAGCTATGGACCAAATGGCTGAATCAATGGAGAAGGTGTGGTCTGGCTTGAATTTCGCGCAAAGCTACTGGAGGACAATCTGCCGTCCCTAATTTAGCAGTGTAAGACCAGAGGAAAGACAGCTAGTCATCACCATCCACCGCTAACTTTTGAGCTACTCTTTTACTAACGAATAGTGGGATTAAATGTTACATTATAACGCCCTCACGGCTGAAAGGGCGAGCATGTTTGGTGCAACGGGGATTCGAACCTGCGATCCTCAGATTACCTGGCCATCCCATAAAGGAACACAATTAGAGAAGATAAGATTATGGTTGGTGAGGTTTGTTGTGCTCAGGGTACTAAATGTATATCTACAAATGTCTGGATGTATAATATTCATGTATCATGTTGTTGTTGTTATTTTGAATTAAGCACAAAGCTACACAATGGGCTATCTGTGCTCTGCTCACCACGGGTATCGAAACCCGGATTTTAGCGTGTAAGTCCGCAGACATACCGCTGAGCCACTAGGGGGCGTTCATCTATCATGACAGAAGCAATAATTACGCCAGTCGTACAGATCATACATTTATTTTAATTTTCTAATTTGAAGTATATTTGTGAACGTGTAATACAACCTAATTTAGCGTCGATCAAAGACTGCAAAAACGGATTGCAAACGTAATTGTTGAAAACACAAATTAGTGTAATTAGCCGTCCCTAATTTAACAGTGTAAGGACTAGAGGGAAGGCAGGTAGTCATCACCACCCACCGCCAACTCTTGGGCTACTCTTTTACCAACGAATAGTGGGATTGACCGTCACATTATACACCCCCACGGCTGGGAGGGCGAGCATGTTTAGCGCGACCCTCGGATTACGAGCGCACGCCTTAACACGCTCGGCCATGCCAGGCCCAATAATAATAAGAGGTGAACAATTACGAATACAAGTATTTCTCACGATTTCCTTCACCTCAAAAAAATATAGCTTAGTTAGCTTTATTTTCACCTTTTCGAACGAACATCAGGGGGCGTTGTAACAAATTATCAGAAGTGAGAAAAAAAAAAAGGTCTTTGTGTTGGTCGCAGTATCTTGTATAGAATAACATTCCTTGGGCTCCACGTAGTGTAAAGTAATGAATATCTTGGTAACAACGCTTGTGGTTAGCTGCGCCAAGGACTGGAAGCCATAAAACTGCTCTTTGATAACATCTGTGGTTATATATGGCGCTGAATATTTTGGCTCAGGCAATTTTCAAGAGACTGAAGCATTCAGAAGCTGGAAATTTATCATCCTTCTCCACGTTGTTTGTTAGTTAAGATAAAAACCTGGTATTCACACTGGCTTACCTTTCGCACATTTCATATTTCGCACGTTAAATAATTTTACTTTTTTGTAACATTATCACAGCCTGGGTAAGGGAACCGTCTGGCTCGTCTCCGGTTTGAAGTATTTGTGGTAAACTTTACTGATGTATACCTCGTGAGGTGAGAAGTTCCTATTACACTGTATAACAGAACTTTTGTTCCTGGATAGCATGTGTTATATCTTAATTGCTTGTGTTTTAAAAGTACAGAAAATGGTCATTATTCCCTTCAAACTTTGCTTTTGTGACCTGGACAATGAAATTTAGAAATTATCCTATTTTCTATGTAAAAACAGGCAAATTTGTACATTTTCATTTACGTAAGGTCTGAATAAAGCAACATATGAATCAAGATTTACATGTATTTATACTAAAGTTACACAAAAATGTTTAGAAATGAGTAATATTTTCGAGATTTGCTATTGTAATGTAAACCACTTTCACGTGGTTGTAGTAAACTTTTCATCCTTGTGATTCGAACCTGCTGAATAACTATACATTTTAACGGACTAAATTTAACAAATATAGTCTACCATCATGTTTTCGCTATACGCTTCCAGTTCACAAAAGCAAAGTTTGAAGAGAAAAATGCCCCTCCAGTGGCTCAGCGGTATGTCTGCGGACTTACACGCTAAAATCCGGGTTTCGATATCCGTGGTGGGCAGAGCACAGATAGCCCATTGTGTAGCTTTGTGCTTAATTTAAAACAACAACAAAAACAACATGAAGAGAAAAATAGGTCTTTTCCATTTACTTTAGGTCTATGCAATTGGGAAATAACACTTTTTGTCCAGGAACAAGAAAAAGGTAAAAATTTTGTAACATAGTGTTATTCAATTAGTTATGGTAATTAAGTGAAACTACTTTCTACTTTCTCCAGGTTTAATTAAACTCATGTATTCATATTTCAGGACACCTAGATTAATATACAGGATCTTTTCAATTGGAGACTTTAATAGTTTCTAGTTTTATAAGAGAATACTGGAAAGCTAAGAACGAGACCAAAGACAGAAGTACATTTTAAAAATAACAAATTACCAGTCTTTATATTGGCGAAATATTCGTATTGTTTTAGTGAAAGTTAAAGTTTTAAATATATTTACTAGTCCCGGAAGTTTCTGTAAGTTTACAGATATCAGTTGTTTTGAATTTCACGCAAAGCTACTCGAGGGTTATCTGTGCTAGCCGTCCCTAATGTAGTGAAGGGAAGGCAGCTAGTCATCACCAACCACTGGCAACTCTTGGGCTACTTTTGTTCCAACGAATAGGGGTATTGACCGTCACATTATAGCGCCCCCACGGCTGAAAGGACGAAGGTATCTTATGTTCTAGTAGAAGTACTAACGTTTAAATTTAATTTTCTTAAATTGAACGGAACGTAACGTTCGATATTTGAACATCCATCTACTGAATAATGTAAAGCTTCCGCTTTAAATAACTGCAACATATCAATAAATGAGTTTTTTAAAAAAATAATATTAATTAAAAAAAATTATTACTGTTAGGTAATTTTTGAAGTTTGCTTTTTGAATGTTTGCCCCAAATTACTTAAAGCTTGTTTTTGCTGTCTGTTATTAATTTTGGAATGATAAACCAGCGTTATAACAGATAGTCAACAATCCCAACTGCCCTCCTTCTCTTACTGAATAGTTGGATTTGAGGTTTTAGTCTTACCTTTATAAGCCAATTTAAGCTCGATCTTTCTGGAATCACACAATAGCTTTACAATATATTATAGTTGTAAGCATCAAACGATAAGTTTTGTTACGTGTTATAATTTATCTCGGACAAGTCTCCGATTTATTATGTTACATACGTTGCGTGTTACAATTTCACGTAGCCGGAAATTTTAGTTTTAATTTACGAGTTAATTAAATGCTAATATGTATTATATTTGCCAACAATATTGATACAAATAATTTTTTTAAAACACGAATTTATTGTAATATACATCTAACAACACAATTTACAATAACGGTTATGACAAATAATGATTTAAATACAAAAATTTTACAAACTAACAAGTAATGTTGAATTTTCTATCTGGTCTGGAACTGCGTATTTTACGGATGGTCCAGATCCACGATGTGCAAAATAATTCTCAGCTGATATTGTTACATATCGCTTAAGCTAGCTAGCTCCGTTGGCTTCACGTCGCTTATAAGCTGGCCGTTTGTCAGCGAAGGTTTTGTTTGTTTGTTTTGGAATTTCGCACAAAGCTACTCGAGGGCTATCTGTGCTAGCCGTCCCTAATTTTGCAGTGTAAGACTAGAGGGAAGGCAGCTAGTCATCACCACCCACCGCCAACTCTTGGGCTACTCTTTTAACAACGAAAAGTGGGATTGACCGTCACATTATACACCCCCACGGCTGAGAGGGCGAGCATGTTTTAGCGCGACGCGGGCGCGAACCCGCGACCCTCGGATTACGAGTGCACGCCTTAACGCGCTCGGCCATGCCAGGCCCATCAGCGAAGGTATCTAATGTTCTAGTAGAAGTACTAACGTTTGAAGTTAATTTTCTTAAGTTGAACGGAACGTAACGTTCGATATTTGTAAACATTCTTGGTCAGATTTTATAGTTTACCGATTAATAAACATTAATTATAATTATAGCTTCCAACGTGTTGCTATGGCTACCTTTTATACACATTAGGCGAGATTCTCAGCTGGAAATAATACTGGCAATCACCAGTATTTTACACACATTGTACATTGTTGATTCTTGCTCTCGAGAACTTTCTACAAATTTAGAGAATAAGCGGGACTTGAACAATACACATTTAACAATGTAAGTGACGTGAATTAAATTTAACTAGTCATAGATGTTAAGATGAATGTATAACAGTAAATCCGTTACAGCATTAAATAGTTGTAAACATTAAACAATACGTTTGTTGTATAATAGAAATGTAAACATCCAACAATACGTTTGCAATTTATTATGTATGTAAGCATAAGAACACATTTATTTCTTGTGATATATGTACTGTTCAGTCACAGGATTAAAGCATTTTGTTTTTAGATGTAATATGCAGGTTTTGAACCATTTTACCTTCCAAAGATATATAACAACAAAATCCGAGTGATCAGATTTATAATATGTCGTTTCGGTTTATTGGAAAAGCTTATTGATTATCCGTAACTTCTTATTTTACTACATGCTTAATACATTAATTATCTGATCGTGGTGACGCTCTCGCCGCCTGGTGGAGCCCTGAATTGTAAATTATCTGTTCGTGTGCTCTGCACGTGAGTAAATCGACAAATCGTGACAAAAGGTTAATACAATATACAAGTCTGAAAAGGCTATAAGAAATAAAATGAGTTAAGTACTATAATATCATGCTAATAAGGATGTTAACTTATCTAAAAGAGTCTAATGTGTGTGTGTGTGTGTGTGTATGATTTAAGAAATCTATGGAATTTAAGTAACATTATTGGAGTACCATATAGTCTTAGCTAAAGCATATTATTCGGAAACACACATCAGTCAAAATACAAAATACTTTATGTTTTCTTTTCTTTTACAGTATCTCAAATTGTATTAACAAGATCTTAGAGCGTCACATAAAAACCACTTTCCCATACATAACGCTTTCCGTTTACTTACTGTTTCTTGTTCGTCTAAAGTTGACTGACTGCACAAACAATCTGACTTATCCCGGAGACAAACAGACAGGGATTCTGTCTCTTGTGATATTCAAAAACAAGTTCTTGATTTCGAAGATTACGAATGATCTCCTCTTGGACCACAAATAACCGTTAATTTCACGAAATGTCTGACATAGTCTAGTGATTAGACCAGCCTGCTCACAATTTGTGAGTCGTTGGTTCGAATCTCGTTACCAAACGTGCTCACCCTTTTAGCAGTGGGACGTTATAATACGATGATAAACTCACTTTTCGTTGTTAAAGAGTTGACGGCGAGTATTGTTAACTAAACTTCCCTCCCTCCAGTCCATCGCTGAAAAAATTAGGTAATACGATGATAAACTCACTTTTCGTTGTTAAAGAGTTGACGGCGAGTATTGTTAATTAAACTTCCCTCCCTCCAGTCCATCGCTGGAAAAATTAGGAAAAGCTAGGAAAAATAGCTATCAAGCAGCTTAGCGTGAAATTCTGGCCAGATGGTTAAGGCACTTGATTCGTAATCCGCGAGTTGCGGGTTCGAATCCCTGTTACACTAAACATGCTCCCCATTTCAGCCGTAGGGGCGTAATAATGTGACGGTCAATCTCACTATTCGTTGATAAAAGAGTAGCCCTAGCCCAAGATTTGGCGGTGGGTGGTGATGATTAGTTGCCTTCCCTCTAGTCTTACACTGATAAATTAGATACAGCTAGCGCTGATGGCCCTCGTGTATTTTTGCGCGAAATTCAAAAACAAACTAAATAAAGTAAGATCACTGTTGGGAATATAAAATAAAAAAAACATTAATTTAAAGAGACGGACAGCTAATATAGAAGAAACAGAAAGTATTATTCAAATAGGTCAGATTGTAAAAAATCTAAATAATTTATCGAATTTTAGTTCCTTTAACCATATAAAACACTATTCATAACTGACGTCTCCCAAAATATTCAGTACAAGGGCGAAATAAACTGTTTGCAGCATCTACTTTATACCGACAAATTGATGTTTTCCAGGTTCATTTGAAAATACGTTAAATCCATTTGTACCAAAAGGAAGCTTTTTTCATGTTCTTGAACGGAGAACCAAAATATTCCTCACATTGGGTGTATAATAAAATATTATTTAAATTATATTTAAAACTGTCTGTGTTTTTTTCTTATAACAAAGTAAAATCGAGCTATCTGCTAAGCTCACAGAAGGAGAATCGAACACCGGATTTTAGTTCCGTAAATCCGAAGAATTGCGGCTGTACCAGTGCAGGACGTATTTAGCAACCCTATTAACTTGAACGATGTCCACGGCCTTGTTAAATAGAGTGCAACTCTATAAAAGCAAGTTATTATTTTTTTTCTAAATATGAATCTTGTAAAAGAAAAAAATACAATAATAAATATATATTTCATCCTCGTAGCTTTTTGCATCTTTTGGTAGTGGTTTACAGAGACACCTAACGGGAAGTTCTTCCTTCTTTGTTCATTAATTTTTAATTTAATATAAGTGTTGTCCAGAAAAAAGGAAGGAACAGTAAACACGGGCTCCTAAGAAACTGGTTAATAAGATAGAGTGCAGTTTCAGTGCCTTTCACACGTGGTATTACACAATTATCTTAAATCAAATTCTTTGACTGAAGTGGCAGGTTTGTGATTTACTAGACACGTATAATTTTTATCACATCGTTCATCTACTCTTACCTCCGTTAAATATGCTTTTCCAAGTCACCATGATCTATCTATATTGCAATGTTGAAAGCCGTCGATTACGAGAAGCAATGGAATCGCTGTAGTTCTCAAAGAGGACAGTTTTGAATTATGCACTAGATGGCGCTTAGATGGTGCTTTAAGATCATAAAAAATATTACTGATCCAAATAAAGATAACGGAAGGTCAAAGGTTTAGTTCTCGTCTTTTTTTTCAGAGAGACTGAAAAATATGTAAAGAAACATTTTTGGCGGGCTTCTTTCAAAATGCTGCTCAGTTTCTTCCTTCCACTGTAATTTTCTTTATGGTTCTGGTGAAGGGTTATATTTTAATAAACCGACACATTTAAAGCCAGTTCCCAATCGTTTTGAGGTTTAGTAAACTTATTGTACAGTTTTAGGTAATCAGTGGTAATATTTAATCATTTCTTTTGTACATATATAATGAACAGAAACGCTACACCTTAAGCCTACAATTAATGGCGATTGTTTTGATAATTTGCCGTTTGCGCATAATCGACCATAATTTTATCTCACAAATCAGAAGGATTTCTTTTTCGTTTGCATGCAACACAAACTACTCAGTAGGCTATCTATACTCTGCCTGCCACGAAACGTCGAAACCCTGTTTTAGACATTGTGAGACATTAAACATTCCTCTTATCTACTGGTAAGGGGGCATTTATAATAAAATAAGGCAAAACTAACGAACAACACCAAACGACAATTGTTGGGCTACTTTTGTTTGACCAAATGGTGGTGTTTGATTGTTGTACCTAATACACATCCATGACTCTAGTTTGGAAATGAGTGGCAAATATGTAATTTTAGGATTCACCATTTGGTCACGCTAACAAATAAGCAATTTTGTTTGTTTGTTTGTTTTGGAATTTCGCACAAAGATATCTGTGCTACCCGTCCCTAATTTAGCAGTGTAAGACTAGAGGGAAGGCAGCTAGTCATCACCACCCACCGCCAGCTCTTGGGCTACTCTTTTAGCAACGAATAGTGGGATTGACCGTCACATTATACGCCCCCACGGCTGGGAAAGCGAGCATGTTTAGCGCGACTCTGGCGCGAACCCGTGACCCTCAGATTACGAAGCGCACGCCTCAACGCGCTTGGCCACACCAGACCTGACAAATAAGCAATGCCTACTCTTAAAAGTTCCTCAATTCAAATCAGCCATGACTTGTATCCGACGCACGGATGGAAACAACTCGAACGTCAGCGTTATTAGTATTAAAAGTTACTCTTGAGTCACCTGTTGCTTGATGATAAGACACAATATACAGTGCTTGTTAAAAAACAGTACTGGCTAGTTTTATAGTAAATATCAATTATTCTCTTTAATTATATCATAACTTGGTTGCAGTGTGAAATGGGCTAGTGGTAGTGGCTCGAATTTTATTACTGAACATATTCGCCCTTTCAGCCTTGGAGGGGCTGCGTTATAATAAGCCAATCACACTGTTAGTTTTTTAACCAAAGAATTGGCGATGGATGTTTTCCCTCTAGTAAAAACTTGAAGTTTATGGAGGCTAACGAACGTAGACCTTCATTAGTTTTCCTGTGGGCCTGGCATAGTTAAGTTGTTAAGGCACTCGACTCGTAATCTGAAGGTCGTGGTCTCGAATTCCTGTAGCATCAAACATGTTCTCCCTTTTAGTCGTGAGGAAGATATAAGTGATGGTCAATCCCACTATTTGTTGGTAAAAGAGTAGTCGGAAAGTTGGCGGTGAGTGGTAATGACTAGCTGTCTCACCTCTAGTCTTAGAATACTAAATTAAGGACGGCTAACGCAGATAGCCCTAGCGCAGTTTTACACGAAATTCAAAAACAAAAAAAACAAATAGTTTTTTGCGAAATTTAACAAACGAACAATCAACCAGGAATCATTTGAAATATTATAGAATGGCTATGCAATGTCGAGTCTTTTTCAATTAGGCAAATTAACCATTTATACAAGTTAACATGAAATTATTGATGAAATAACAATAATCAAAGAAATTAATTTTGTAAACGTCACACAATTAACTCAATCTTAAAAATAAAAAAAACAGTTCACCATTTCGATTTATGTCGTCGAGAAGTGATATTCTTAACATCAGTAAAAGTAAAACATTTTTGGTTTTAATTTGAACAGTTTTTACGTGCATAACAACACTCTCAATGTGTTTCAACTTAAAACGAAGTGATCAAAATCTGGTGCCTCAAAGGACAAACTAATTTGGTTAAAACTTGGCCAAGTTCTTTTTGTCTTGTCCTCCGGTTCAGAAGTAGTAAGTTCACGGACTTCCCTTTCAAACATTTGGAGCTCGATTCCTGATACAAAGTATAGTTGCCCATTATGTAACCTTACAGTAAGAACGGTTGTAACAACATCACCAATGGTCTCTCTTATATAGTATACATTATCTTATGGTGCTCGTGTCTATTTCTTAGGCCCGGCATGGCCAAGCGCGTAAGGCGTGCGACTCGTAATCCGAGGGTCACGGGTTCGCGCCCGGGTCGCTCATAAACATGCTCACCCTCCCAACCGTGGGAGCATATAATGTGACAGTCAATCCCACTATTCTTCGTTGGTAAAGAAGTAGCCCAAGAGTTGGCGATGGGTGGTGATGATGACTAGCTGCCTTCCCTCTAGTCTTACACTGCTAAATTAGGGACGGCTAGCACAGATAGCCCTCGAGTAGCTTTGTGCGAAATTCAAAATCAAACAAACAAATCTATTTCTTAGCTTAATCTAGAATTGCTTACGAAATAACGTCCGGACACCAAGGCTAAAAATATCAATCAATTGTACATCAATATCCCTCAGGAATTTGAACCCGTCTGGCCCTTAAATCTTCGGTGGAAGATACTTTAATCTCATATACTGGAAGAAGGACATCTAGCGTTGTAGGTTTCGACCATCAATGTTACAGCTCATGCACAACTGTGATGAATGAAGCACTCTTTTGAGACGACAGGATGTGAGCGAAGAATCGTGGGATTAATAATCCAGGAACACCAATCACTAGGCCTAAAAGAGCTGTTTTAAGTGATGAAAATAAATGCTGCGAACTTCATATGTATGACTTAAGATTGTATTACCTGTATCAATGTTATCACCGTTATAAATCTACTTTCCTTCATTCAGGCTTAAGGCTACATCCATAGCCATTGGTTAAGTGCAACATAAATTCATAGTTTGAAAACGCTATTTCAGAGGTTCCAGGTTGTCCAGGTTTGTGTCTTTGGGCGTTTTAAACAGTATCGTCTGGTTAGGCCATAGAACGATTTGGATAAGAATATTTTTTTTTTGTAAATGTTTATAGACAAGACGATGCAGTATTCAGGCATACCGTGACGTCACTAGATAACTTGAAGTTGAATCTAATCCTACCAAAAAAAAAGGTTTAATACAGTTCGCTACAGTATTTATGGGAGTGGGGAAGAATTATGGGGCCTTCTCTCCAAACACTACATTTCAATGAAAGGTGTAATATAACTGAAATAAATACAATACAACTACCAGTAAGTTACTTAAACATAATTTAACCTATTTTTGTTCGACTGACTGCATTTTTTTTTTACATTTCTACCAAATTGCCCAAAAGGAGCTGCTCCAAGAAGTTCCCTGTCAGGGATTACCAGTACTTAAAGATATACATAGTTTATTAAACCTTTTAACGGTGAATAATTAGAGACATGTTATACATTATTCATCTTTTAACGGCGAATAATTAGAAATATATTATACATAATTTATTAAACCTTTTAATGACAAACATTTATAATACAAAATATATCTACTTGTAAATAGTGAATGACAAAAAAAAGTTAATTTCATGATAGAAATCTCCAAGGAAACTTAACGAACATCCTTGTTCATATTCAGGTTATAGAAATCTTCAAGGAAACTTAACGAACATCCTTGTTCATATTCATGATAGAAATCTCCAAGGAAACTTAACGAACATCCTTGTTCATATTCAGGTTATAGAAATCTCCAAGGAAACTTAACGAACATCCTTGTTCATATTCAGGTTATAGAAATCTCCAAGGAAACTTAACGAACATCCTTATTCATATTCAGGTTATAGAAATCTCCAAGGAAACTTAACGAACATCCTTATTCATATTCAGGTTATAGAAATCTCCAAGGAAACTTAACGAACATCCTTATTCATATTCAGGTTATAGAAATCTCCAAGGAAACTTAACGAACATCCTTATTCATATTCAGGTTTTAGAAATCTCCAAGGAAACTTAACGAACATCCTTGTTCATATTCAGGTTTTAGAAATCTCCAAGGAAACTTAACGAACATCCTTATTCATATTCAGGTTATAGAAATCTCCAAGGAAACTTAACGAACATCCTTGTTCATATTCAGGTTATAGAAATCTTCAAGGAAACTTAACGAACATCCTTATTCATATTCAGGTTATAGAAATCTCCAAGGAAAGTTAACGAACATCCTTATTCATATTCAGGCTACATTTAGTTTTTCTTAAGGTCTTGTTTGTCGGAGAGTACTTATGTATTTAGATGGAGATGTTGTAATTAACCAATGGCTACGGATATAACTTTGTCCCTGAATAAAGCGAAGTAGGTTTATTTCTATTACTGACCCAACATCTGTGGATATAGATATCCTTAAGACCAAGTGAAGCTAAAAAAATTTGTTTCCAGTACCGAACTGCGGACCTAACCTTAAGCTTGAGTGAAGACAAGTATATTTATTTTCATTAGTAAACCAGTCGCTGTGAACACAGCTCTAAGTTTAAGTGAAATCACGTAAATGCATTTTCAGTACTGGACCAATAGCTGTTAGTAGAGTAAAGCCTGAGTGAAGCCACGTGGATATATTTTCAGTACTGGACCAATAGCTGTTAGTAGAGTAAAGCCTGAGTGAAGCCACGTGGATATATTTTCAGTACTGGACCAATGGCTGTTGATAGAGTAAAGCCTGAGTGAAGCCACGTGGATATATTTTCAGTACTGGACCAATGGCTGTTGATAGAGTAAAGCCTGAGTGAAGCCACGTGGATATATTTTCAGTACTGGACCAATAGCTGTTAGTAGAGTAAAGCCTGAGTGAAGCCACGTGGATATATTTTCAGTACTGGACCAATGGCTGTTGATAGAGTAAAGCCTGAGTGAAGCCACGTGGATATATTTTCAGTACTGGACCAATAGCTGTTAGTAGAGTAAAGCCTGAGTGAAGCCACGTGGATATATTTTCAGTACTGGACCAATGGCTGTTGATAGAGTAAAGCCTGAGTGAAGCCACGTGGATATATTTTCAGTACTGGACCAATAGCTGTTAGTAGAGTAAAGCCTGAGTGAAGCCACGTGGATATATTTTCAGTACTGGACCAATGGCTGTTGATAAAGTAAAGCCTGAGCGAAGCCACGTGAATATATTTTCAGTACTGGCCAAAATCTTAAGGCCAATAAACATAAAGACAAAAGATGCATTTTGCGTTGTTAGACTCAACCACTTATTTGAGTAGAACTTTGAAAGATGAAAATAAGAAAAGAGAAAATAAAAAACAACAAACTTTTTAGCGTTTCATCGGGAAAATGTGAACAAGCCATGTTCTATAGTCTGTGTTGAACAAGCCATGTTCTATAGTCTGTGTTGAACAAGCCATGTTCTATAGTCTGTGTTAATCAACCTTCAGGCTATTCTACGTGATCTGAAGTGCTATTTTAATATTTCCTTTCTAAATTCAGATCCAACAAATGACCCTAACTTGAAGAATAATAGAATATTAGCATCGCATTTGATTATTTCTTTCTGTTATATATGCTTCATATACTTTTCTTCACACAGATATCCCTCGGGCAACTTTGAACGAATATCTGAAATCAAATAAAAGCTTATCTATTCATCTTTATCCTGTAATGTACGATGTGTCTTACGTCTTATGGTTTTATAGTCGTTAGAATGACATTACGTCATAATAAGACTATTCAGAATTATAATAACATATTTTTAACAGGTCCTTCAAGTTAGGGTAATAATGACGTCATCACATTCACTGCAGTTATCGTGATAACTACTCACTTCTTTTTATGTTTGTATATTCGACACTGGTTAAAAAAAAACTCTAATAATTTTGTTCAACTGACAGGACGTCTTCACATCGCCTAAGCAGCGGAAAGTTTCCATAGCAACCCAACAGAACTAACTGTTTCTTTGATGGCACTGATAACACTATGTGTAACACAAATTTTCGTCCTGGACAGTATGTGTTATTTTTTAGTTGCTTATGCTGTAAAAGTACGAAAATTGGTCATTATTCCCTTCAAACTTTGCTTTTGTGACCTGAATAATTAAATTTAGAAATTAACCTATTTTCTATGTAAAAACGGGAAATTTTGCACATTTTCGTTTACAAAAGGTGTGAATAAAACATATGAATCAAGATTTACATGTATTTATACTAAAGTTATACAAAAATGTTTATAAGTGAGTGGTTTTACGAGATTTTCGACTATAATGTAAACCACTTTCACGTATCAGCCCCCAAACATAGTCTCCCATCATGTTTTCGTCGTACGCTCCCAGATCACAAAAGTAAAGCCTGAAGAAAAATAATAGGTCTTTTCCATTTGCTTTAGGCATACGCAATTGGGAAATAACACTTTTTGCCCAGAAACAAGAAAAAAAGTAAAAATTTTCTTACTTAGTGTTATATGTCCTGAAATAAGTTAACATGCTGAGTTATGAACAATTTGTCCTTCCAATAACTTAATAGTCAGTTAATAGTTGGGAAAACAAAACTTTACCTGTGCTACTTAATGCTATTGAAACTAACTATGGTTAAATAATAAATAATTTTTTATAAGAGAATCACAAAACTGTTCTTTTAAATCTTAATACAGCTTTTATACTACAAATATATATTCAAATGTTCTGGTCTCGAATTGAATAAAAGTCTTAAACAATTCAGTGAACAAGATAACGTTTTGGTGGTAAACGTGCCCGTCACCAGACTTTCTTCAGTTACTCTAGTAATTGCGTCTGCGAATTGTTTTATGTTATAGTAATAATTAAATCAGCGCCCCCCAGTGGCTCAGCGGTATGTCTGCGGACTTACACGCTAAAATCCGGGTTTCGATACCCGTGGTGGGCAGAGCACAGATAGCCCATTGTGTAGCTTTGTGCTTAATTCAAAATAACAATAACAAATAACAATTAAATCAGCGGATTTGCTTCGATTACGGTGGTAATTACATCTCCGTATTTATTATCATTACGGTCGTAATTACATCACCAGAATAAGGGCTAACGTCTTTCCAGCATGTATAAGGTTATGTCCAGTATCAATGAAGTTAATTATATTTAGACCAATGAGTCTAAAGTTCAGCTTCAGGTCCATGTTTTCGGCATAAGTCATCACTATGAAATAACAGAGAAGGTTCTAGCAAGTTCATGAAAATTTCGACGAACTGTTTATTGAGGGACAGTACGTACTAAACCTGTCAAATGTTTTGTGCCTTCAGAGAAATGACTCCGTTTCTCCTCAGACAACAAACTCCACTGAGTTTCGTTGTGAGCTCTTTTAAATAAAACGTTTCAGATAATCTTTGTTCGTATTAAAAAAACGAGAAACGTAGTTTTTTTGGTTTTTTTTAGGCTTATGAATAATTCATCAAATACTTTGCTGGCCCGAATTAAGCTCACGCGTTAATAACCCTCTACCAAGTTAAGAGTTGTTTCACGTGCTCTGATAAAATCGCTAAACTGGTCTCAAAACTTGTTTTATGGGGAGGGGAAGCAACAAACAAGCTAGCATGGGGTGTCAATCTACAAGGCAACCGAAAAACCTAACGTAAGAGCAAGTCTCATTTTAACAAGATTATAAAGAAAACAACAATAGCTATTTACCGCGTAATATTACACATGAGGATTAATACAAACTTCGAAATATTCTCAGAAATTTAGGACTATAGATACAACGAAAATGTAATTTTAATGCATTTATAATCTGTGCCGAATATCAGCTCAAAAGAATAAATGTAACTGCAAAAAAATACAATGGAAATATGCGTACAACTGACCGATTCGGACCTAACATGGCCAAGTGTGTTAAGGCGTTCGACGCGTAATCCGAGGGTATCTGGTTCGAATCCCCGTCGCACCAAACATGCTCGCTCTTTCAGTCGTGGGGACGGTATAATGGTACGGTCAATCCCACTATTCGTTTGGTAAAAGAGTAGCCTAAGAGTTGTCGGTGGGTGGTGATGACTAGCTGCCTTCCCTCTAGTCTTACACTGCTAAATTAGGGACGGCTAGCGCAGATAGCCCTCGAATAGCTTTGCGCGAAACTCGCAAACAAACAAACTGGCTGATTCTTACCAATATGGTTGTTGTTTGGTATTAAGCACATAGCTACACAATGAGCTATCAATGCTCTGTTTGCCACGGGTATCGAAACCCGTTTTCTAGTAGTATAAGTCAGCAGATGGTTCTTTTGTGCCTCTGGGGAGTTATCAGTCGGGAACCCGTACATCTAGTCTATTGTATTTATTGGCCACATGTCTTTAAATCTCAATGGTACCCAATGCTATGTTTTCGCCTAAGGGTTGCAACACTCCATATCACTGTATGGAATAGGTTGCTATGTTTTCGTCGTGCTGTGTTAGAACACTCCACTCCACATTGATGTACGTCATTTCCTGTTGTTCCTTATAATTCACTGTTCTGGAGAAGCATCATGTAACCCAGTGTGAGTCAGGTGATCCTTGGTGAATGGTTTACTGTAGATTTACTCTCACGATAACATACAGACTTCTGACTCGTCCATAAGTTATAAAATACCACTTAGTGGACTATACTCTGAAAAATACAACTATCTTCTCACTGGTTTCGACTGAAGACACATCAATTAAATCAGGTGTTTATGTACCCAATTTTTACTGCTGTTACTGGAAAATATCCAGTAAACAGCAACCGGAACAGGATTTTAATTTGTTTGTTTTGCTTTTGATTTCGCGCAAGGCTACTCTAGGGCTATCTGAGCTAATTTAACAGTGTAAGACAAGAGGGAAGGCAGCTGGTCATCTCCAACCACAGCTAACTCTTTTGGACTACTCTTTTACTAACGAACAGTGCGATTGATTGTAACATTATAACGCCTTCACTACTGAAAGGGCGAGCATGTTTGGTACGACGGGGGTTCGAACCCGCGACCCTCAGATTACGAGTCGAACGCTTTAACCCAACTGGCCGTGCCGGGTAGGATTTTAATCGTTATAAACTATTCAATGACGTACTTGCTATATGTTCTTATATCCTGTATATCAACTTACATTCCTGTTTCGTTCAGTGTCTGCCTGGTGAGCACGCACGTACGTACGATGTGTTCTTACTTTGTTTGACTGTCTTAGTTGTTCCCGATATATTGTTTTTGTGACTCTATACTAACTGATTTCCAGAGTCAAATTAATGGCTGATAAACGTAATTACGCTTCCGATATAAATATATAATACGTGGTCACGCGAGAATTATTTATTATCATCATTTTAAACATTTACATATGTGTTGCAAATCTTCCAACTCGACCCCGCTGCCGCAGCGATAAATCTATAGATCTACAACGCTAAAATCAGGGATTCGATTCCCCTCGTTGGACGCAGCAAACAGCCCAATGTGGCTTTGTTATAAGAACACACACGCGCACTTTTCCTACCCTACGAGTGGCCTGTTTTGACTCGCAATCTGAGAGGTACGGGTTCGAATCCTCGTCACACTAAACGTGCTCGCCCCTTCAGTCGTAGGAGAGTTTTAATGAGATGGTCATTCCTATTATAAAGAATAGCGTAAGAGTTGGAGGTGGTGGTAATGACCGTCTAGTCTTACCCTGCTAAATGAGGGATGGCTAGCGCAGTTGGCCATCTTGTAGCTTTGCGCATAACAGGAAAAATCAACAAATAAACCTTTTATGCGCAGTCGATTACATCATTCATGTTATTTCTGTTTTTGGTTCTTTATCACTGAATTTATTACGCATTCTAAGTAAACAACTTAAAGTACATAATACGCAATTATGATAATTAATTGATGTCGTAAATTATACTGAAATCGCTATTAAGCGTTTTTATAAAATTATTTTCTTATTTCATATTTATCTCAAGATGTTTAATGTCCTTATTACGACCGTAAGTTAAAAAATAAACGGTGTTAAATCAATCTAATGCATAAATTTAATGACGACCCCTAAAACCCCATAGTAGATAAAAAATATTTGTCTTCTCACGAGTGCGGACCTCACGTCGCTTACTTCAATCGAACAGGAGTCAATATTAGAGAGTGAACGTTACGTGTAATTGAATAACTCGTCGGGTGTGAAATATATAAAACTAAAGGACGTAAACGTATAATTAATAATATGACAATTGTTATTCCATTCCCCACCTTCTAAGGTCTAGCATGGCCAAGCGCGTTAAGGCGTGCGACTCGTAATGTGAGGGTCGCGGGTTCGCATCCCCGTCGCGCCAAACATACTCGCCCTCCCAGCCGTGGGGGCGTTATAAAGCTACGGTCAATCCCACTATTCGTTGGCAAAAGAGTAGCCCAAGAATTGGCGGTGGGTGGTGATGACTAGCTGTTTTCCCTCTAATCTTACGCTGCTAAATTAGGGACGGCTAGCACAGATAGCCCTCGAGTGGCTTTGTGCGAAATTCCAAAAACAAACATCCCCACCTTCTAATTGTACAAATAATAAATATAACTATTTTTGAAGTAGCCACTTTTGAATTAAGTCTATCATTCGAATGATTACTTTTGTAATGAACAAAAATTGTGAGCACAATCGACGGATTGCAGCGAAAATTTGTCGATGTCATATCCTCACGTTGTCCTTCCCGCGGGTGAACCCTCCTGGGAGCTGTCAACAAAGTCGTCAACAACCATCAATCATGAACGTTAGGCCCTCGCAAATCAAAGCACGACCCTTATCTCTTCTTCTACGTGTTTCCTTCTTCTTTTCCCAGAAGTGGAGATCTCAAGATGTCCTTCGAGTCGCCTTTAACCACTATAACCCTATGGTTGCTTGTAACGTGTGTGAGTTTCAGTAACTCGGACCAGAGAAGTATAACAATGTTAAATATCAAATCACGTTCTTCTTTATCGTGACGAGACGCTAAGTGAAACTGACAAACTAGGCTTACAAAACAATCCGTTATCGTCTATTTAGTGTTTCACTGTGCTGGATGCTCGTTGCTGTCGGTCATCGAAACTTCAAGTTTCGCAAACAGCCAGTAAGCAACGTGTTGCTACGTTAACTCGCTAATCTTTGCTTTCAATTAGGATATTTAAAATTTCAACATCCGATGTTTGTTTGTTTTGAAATTTCACACAAAGCTACTCGAGGGCTATCTGCGCTAGCCGTCCCTAATTGAGCAGTGTTTCTATACACTTCTGAACGTATTGAATACGTTTCAACGTACGAATTCTAAACGCCTCATTGTTTACTCATACAACTTTGTTAATGGATTTATTGTTTGTAGTTAATTGTAAAATTAGAGATGGGACCTGGATCTCTCTGCTCTGCCCACTTCGAGCCTCGAAATCTGGTTTGTAGCGTTTCTAAGTCCGAAGACATATCGCTGTGTCACTGGACGAAAGAGCAGTTAACAGGAACTTTGTACTTACAAGTTCACTTCACTAAGTTTACGCTAAAATCAGGGGTTAGATTCCCATCGGTGGGCTGAGCAGATAACCATTTGTGGTTTTGCTACACGAAAAAAACACACTCACTTCACTTGTGATCATACACTTTTTAATACGCTGTTACACCACCAGAAGGTCTCCAGTAGTGTCGCTTATGGTCTGAAAGAATCGTTTTAATCATATAGAGACTTCTCGAATATAAAATACATAAAATGGAATGAGGTAAACTTAAACTCTCAGCCGTGTTTTAATCAACGTTTGTCTCAACACGTGCCTTTCAGCAAGTAAAGAGGGAGTGTACTCATCTAGCCACTTAGACGGACATACCATTTTATCATCTCTTGACCATCAGTTACGCAGTCCTCAAGTTTCGGACACTCTAATAACGTTTCACGAATTACAGATCACCCTGCATAATTATTCCGAAAATTATTATTTTTTTCATATGATCTGATATAAAACTTGTTATTTATTTGATGTCTTCTTAAATCGAATTATTATTTTGACATACTAAATAGAAGATACGAAAAAATGTAGTTGTATAGTGTTTGTATTTTTTACCTTCTTTTATAAATTTCAACTCCATTCTACTTTCGTCCTAACAGTTTAAAGTTTGATTTATGGTATAGACAATTCTGATTTCCTGATATATGCGACGTCAAGGATAGGTTCGTATGTTAAGCATTGAATACTGAAGTTATTGTTATCTACCAGTATAAGGCGTGGCCGGAGAAGACCCAGGAATGGTGTTTTCCTACCTCACTCTCTTCACGATTTCCCATAACGTATTGTTTTTCAACCTTGGAAAATACCTGCCGTATCTAAGACATATTTCTGTTCCTTAAGCGTGTAAAGTGAATATTTAGGTTATCTTGTTCTGAATAACATGAGAGACATGCAAGAAACGTGTGGAGTATCTTTTATCAGACGTAGGAAGCAGTGAGGTGACTTGTGCATGAAAACTTAGGTTACGGTTTATCAGAAACCAAAAAGGACAAATGATTTTCTGCATAATTCAATTTTAGTAGTCCAACTTTCTGGTAAAAAACGTACGTGTTATTTCAACAGAATTTACAGAAAGTCTCACGTCCTTTGTATGCATGTTTTAGATTCGTATTTCATGTGTCAAAGAGCAGTAATATTTAAATTAGAAATATTTTCTCTTCATTTTTTAAAATCTATAGTTAGGGAAGTCTTTAATTTGTTTCATTTCTACGTGGGGAAAAACGCAGAATTATGAATAAATAAGATCAGGTGTGAGAAGCGCTAAAGACTTTTGAAGATTGGTGGTTTGATATCCGTGATATACGGACTTGTAATGAGTGTGTTTGGTCAAAACATTTTGTTTTGAAAGAATCAACTCCAACCAGAGTAATGCATATTACTGCATTACAGTATTATTAATATTATTAATAATTAATTATTAATAATAATTATTATTATTGTATTATTAATACAACAATGTATTATTTTTTTTTAGTAATGCATACTCTGTAATGAAAAATGCCTTAGTTAAAGCTTAGAGGTTTACCCATACTGTAAAGAAAGCTCTGAAGGGTTACAGCTATGAATTCTTGGTTAATTTACAGTGATGACATCAGAACGTGTTTAGAACAATTCAATCAAATCTTCGAATAATCGATTTCGACTCTGGTACGTGCTCAAGAAGAATGAATGGAAATGAGATTACAGAACGTAAAAGATTGGTTTGGCTTGTTTTGAATTTCGAGTAAAGTCACAAATGTAAGACTAGAGGGAAGGCAGCTAGTCATCACCACCAATCGACAACTTTTGGGCCACTCTTTTACCAACGAATAGTGTGATTGACCGCGCACATAACGCCCTTTACGGCTGAAAGAGCAAGCATATTTGGTGTGATGGGGATTTGAACCTGCGACCCTCGAATTACAGTCGAGTGACTTAACCACCTGACCATGTCGGGACTGCAAAAACTAATCGAGGGCTATGTTTGTTAGACTCCAGAGTTTTCAAGATGCATTAACTGTGTGACGTTTACAAAATGAATTGATTTTACTCTTTTTGTTCCACTAATAATCTCATTTTAACTTATGTAAATGTTTAATTTTTTTTAACTTAAGTTAGAAAGATTTGTTTTTTCACAGCCATTCTATAATGTTTCAAATGATTCCTGGTAGGTTGTTTGCTTGTTAAATTTCGAAAAGAAAACACACAAACAAATACAAATAGTTTTAGAATTCACGCAAAAGTACACGAGGGCTATCTGCGCTAGCCGTCCCTAAGTTAGCAATGCAAGAATAGACAGAAGACATCTAGTTATCACCATCCACCGCCAACTCTTGGGCAACTATTTCGCCAACAAACTGCGGGATGGACCATTACATTATTACACCTTCATGTCTAAAAAATCGAACTGGTTTGGTGTGAAGGAGATTCAAACTGGTGCCTTTCACACTGCGAGTCCAACACTCTAACCACACGGCCATGCCAGGACAAAGTCACGAGAGAAGTGAATATACATTCTGCATCGACTTGCAAGGAACCACCAGGTGTAATTTATTAAGGTTACTGAGAGAACCAAACCGGAAAGTGAGAACAATGAGTGGCATTAAAGGAATCACCAGGTGGAATTTACTAAGGTTACTGAGAGAACCAAACCGGAAAGTGACAACAATGAGTGACATTAAAGGAACCACCAGGTGGAATTTACTAAAGTTCCTGAGAGAACCAAACCGGAAAGTGAGAACAATGAGTGGCATTAAAGGAATCAACAGGTGGAAATTACCAAGGTTACTGTAAGAACCAGACTGGAAAATGAGAACAATGAGTGGCATTAAAGGAACCACCAGGTGAAATTTATCAAGGTTACTGAGACAACCAAACTGGAAAGTAAGAACAACGAGTGACATTAAAGGATTTATTTTGTTGTAAACGTAAGAGGTAAAAATTTTCAGATTTATTTGGTAATAAAATTATCGAAAGAAAAATTACGTTACTGATAATAAAAACATTAAGTGTTTCAACAGTTGTTACTTTCTGATAGCAAAAAAAACATTAACGGAGATAACAACTGTTAATTTAAAACATCAAGTACGTCAAAAATAGATTTATTTTATCAACAGTGACGATCATAAGTAAGTTACCTATATAGAGAACTCCAAGTGTTAACAACAGATCTACAGTGTTGATAGAACTCGAAGTGTTAACAACAGATTTACAGTGTTGATAGAACTCCAAGTGTTAACAACAGATCTACAGTGTTGATAGAACAGAACTCCAAGTGTTAACAACAGATATACAGTATTGATAGAACTCCAAGTGTTAACAACAGATCTGCAGTGTTGATAGAACTCCAAGTGTTAACAACAGATCTGCAGTGTTGATAGAACTCCAAGTGTTAACAACAGATTTACTGTATTGATAGAACTTCAAGTGTTAACAACAAATGTACAGTGTTGATAGAACAGAACTACAAGTATGTTGATAACGGACTTACAGTGTTGATGATACAGAACTCCTAGTGTGTTAACAACAGTATTTATAATTCAGAACGCCAAGTGTGTTTAAATAATGCTCGATCACGAATGTTGCAATCACACAGTTCTTAAAAAGTTTTTTCTTCCTTATTGGCTCAACTTACTTTAGAACATGACAGTCATAAATTAAGTTCTGTAATAAACATAACTTCACCTTGATAATTAGGGCAATATTTATGAACCTTATAATGTATTCATTGTTGAGTTAACTGAGACCTGTCAATGTAAAACAGATTAATCACTGACATTCTAGGTTTCTATATTTTTGTTCCACTTTTGCTACGGTTCCCAGGATTCTTTGCCCACACCAAAATGTTTTTCTTAATCCTTCGCACTTTACTAAATATTTCACTTGGGGCTGCACAAATATCAGGATACAGAAAGAGAGAAAACGCAAAGTCGATACTTTTAGGCCTAACAGCTGGTAAAATTTAGAAAAGCAGCTTGTCTTTATTTTTAACAAATTCACCTGAATGGAATAACTTTGGAATTAACGTCAGAAATGTATATGCACAACAATTCAGAAATATCTTTCGTCTTTCATAAGTAACCGTCCAGAAGCTGCTCACAATCATAAGTGACTGTAATCGTTTTGTGCAAGTAACTACAGTACTCCATTTTTAAACACAAGCGGACAATTGTCTTAAGTCGATGTGAATGTACGCCATGTGATGAATATTGTTTGACCAATACATATGGAGGACCACTGCAGAAGCTACTCATGGAGTGATAGTCACAACTATGTTATACATTGTTTACAAATATAACAAAAAATCGGAGGCCTCAAAGTCTCACGTAGTTACAACAACTTACTGAGGTAGTCTTAAAAAGGTATATAGGTACAAAAAATGATTTAGATGTCTCCAGAGCCTTATACAGTTACAAGAAATGAAAAAGAAAAAGTATCACAGTGTTATGTAGTTACAAAAACCGACCAGAGGTCCCTTAAAATGTTTATTAACGAATAATAAAAGCACGTCAATCTCAGTCCACCAGGATGCTATACAAAAATTGACCCAAAGTGTCTTAAAGTGTTTCATACTTATAAGAACCAACCGAAGAAATACAAAAAAAAAGTCTCATTGAATAATGAAAACCAAACTAAAAGAGTCTTGAAATGTTTGTTATACAACTGTAATTTTATTTACAAAATGTGACGTGAAATGTTAAAAAAATTTATATTAATACTATAGTGTAGTTTCATGTCAAATATGAATCACACAAATATTTGTTTCGTCATTCTTTTCAGCAAGGTTATTCGACTTTACTTTAAGTTATTTAATAATTATAACTAAATAATTCATTTATACAACTATATTAACACGTAAGAAAGTTTTCAAATTTCTTCTGATATTTTTTACCATTCATTGATAGGCCCTGGCATGGCCAGATGGTTAGGGCGCAATGTGAGGGCTACGGTTTTGAATCCTCGTCATACCAAACATGCTTGCCCATTCAGCAGTGAGGACGTTAGCATATTACTGGCAACCTCACTATTTCTTAATAAAAGAGTAACACAAGAGTTAACGGCGGGTGGTGATGACTAGCTGCCTTCCTTCTACTAGTCTTGTATCCCGCTGGTAGACTGGCAAGTCTACAGATTTACAATGCTAAAATCAGGGGATCTGTTCCCCTCGGTGGACTCAGCAGATAACCCCATGTGGCTTTGCTGTACGAAAAATACACAAAATACAAACCTCCTAGTCTTACACTGATAACGCATAGAGCCCTCATGTAGCGAAATTCAAAAACAGACAAGCCAGTATTATAAGAGAACCTATTTCGTAAGTAAGTGTTAAGTTAATTCAATAAATAAAATGGTTCCTTTTTAGCCATATTAAAAGTTGTCTGTATCAGCTCAGATGTGTGTGTGTGGAACATGATCTTAATTAAAGTGATACCTCTCGCTGGTTCAGGACAAGAGTTTAGGCGTCTCACACAAAAGTCGAGCATACCACAGATAGCCCAGTATATACCTTTTTGGTTAACAACAAACCAAAGTAAAATTTGCAAAGTGACGCGCTTATGAGCTACATACTTTTGTTTCACATTTAATAAAAAAAACATTTTTCACGTGTTTATTTTCCACTCTGTATTACGCTACCTGTCTGCCTTGACTCGCTCAGGTCAGTGATTTGAACAAGGAAGCCTTTTTGTGACAGTTTTATTAAACTACCCGTTTACCTTCGATAAACGTCATTTAACATTCCTAGCACACTCTCCTGGCAACGGAAACCGAACAATTAAAAAATAATTGGAAAAAAAGATTAGCATTTCCAGTTACAGATCTTGAAGGAAAGAGACAATCCAAACACTATTGTGGTACTGAGTGCCGTCGAGAAGGAAAGGGACAAACCAAACACTATTGTGATGCTGAGAGCCGCCTAGAAGGAAAGAGACAAACCAAATACTATTGTGGTACTGAGTGCCGTCTAGAGGGAAAGAGACAAACCAAACACTATTGTGGTACTGAGTGCTGTCTAGAGGGAAAAAGACAAATCAAATACTATTGTGGTACTAAGTGCCGTCTAGAGGGAAAGAGACAAACCAAACACTATTGTGGTACTGAGTGCCGTCTAGAGGGAAAGAGAAAACCAAATACTATTGTTGTGCTGAGTTCCGTCGTCTTTATTAA
The DNA here is from genome assembly GCA_011833715.1 of Carcinoscorpius rotundicauda. Taxonomy (NCBI): domain Eukaryota; kingdom Metazoa; phylum Arthropoda; class Merostomata; order Xiphosura; family Limulidae; genus Carcinoscorpius; species Carcinoscorpius rotundicauda. The sequence goes on along the minus strand of CM022400.1, from coordinate 10,276,564 downwards.
ATCGTGGTTAAGAATCCAAAGAGTGTTTGCAAGGAGCTTTTACCACATTGCAACCAGAGTTCGAGATGATCTTTAAGCTGCAAGCATACCGACGTGCAAAACATTCAGTTCCTTTCTGGTAGCTGGATAGAATAGATGGTAAAAAAAGGAACAAAATATTGATGTAAACGCTAATTAAATATATCGTAAGCAAACGAAATTTAGTTTTAAAATGATTTTAATACCACTTTAACACCACTCGGATATTATTATTGTTTAAATATTTCATCTGAGGGTTCTCCAGAATATGAGAATCGAACAAACCTTTCGAATGTTGTTGTTGTTTACGGACATCACCTGAGGGTTTTCCAAAACACGAGAATCTAATAAACCTTTCGAATGTTGTTATTGTTTAAATATTTCATCTGAGAATTCTTCAGAACATGAAAATCAAACAAACCTTTCGAATGTTGTTGTTGTTTAGGGACATCACCTGGGGGTTCTCCAAAACACGAGAATCTAATAACCTTTCGAATGTTGTTGTTATTTAAATATTTCATCTGAGGGTTCTCCAGAACACGAGAATCAAACTAACCTTTATAATGTTGTTGCTCTTTCGATATTTCGTCTGAGGGTTCTCCAGAACACGAGAATCAAACAACCATTTAGAATGTTGTTGTTTAGAGACCTCACCTTAGGGTGATACAGAACACGAAAATCAAACAACCATGTATAATGTTGTTCGTCTCATCACCAACTTTCTTCAATAGACCTGGCACCTACCTAGTTCTCGCAGTAACTATAATTTTATCGTCATTTGAGAGAACAGAGCAGTCTTCACAAACACTGACAACCAATTTTATTGTTACTTTACACAAAGTTACTGACTTCCTCGCTGGCAAGACAAATAGAGCCGGAATTTACAATCATAACATGTTACTCTACTGTAGAATAGTTGTAAAGCTAGCATTATAATATTTATCTGAAACAAAGATATAATGAAAATAGTTGGGCTCTTATTCTAACATCAAGATTTTGATGGACAAAGATCAAATAAAATTTTACCCAAGACATTAAGCTATTGTTGTAAATTAGCTCTGCCTTTCAGTGATTAAATGTAATGGAGCATCGTTATTTCTAAATATTAACACCCAATCTATACTATGTCTGATGTGATATACATATAAATATATCCTTAATATTTTCCTTATCAGGAGAGTAAACTGACGTTCTTGGTTACCACTGTTGAGGCCCGGCATGGCCAGGTGGTTAAGGCACTCGACTCGCAATCTGAGGGTCGCGGGTTCAAATCCCCGTCACATCAAACATGATCTTCCTTTCAGCCGTGAGGCTTTATAAAGTGACGGTCAATCCTACTATTCGTTGGTAAAAGTGTAGCCCAAAAGTTGGCGGTGGGTGGTGATGACTAGCTACCTTCCCTCTAATATTACACTGCAAAATTAGGGACAGTTAGCACAGATAGCCCTCGAGTAGTTTTGCGCGAAATTCAAAACAAACTACTGTTGAAGATAATAAGGATACCATAAGACAGCTCTATGAAGCAGTTAGGCTCACTAGAATTAACTCTTAATCAATCTCAATCATTATGGTTGAATATAGTTAGCAGAAAGCAACTTTCTTATCCAGTTAGATGTACGACGACTAAACGATCTCACGGCAGAAAGGGCAAACATATTTAGTGTGACATGGATTCGGATCCACGACCCTCACATTGCTTCCATGCCAGACCTGAATAAGGAATTAATCTATAAGCTAGACATTAGTCGATACTTACGCAAAATATCAGTAGGTTCCTGTTCGTATTATAAGCTTTTTTAGTAAATTACATTAATTTGTTTTTAGTAATACATTTGGATTGATAGGTATAACTCATTTTAATAGTTTTATTTTAAATTTTGCTGTTATGAATAAACATGGAAAAAGAATAAACCTAACTCCACTAGTTTTGAAAATGAAACGTCGTTAGAACTTTTTAAAAAATGTCAATTGTACAGCAATTAAAATGTATTTTGGTCACGTGTTGACAACTCAGTTCGGTCGAAATAAATATTTTAATAAATAGTTCATCTATTCACGTCTAGGTGACGCAGCTACACTTACATCGTCTGTAAAAATATTTAATATTTTACTTTTTTTTAACAATAATTTTAACAAGGAAATAAAATTTCACGTTTACTTTCAACTTTGTATTTAAAACTGTTAGTGAAGACCAAAGACAAATCTAGGATCCAAAATCTATAATTTTTATTGAGGAATATATAAAACTAAATAGTCATACACAAAATGATATACATCTATTCGGATATCAATATTGTTTGTTTGTTTCGGAATTTCGCATAAAGCTACTCGAGGGCTATCTGTGCTAGCCGTCCCTAATTTAGCGGTGTAAGACTCGAGGGAAGGCAGCTAGTCATCACCACCCACCGCCAACTTTTTGGCTACTCTTTTACCAACGAATAGTGGGATTGACCGTCACATTATACGCCCCCACTGCTGGGAGGGCGAGCATGTTTAGCGCGAACCCGCGACCCTCGGATTACGAGTTGCACGCCTTACGTGCTTGGCCATGCCAGGCCCCGGATATCAATAAAATGATACAATATCATTAATATACATTTTGTGCTAAGAATGTAACACAAACAAGACTATGTTTATCATTTCTGACACTCAATGTCAGAGTTCAAGTACGCTAAGCTGACCCTACTCACTTCGTTAACAGCTCTGTGAAAATTGTTTTAAACACATTAGTTAATAATTAATCCGGTTGTAGCGGTTAGAATAGCCTGACAAAAAGTAAGTTAATGTTGAATGGTATAACTTAATAAATAATTGAGTTAATAATTAATGCATCTTTTGTGGATATGAATGATGTTAGTTGTTAAAAAAACACAAAGTAACTGATGCACATGTATTGGAGTTGGATGGTGTATCGTGATGAACAATTGATAATAAGTTACTAAGTGAGGCACCTATTTAGGGTGTACAACCAACTAACTATAAGTTATTAACTGATGCACTTATGTTGTAGTTGATCTGTGTAACCTGATGCACAAATAACTTTAAGGTGGTAAGTGATTCATTCACCTGTTTTGTAGTTGATTTAAACATCCTGGTAACAACTAGCTGTAAGTTAGTAAAAGATGAACTTGTCTTGCAGTTGATATGTATAACTTGACGTACAACGAACCTTCTTAAACACATAAACAGTTTGGTACAAGTGTTTATGTGATTTCTTCACTTGTTGATCTGTTTATATGAACCGTATCCATCCTGTAGTAAGTTCAGTCGTTACTTTTGTAACTGATCGCTGAAGGAATAGGAAAACTTTACTGTATGTGGAACAACACACATTATTTGGATGTGTGCATAGTGTAGAAGGATTTGTTTCAGAGGTTGTTGTTGTTGTTTTTGAATTAAGCACAAAGCTACACAATGGGCTATCTGTGCTCTGCCCACCACGGATATCGAAACCCAGATTTTAGCGTGTAAGTCCGCAGACATACCGCTGAGCCACTGGGGGGCAAAATATTGTCAGTGCGACGGCCGGGAAATTGTTTCAGAGAGAAACGAACAAATACATACACATGCGCATAGATACCATTTCAGAATCACACGTCTCTGAAATTAAGCGGTTTTTTTAAACAAAATTGGGACTTTACATCTGATTCGTTGGATGAATTTTGTTTTCCTTCTCTTTATCTTCAATGTGGAATTTTATTAAAATATCAAGGTAGAATCACCCTCCAAAAATACTTAATACAAGATGGCGACTACAGCTGAAGCAAAAGTCGAAATGTTTGTAATATAATCTTAGTTAATGTTAAACAATACATTCGTGTTGTTAAATCAGTAGAATGCTTAGTAACCTAGATACTGCGAAGCTATAATGTATGGTAACAAATCTAAACTTGTTAATAATGTTTTAATAATTTATATGTAAATACAAATTTCAAAACAAATTGGATGCTCAATATATACTAACATGTCTGAACTTGTCAGATTATGAGAAATTGAAACTTTTAACACTAATTTGGAAATTAAGACACTTTCTTCAAAACATTTGTACAAATTTCGCTCGCATAAAATTATTTTCACATTTATAAAGTTGTGGTAAGCATACCTATATCGATACGAACAATTTATCAAGAAGCAACGTGCCCTCTATTCGCGAGTTTGTCCAACGACAAAAATATAAACCAGCAGGCCATCGTGATGTCGTCTCATTTCGAAGACAATGTCTGAAATGAGTTTACTGGATTACAATGCAGTGCATTCTACAAGAATGTTGACACTGTATTTCATTCTGCGGACGAAATGTCACTATCGGGCTTGTTCACGATTTATCAGAAAGTCAAAGAAAAACGGTTCTTTCCGCTTGCTCACTGTATTCTGATGTAGATTCGTGCTCACTGTATTCTGATGTAGATTCGTGCTCGCTGTATTCTGATGTAGGTAGTTACGTAACTGAACAGTACAAACAGCTAAACGTTTGCCAGATTTATAGTTACAGTCACATTACAAATTCTGAAAAGAGAAATTAAAGTAGGGTGAAAAATTATACATAAACTATCCATATAAAATAAAAACCAGTGTATGTATGTGTGTATACATGTTATATATATATATATATATATATATACCTTTAACAACAGGAAACGTTAGAACGATCACTGACATTCATTATTCAAGTAAACTTTACACCTATTTAACTGGAACGTGAAGTTAGAAACATTTGCGATTTTTGCTCGCGATCAGACGGTTCCGTAAAACAATAACGTAAATTATGTTTTACTTCTTTACGCTTTCGCTTTTGCATTACAGCGTAGAATGTAATGTAGATGTTAATTACTGGAGCGTTATCCACCAGTTGTTAATGACAGTTTTTTACACATTGTAAGTTACTTTAAGTTATATAATTTCTAAGTGTTAACTACTGCACCGAACACCAAAGTTACATTACGAAGTGGCGTTGTATTTTCACTTCGAGGTGTTAACGAATATCACCACACATCACAGTTACATCAGGATATTCTGTTTCTTAAATAATCATTTCGAAATATTCGCAACGGCCACCGCACACCGTAGGTCGCCACATCAAGATATAGCATTGTTTAAGTATTTCGTCCCAAACAACGACTGTTGCCACTTTGCACGTCACGAGGCAGATGGCAACCACAAAAAGTGTATTAACCGAATACTGAGGAAGCTACTTGAAAGTGCTAAAAACTAACTGCAGTACTAAACTGGATTAAAAAGGTGTGTAATAAAAAAAGCTACACACGTTGCTTGAATCATAGCAAAAGTACGGTGTGTTTTAAAATATTATTTAGTTAATTACGTCCATCGAACGTACAAAACCACTAGATATGATGTGTGTTTTCTTACAGCAAAGCCACATCGGGCTATCTGCTGAGCCAACCGAGGGGAATCGAACCCCTGATTTCAGCGTTGTCATTCCGTAGACTTACCGCGGTACTAGCTGGGGGGCCAAATGAGGTAATATGATTTTCAACTGATGTTGCAATCCAGAATGATTTATGTTTTAATAGTGTGGGTGTGTTGTATTTAACGAACCTATAGAATCATCACCCGCTCTGGTTTAACGAACCTATAGAATCATCACCCTCTCTGGTTTAACGAACCTATAGAATCATCACCCTCTCTGGTTTAACGAACCTATAGAATCATCACCCGCTATGGTTTAACGAACCTATAGAATCATCACCCTCTCTGGTTTAACGAACCTATAGAATCATCACCCGCTCTGGTTTAACGAACCTATAGAATCATCACCCGCTCTGGTTTAGCGAACCTATAGAATCATCACCCGCTCTGGTTTAACGAACCTATAGAATCATCACCCGCTCTGGTTTAACGAACCTATAGAATCATCACCCTCTCTGGTTTAACGAACCTATAGAATCATCACCCGCTCTGGTTTAACGAACCTATAGAATCATCACCCGCTCTGGTTTAACGAACCTATAGAATCATCACCCGCTCTGGTTTAACGAACCTATAGAATCATCACCCGCTCTGGTTTAGCGAACCTATAGAATCATCACCCTCTCTGGTTTAACGAACCTATAGAATCATCACCCGCTCTGGTTTAACGAGCCTATAGAATCATCACCCTCTCTGGTTTAACGAACCTATAGAATCATCACCCTCTCTGGTTTAACGAACCTATAGAATCATCACCCTCTCTGGTTTAACGAACCTATAGAATCATCACCCGCTCTGGTTTAACGAACCTATAGAATCATCACCCGCTCTGGTTTAACGAACCTATAGAATCATCACCCGCTCTGGTTTAACGAACCTATAGAATCATCACCCTCTCTGGTTTAACGAACCTATAGAATCATCACCCGCTCTGGTTTAACGAACCTATAGAATCATCACCCGCTCTGGTTTAACGAACCTATAGAATCATCACCCGCTCTGGTTTAACGAACCTATAGAATCATCACCCGCTCTGGTTTAGCGAACCTATAGAATCATCACCCTCTCTGGTTTAACGAACCTATAGAATCATCACCCGCTCTGGTTTAACGAGCCTATAGAATCATCACCCTCTCTGGTTTAACGAGCCTATAGAATCATCACCCTCTCTGGTTTCTTCATAAATCTGTGTAGGTTTCCGATTTTCCCAAAGTAAATTGAGTTTTCGATTCAACCTAATGACTCAATAAAAAATTGTTGTTACAGTTATAATGCTGTACTATATAACGGGCAGGCTACCTGTGCTTAACACCGAGAATGGAATCGAACCCCTGATTTAAGCACTGCAGATCCTAAAACTATATACTGGCCGACCGAAAGATTCTATAAATAGATAAATATTTTAAAACGAATCAGACAGCTGAATATAAATTTATGTTTGTATCTAAACCAAAGCTATTCAATGAGCTATCTTCGTAATCGATATTTTGAACAGGATTTTAGTGTTTTAAGTCTTAAAACTTCCTGCTGAGCCGCAAAAAAAGCTGGGTGCACGGGGTCAGAAACTTGAGACAAAAAGATGATGGTAACAAATTGTTGTGGTTCATTTTGTTTTCTTACTGGTTTCCATGTTATATTGAACTTCGTGTCCACAAAACTGACCCAAGTTCAAGTTTTCACTCTAATAGAAAAACTTTCTATGAAGCTTGCAACGAAGTTCTCAGTCACCACCTCCACTCTCTCGAAGTTCTCAGTCACCACTCTTACTCTCTCGAAGTTCTCAGTCACCACTCCTACTCTCTTGAAGTTCTCAGTCACCACTCCTACTCTCTTGAAGTTCTCAGTCACCACTCCTACTCTCTCGAAGTTCTCAGTCACCACTCCTACTCTCTCGAAGTTCTCACTCACCACCCCCACTCTTTCCCCCTTTTCAGGAGACCCACTTCTAGAAAGATCGACTGTTTTCCAGCTGTCTGGTTTAGCAGTGGTCTCTCCCATCGCTATAACTACTAACTACGAGCATCTGGACTGTTTTAGTGCTCTTTGATGAGAGGTTGTTAAATCCCACTACTGGGTCACAGAAGAGTATCCCCAGAGTAGGCGGAGGGTGTTGTAGATTAGTGCTACAACACTAATGCTTTTCATTCTGTACATCATTTAAAGACTCCCGCCGGTACAGAGGTAAGTCTACGGATTTACGACACTAAAAGTAAGTGTTCGATTCCCCTCGGTGGACTCACCAGGCAGTCCGTCCGATGTGGCTTTGATATAAGAAACAGTTAAAAATTGTATAAACAAAACAAAAATGTTTCAAACTCCATTCACACACACAAACACAAGTAACTTCAGTTCTGTATTCAGTTTCTATTAATTATTAATTTTACTTTTATAAATCCTTTAATCCGCAAGGTATATGACACACTATCAACAATATGAGACACAAAACGCTTAGCTACAAAACTTAAAAGTATACTTAAACGTGCTCTTCAAAATGCCCAAAAATACCCTTAAAGTTTACGTCTCAGTAAATATAAATATTTACTTTTACTCTTCAAATGGTTTTCAAGAATAGCTCTCTATAACCAACTATAGAGAAATTATGGAGTGACTATTTTTAATACTGGATTTCAATATACGAAGGGGGTATGATGGTCAGACGAAAATAAAATGTACATTTTATAAACCTGATACCTAATTTGTATCTTAAATGTTTTATATTGCTAATATTCATCCATTCAAGGTCTTCTAATTTCCATGACCTTTTTCTGTGCAAGAGATGTCCAAACATTGGTAATTTGTGCGTTAGATATCTTACATGTCAACAGTTCCTCTCTGTTAAAATTTCTTAACATTTATTACGACAAGAGATGAACATGCAAAGTAATAAATCAAAGAGGTTTCTTTCTCACAACACTGCTGTAGTAATCATTTTCAATGTATTCTTGCATTTCTTTGTGCAGAGTGTTGGAGATGTAATGTAAGTCACTGAAAGAAACTTGGTTTGAATGTAGGACGACGACAACAAATAAATCAAGCTTATTACTGTAGAGTTTTGTATGTGTTTTTATTTTTCGTATCATTGTAAGATTTCTCTGATCGTGTGTCTACCTCACTTACCACTGTGAGGTTTCTCTGATGGCATATCTACATCACTTACCACTGTGAGATTTCTCTGATCGTGTGTCTACCTCACTTACCACTGTGAGGTTTCTCTGATGGCATATCTACATCACTTACCACTGTGAGATTTCTCTGATCGTGTGTCTACCTCACTTACCACTGTGAGGTTTCTCTGATGGCATATCTACATCACTTACCACTGTGAGATTTCTCTGATCGTGTGTCTACCTCACTTACCACTGTGAGGTTTCTCTGATGGCATATCTACATCACTTACCACTGTGAGATTTCTCTGATCGTGTGTCTACCTCACTTACCACTGTGAGGTTTCTCTGATGGCATATCTACATCACTTACCACTGTGAGATTTCTCTGATCGTGTGTCTACCTCACTTACCACTGTGAGGTTTCTCTGATGGCATATCTACATCACTTACCACTGTGAGATTTCTCTGATCGTGTGTCTACCTCACTTACCACTGTGAGGTTTCTCTGATGGCATATCTACATCACTTACCACTGTGAGATTTCTCTTATCGTGTGTTTACCTCAATTACCACTGTGAGGTTTCTCTAATGGCATATCTACTTCACTTACCATCGTGAGGCTTTTATTATCGTGTAGTCAACTACTTAGCTAATTATATATATTATAATAAAAAAAAACGATAGAAGATGACTTGATGAAAGGTGTGAACTGAATTTCTGTTGGTTAAAAGTGTACTACTGTTAATAAGAGAATTTGTAAATTTCTGAATTGCTTTTCGTTTAAAGGAGTTTTGGATATTTCAGGCTATCTTCTTAAGAAAATATTAAGTGAAAATATGGAGCTAAATCAAGGGACTGAATCATGCCGATGACACACCATGTCTTTCGCTACCTGTCTGTCTGTTTATCTGTGATTAAATATTTCGTGTGTAGTTTTTCATTACGGTTTCGTAAGTTCCCAGTAATGGAACATTGTTTTTTAATCTAGGACATCTGTTTGTTACAGGTCGACATAAAAGAGCTACATCATTGTGTTTGTTTACAACGAGAAATGTTTAAAGTTTTTAAATGGGAAGAACAGTTGATTTTGATAAGAAGACACAATCATAACATGTAATATAGCTGTATCACAAACCCTTACCATATTGCATAACGCCACTTTTGTTGTTGCTCAAACCGGACACTCCAAACATCTTTGCTTACAGAAAGTTTAATGGACGAGATTTTGGAACTCATATTTTTTTTTTTTTTTACTTTTTGAAATAATTACTATGTTGTCTCTGAATTAAAATCGTGGGAGTTGATAATATATTTTTTTTACTTGGTTACCTAAGATATGAGGGCGACTAGGCTTATCTTATGAGGTACAAGAGCGACTAGCAGCATCCCAAGTAAAAACGTATTTACAGTCAGTATGCACTTCAGAATAGAGATTCTAGGAGTTTTAACCAAAATTGTCTCTTCCGTAGGTTTAAACTACGACGTGTCTCTTCATATGAAGAGACAGGTGGTCGGACCTGGAGAAGGCACGTTCACAAAGACGACATTGGAAAGGCCTGTCACCGGTGTGTTTCCGGTAGTGTCTCGTCAGTTCGTCGGAGCGTGCAAACCTCCAACCACAGCCCTTCCATGAACACTGGTAGGGCTTTTCGCCAGTGTGGGTCCGAAGATGAGCCTTCAGGTGCGAACTTTTAGTGTACGTCTTACTACAACTTGGATGAGAGCAAGTGTGCACCGTTATTTTTTTACGACCACTGCTCCTTCGGCCACGTCGTGGTTTGATTGGTGGTGTTGGTGAAAAGATCCCAGGAACAGAAGAACCGTAAGATGTTCCGTTCACCAGAAGCTCACCCAAGTTCGGCGAAGACGGCGGTGTCACCACCTGCATATGTTTGGAATTTTGGTAAACCATATTATTAGGAGTAACACGAGAGGGCCATCTGTGGGTCACAGGAATTCTTTTACAGGCCCCTTGATGGGAAACTGTCTCTAAGCGAACGTTTGTTTGGGGATGTTGGTGACCCCCACAGTTTTCTGGGGATGATGGAGGGGACATTTGAGTTGCAAGAGTGAAGACCGATCCTGGCTGACCGCAGCTCCAAGATCGGGAAAAAGAGGAAGCCATGTTCTGGTTGTAAGATCCATTCACATCTGCATAGTACTGAGATTCACTATTAAGTTGTGAAACCGAAATGTATTGTCCCGTGTTTTCATTGTAATACCGGTTCACTGGTTCTATTTCTTCTGTATTAACCTTGTACTGATCGCTATAATTAGGTTTTAAGTTTTTGAAATCGCACGAATCCATGAAACTGGTGTTGTTCATGGAAGTGGAAACACAAAACCCACCCTCTGCCTGCTGACTGTAAAAATGGGGTGGGACTGTAACGTGGTGAGTAGGTGTACAATTCTCACTCTGTTGTACATCCACTTGTAGGGAAGCCGGTAACGAAGCTAGAGTGTATGAATACCGAGGGTCAGCAGATACGTCACTCAGTAGAATACTTTCAATGTCCTGCCACATCTAAGAAAAAAGTAAAAATGTTCATTTTATACATCATTTATGATCCATCAGTAAGAATAAGTATTTCTAGAATGGTTTTACAAAAAAATACGTCAATAACCGGAATTTATTCACGCAATCACGCATTCCGAGCCGGAAATTATTATTGCAGTACAGAGACAATAAAACATTGTAATCCGGATTTAAACAAAAACCTGGATATTTAATAATCAACTGTCATTGTTAGTATTCCTTATAAATGTTTCGAATACTTATTCTCAAACATTTTAAATTTCTTGTTTGTTTTGAATTTCGCGCAAATGACTTGATGGCTATCTACGCTAGCCGTACCTAATTTAGCAGTGTAAGGTAAGACTAAAGAGAAGGCAGCTAGCCATCACCACCCACCGCCAACTCTTGGGCTACTCTGTCAGCAACGAATAGCGGGATTGACCGTCACATTATAAAGCCCCCACGGCTGAAGAGGCGAGCATGTTTGGTGCAACCAAGATTCGAACCCGCGAACCTCAGATTACGAAGCAAACGCCTTAACACGCTTGGCCATGCCGGACCATTTAAATTCCTATTGCTCGCAAAGAATGTTTCACCAATAACCATATCCGGACTCTATTGGTTTATACTATGTAACTTACTTTCGTTATCCCTAACCGTATTCAGACTCAACTGTTCTACCTTATACAACATTGTTCCTTGACCAATAACCTTATTCAGACTCTACTGTTCTACCTTATACAACATCGTTCCTTGACCAATAACCATATTCAGACTCTACTGTTCTACATTATATAATATCGTTCCTTGACCAATAACCATATTTAGACTCTACTGTTCTACATTATATAACATCGTTCCTTGACCAATAACCATATTTAGACTCTACTGTTCTACATTATATAACATCGTTCCTTGACCAATAACCATATTCAGACTCTACTGTTCTACCTTATACAACATTGTTCCTTAACCAATAACCATATTCAGACTCTACTGTTCTACATTATATAACATCGTTCCTTGACCAATAATCATATTCATACTCTACTGTTCTACCTTATACAACATTGTTCCTTAACCAATAACCATATTCAGACTCTACTGTTCTACATTATATAACATCGTTCCTTGACCAATAATCATATTCAGACTCTACTGTTCCACATTATATAACATCGTTCCTTGACCAATAACCATTTTTAGTCTCTACTGTTCTATATTCTCACACAACATTCCACGAGTAAGGTGCAATCATATAAATTATGCTGTTTTTATAAGCCTTGACCTCCAAATAACTGTTTATACATAGAATATAATTTGCTGTCCCCTCATTATTTTCCGCCACTTTTTCTCGTTTACCTTTCATTACTGTGAAAACCAAACAGCTGTCTTTTTCAAAATGAAAGAAAGAAACAAAGAGAATAAAAACACGGTGAACTCTGGTCCTCTCAGATGGTGTTCGTTTGTATTGTGAATTTTGCTCAATTTTTCTATCTATGTTAGCCGTTCCTAATTTAGCAGTGTAAGACTAGACGAAAGGCAGCTATTCGTCACCACTCACCGCCAATTCTTTGGCTCCTCTTTTACCAACAAATAGTGGGATTGAACATTACATTATAGCGCTCCTACGACTGAAAGGGTGAGCATGTTTGGTGTGACAGAGATTCGAACCCGCGACCCTCAGACTACGAGTCGAATGCGTTAACCACCTGGCCGTGCTGGGCGTTTACCTGGTGAGCCAATCAGGGAAATGCTTTTCTGTCTTCAGGGCAACTATTGGAACTCTCACCGAACGTGTTTAGGTTGTTTTTGTTGACTTGTAATGCGTTTTCTTCCATTCTGATTGAGTTTGAGCTTTTATTGCAATAAAGACTTGTTTCTTTCATGCGTTAAAATAGGGCATGTAATAAAAACGAAAAAAAAATAAAAGTTGAAATTGTAGAAAATATTAAAAACTGATTCTGTTTCGTGAACCAAATGGCTAAAATTTAATATTTGTCCTCTGCCCATCATGTTTATGGAGAAACAAGTTTTAAGCATCGTAACCCTAAGACTTACCGCTGAACCACTAGCGCAAATACTTCGAGATTAAAAGTTTCAATATTTAGAAATAAAAAAAATAAGTTATTTAATTTTGCGACACTCACGTCTTGGAAGTCCATCATCACGGAAGCCACAGAAGTAGGGTACGTGAGAATCACCGAGGAACCGATGCTGGGACCGCCGTGTCGCTAAACCGAACATTCAGCTCTCCCTTATAGAATGCTGTCTACGTCAAATCTCACCTGTAGGTGATGCCTCGACTCTAGTACACCTGTTATGATTGGCTAAAGAGAACGAAGCTTCGTGTTAAAGGAAGGTCGCCATAATAGGCTTAGAGATCTCCAATAACCGATCTCGCTGAGAAGGGGAGAACTTGAGTCTTCTACTTGGTTTGTGTTTGCGCTACTTTGGTACAAGGATGGTTTTGACAAATAACACAGATACTGAAGCTAAAACGTTCGTTATTACGCTGGAATATGAACCTAAATCTCTGCTGTCGTTGCTAAGAATGCTGATGTAACATATTACCTGAAGCACACATTTTCAGTACAATATAAACCACATTTATTCCACTTAAGTAAAACAAAGACCAACCTTGATCTGCAGCATCCATTGAAGTGCAAATACTTATATGTACATACATTAAGATGAGATTATGCAGATCAAAACCTCATTGCCATTCAAGGCTATTGCATTGGTTAAACTACAAATGCTAACATATTTACAATATGAAATATGTTGGTTGAATATATTTCAAACCAAGTTCCGTTGTCAGTCAGTACTGTGATATTCTGACTTGTTAACTGTTTTTGAAACGTAGCCTTAAAAGATATTAGTTGGAAGAGCTGGAATAGATCTGTGGTCTCACATATCCTACTATTTACTCACATCTACTGAAAAAAGCTCAAAACTGCACGACTTATTTTATCGTATTTTGTGTGCAATTCGTGTGGTTTTCATAAATGAAATATTGAAAGTTGACTGAATTTCGTGTTTTAAAAACGTTAATTGGTTTAATTATTAAGTCGCTTTGTCCAATGAATATATTTAGATGGATGTGTGTCTTTGTAACACTGAATTCAGTTGTCTTTTTTTTTTTACATGGTCTGAGTGTGTTCCAGTGGATAGCGGACCATACTTTGTGTTTCCGTGTCCGCATTCACGTCCCGTCGCACAAAAAAACAAATCGCGTTTAGCACTTCCAGCCCATGCGTTCTCCAGAGAAGTAGCAGTCAGATCCAATTGATCGGTTTGATAAGAGTAGCTACAGAAGTAGCAGTCAGATCCAATTGATCAGTTTGATAAGAGTAGCTACAGAAGTAGCAGTCAGATCCAATTGATCAGTTTGATAAGAGTAACTATAGAAGTAGCAGTCAGATCCAATTGATCAGTTTGATAAGAGTAGCTACAGAAGTAGCAGTCAGATCCAATCGATCAGTTTGATAAGAGTAGCTACAGAAGTAGCAGTCAGATCCAATTGATCAGTTTGATAAGAGTAACTATAGAAGTAGCAGTCAGATCCAATTGATCAGTTTGATAAGAGTAGCTACAGAAGTAGCAGTCAGATCCAATCGATCAGTTTGATAAGAGTAGCTACAGAAGTAGCAGTCAGATCCAATTGATCAGTTTGATAAGAGTAGCTACAGAAGTAGCAGTCAGATCCAATTGATCAGTTTGATAAGAGTAACTATAGAAGTAGCAGTCAGATCCAATTGATCAGTTTGATAAGAGTAGCTACAGAAGTAGCAGTCAGATCCAATCGATCAGTTTGATAAGAGTAGCTACAGAAGTAGCGATGGGTGCTTCCCTTCAGGTTTATCAGCTCAAAATTATAGACCGCTCGTCCAGGTAGTCCTCGCATATAAATTGCTTTGAACGAGTATCCAAAAGTTTTTCCCGCATGTGGGTTTGCGTTTTCCTTATAGCAAAGCCACATCGGGCTGCCTGCTAAGTCCACCGCGACATATGGGTCAGCTTGGTTTATTTCAAACTCTAAGCGAATGCGTAGTGAGAAAAGCGTAGAACAGTCGTGTTGTGACGTGAATGATAATCGTGAAAAGAGAACGAAACAGATTGTAATATATGCTTTTCCTAATAAAGGAAATTATTGATTGGATAATTTGCAGAAACAATACCCATGCTTTATCTGTAGTTATCAAGAAATCTAAAAGGTATTATAACCTACAGAGTTTAAGAATATTTCATTGTTCGTTCAGGTTTGTGCAACAAATATTATTTAACTTTTGTTTTGCCCAAAACAGTTCTTGTACTCCTAGTTCTTGAGTAGCCACTATACCGAAACGCTAAAACAATTTATTTTTTTTACTTCGAGAATAAAGGTTGTTCTTTCCGAACGATATTGTCGAAACGTCTAAATCTCTTAAGTACGGAGGCCCGGAATGACCAGTTGGTTTAGGCACTCGACTCGTAATCCGAGGGTCGTGGGATCGAATCCCCGTCACAACAAACATGTTCGCCCTTTCAGCCGTACGGAGTCATAATGTGCCGGTCAATCCCACTATTGGTAGAAAAACAGCTCAAGAACTGGCAGTGGGTGGTGATGACCAGCTGCCTTCCCTCTAGTCTTACACTGCTTAATTAGGGACGGCTAGCGCAGATATTCCTCGTAAAGCTCTGCGCGAAATCCAAAAACAAACAAACTCTTGAATACAGAGTAAGTCTTCTTAACTACAACACAGGAAATAATTTTTAATTGCCTATCCATATCCTAGCAACTGACACTTCTTGGTGTCATATAGTAACGTAATAATTCCGTGAATGACATTTTTTTACGTGAAGCTGCCCTAATTTGGTATGAAATTTTTATGGATATTTCTGTAGTTTTTTTGCCTTTAAGAACTCAATAGTTTGAAAACTGTAATTTTATCGTAAAGTAATGTGGAAGCATTCGTAAAATTTCAGTATTTATGTATTTCTTTGATAGGTTTCAGGATGTAATTGACTGTTACTCTTTGTTGGATAAAAATAAATAATGTTTCCGTTTCTATGCCTAAAAACGCCTTGGGTTAGAAGTCAAAATGTCGTCCATTTTTATTCAATAAGTAGCGACTCATTAAAGTTTTCAAACCTGCGTTCACTCTGCTTCCAAAGAAACAATATCTTGTTTTGTTTCATGTTATTACCATTACAATATCTTGTTTTGTTTCATGTTATTACCATTACAATATCTTGTTTTGTTTCATGTTATTACCGTTACAATATCTTGTTTTGTTTCATGTTATTACCATTACAATATCTTGTTTCGTTTCATGTTATTACCATTACAATATCTTGCTTTGTTTCATGTTATTACCATTGATTTTGTTTGTTTCAATTGACATTCCGCTATACTCTTTGACACAGTGCTGTTCTTTCTATACTCTTGTCTTCAACCTTGTCTACACACACTACACTATCCTTATCTATTGATTGGTTAATTTTCTTCCTTTGAATATACCACTTCCTGTTTATAAAACGCGATAAAATTGTGTCGTGGTTTCTGATTTTATCTTACGAGTTGTTTGTAGTTTTAGGAACGTCGTATTTTAATTTATTAATTTATTATTTTAATACTTGATTCATGAAGTCTATTTATTAAAAAAAAAAGAAATTATTTCCACCTTCTGTGTCACATGTGCTTTCAATATTTCGAGATTCATGCATTTGGCATAAATATTCTATAAAAGTTTTGTGTGTGTATGTTTACTGGAAGAATAAGTGAACATTAATGTATTATTTTTCGGTTTTTTTCTCATGTTTTGGCTCAATAAAAATTATGAATTTGAATGATCTTAGATAATACATCCCGTGCTTTACCAAAACGAAATCATGTTGTGTTATAATTGTTAGATAATACATCCCGTGCTCTACCAAACGAAATCATGTTGTGTTATAATTGTTAGATAATACATCCCGTGCTCTACCAAACGAAATCATGTTGTGTTGTAATTGTTAGATAATACATCCCGTGCTCTACCAAACGAAATCATGTTGTGTTGTAATTGTTAGATAATACATCCCGTGCTCTACCAAACGAAATCATGTTGTGTTATAATTGTTAGATATTACATCCCGTGCTCTACCAAAACCAAATCATGTTATGTTATAATTGTTAGATAATACATCCCGTGCTCTACCAAACGAAATCATGTTGTGTTATAATTGTTGCCTCGGGTCATTTAGTTTGTTTGTTTGTTTTTGAAATTCGCGCAAAGCTACACGAGGGCTATTTGCACTAGCCTTCCCTAAGTTCGCAGTTTAAGACTAGAGGGAAGACAGCTAGTTATCACTACCTACCGTCACACTATAATGCCCCCACGGCTGAAAGGGCGAGTATGCTTGGTGTGACGGGGATTCGAACCTACGACCCTCATGCTGTGCCAGGGTCTTTTAGTATGTGTAAAATTAAATACAGTTTTCTTCATAATAGTTTGAAGCCCTATATATCTTTGTTCAAAGTAGTAAAGCACATACATTGACGGTTCTGACGTCACCTAGATTTACCATTGAAACTTCCTCGAAACTAATAACATTGATGGATAATTTCATAAAATACATTTTACACTCTCTTTACACAGCAGAACGTCTACAGACGTACCACGCTAGAAAGCAGATTTTCTATACCTGCGCTCGGCAAAGAACAGAGAGCTCATTATGTGGTTTTTGTTCTTACCTACGAACAAACAAACTTTCTCTTACAAAACGTGTATTTAAAGTGCGATGATCTTAACATGCATACGTTTTAGAAACAAAAAATTTGAAAGTTATTTTGATCTTGTTATTTGATACTATCGCTCTCCAAAAAAATACCTCCTTCTTTAAAGTCGCAGTCTGAGTTTAAACACAGTTTGCTTTTCACAAATTGGCTTTGAGAGAAAAAAACTACAGTAAACAGACATGTGTGTGTGTGTATTCTAATAGCAAAGTTACGTCCAACTACCCGTTGAGCACATCGAGGTGAATCGAACCCCTAATTTTAGCGTTGCAAATCCGTAGACTTACCGCTGTACTAGCGGAGGACGCATAGTTAGTTAGCTAAACAACTCATTCAGTAAGTTCTCTGCTTCAACTTGCATCGATAGCCTTTACATTACGTGTGTGTTTTTTATAGCAAAGCCATATCGGGCTATCTTCTGGGTCCACCGAGGAGAATCGAATCCCTGATTTTAGCTTTGTAAATCCGTAGACACACCGCTGTACTAGCGGAGGACATGTTTCTTTCTGACATAAGTGAAGTATTGAAACGTTATTAAAGTTTATATATAGAAGCTTTCAAAATTATAGTTCTGTTTGGTATTTTCCGTCTTATTGTAAAAACTACAATTTAGGCTACAAGTGCTTTGTTTGAATCCCCGATTTTAGCTTCATAAGACATCAAGTTCACCGCTGACCCCCGGGGACTTTAGACTGTAGAGGTGCGCAAAACAAACTTAATTCTCTCAGAGCCGTTACTTTTCCAACCTTTTAGTGCTTCGTGATGAACCACTAGAAGTCTCTGAGTTTTTGCATAGTCTGTTTTTTTCTTTTATAAATATAAATTCGCTGTTCGATTTCCAGAGTTTGGCACAGCAAAGAATACTTTGTGCTTAACAAAAAACTAACGAAGCTAGAAAACTTTCGCTTTTATGCAATTTGTGTAGAAAATATATTAAATACAGTATAAACTGTAAACTTTATAAACGGAGCTCGGGAAAAAAAAAGGCCTAGGTAACCGTGAAGAGTTGTTCCTGTAATATTGCAGAATCAAGTGAGAATAGTGTGGTTTGTTCTTGAAAGGAAGATAACATGGATAATGTTTATGTTTAATATTTATATACATGTCTTGCAGAGACATCTTCACTCCTTGCCTTCGTGGCCGGACATGGCCAAGTGTGTTAAGGCGTGCGCCTCCTCATCTGAGGGGCGCGGGTTCGAATCCCGGTCGCACCAAACATGCTCGATCTTTCAGCCGTGGGGCGTTATAATGTGAAGGTCAATTCCACTATTCGTGATATGAGTTATTGTAAAACATTATTGTGGAGGATACAATCCTGAAAGCTTTGGAGTCTGCGAGGAAACTTTAAACCGCGAACTCGTAATGTTAATAAAAATAAAATAAAAAGATAAAATGCACTCCTTTCTGAGAAGGTATTAAGTGGTGGCACATCTTTTAATACCTTCTAGAACACCTTTCAAAATAAGCCGTTTACGTCGTGCTCACGACGTAGTTGTCACAGCACAGCCCTTCTTAAAGATTCGCCCTTTTCCTACAGTGGCTCATTGGCAAGTACGAGAACTTTTAACGCTGAAATTCGGATGTTCGATTCTTGAAGTGGGTACAGCACATGTAGTTCGTTGTGCAGCTCTGTGTCTAGCAAGAAATAAAAAAAGTGAAAATTTATATGATAGCCCTGAGAAAAAATCCTCTATTAATTTGTAGATGGTGAGAAAGAATCCTCTATTAATTCGTGGATGGTGAGAAAAAATCCTTTATTAATTTGTGGATGGTGAGAAAGAATCCTCTATTAATTTGTGGATGGTGAGAAAGAATCCTTTATTAATTTGTGGATGGTGAGAAAGAATCCTCTATTAATTTGTGGATGGTGAGAAACAACCATCTATTAATTTGTGAATGGTGAGAAAGAATCCTTTATTAATTTGTGGATGGTGAGAAAGAATCCTTTATTAATGTAGATGGTGAGAAAGAATCCTTTATTAATTTGTGGATGGTGAGAAAGAACCATCTATTAATTTGTGAATGGTGAGACAGAATCCTTTATTAATTTGTGGATGGTGAGAAAGAATCCTCTATTAATTTGTGGATGGTGAGAAAGAATCCTTTATTAATTTGTGGATGGTGAGAAAGAATCCTCTATTAATTTGTGGATGGTGAGAAAGAACCATCTATTAATTTGTGAATGGCGAGACAGAATCCTTTATTAATTTGTGGTTGGTGAGAAAGAATCCTTTATTAATGTAGATGGTGAGAAAGAATCGTTTATTAATTTGTGGATGGTGAGAAAGAACCATCTATTAATTTGTGAATGGCGAGACAGAATCCTTTATTAATTTGTTGTTGGTGAGAAAGAATCCTTTATTAATGTAGATGGTGAGAAAGAATCGTTTATTAATTTGTGGATGGTGAGAAAGAACCATCTATTAATTTGTGAATGGTGAGACAGAATCCTTTATTAATTTGTGGATGGAAGGTTTGATACATAATCTAGCTTGATTCACTGCAGTTCCTCAGTGGTTCAGCAGTAATTCTGACGATTTATAACCCCAAAAAATCGGGCTTTGATAAGCACGATGGGCAGAACACAGATAACCCATTGCGTAACTTCTCGTTTAACAGCAAATAAACAAACAAATCACTACAGTTATTTGACTGTATAAGACCCTCGGGTCAAGATAATTTTACGAATACTAATCACCTTTTTTGACGAGCGGAAACTGTTTGTCTCAACGTTTTCATCTGCTAAGTGAGTAACGTCTTGCGAAAAGGGGGAGACACGCTTTCGCTTCGTAGCCATCTTGGGGGTGGTAACTTCAGCTGCCGCGTGTCGACTTCATGCTTGGTTAATATTAAGTACGAGATGTGTGGATTCCAGGATTTAATCATTCTCTTTGCTACGTTCATCGAGGTCAGAAACAATAGAGTTAATTAAAAGTGTTCATTAGATGGGGTAGAGGGTCATATTAACACTAACAATACCTACGAAGACTCCAATGAAATTTTTAGACAATATCCAAGCTAAGCGTATTATTTCCAATACCGACTGTGATCAGTATTACATTTTCCAAATCCTGCAATAACGATAAAAACTGTGATTCAGAAGAGAATTTTCAGTAAGCTCTCTAGCGGTCATCAAGGAATCCGTGAGATCTCGTTTTAATAAAAAAAGCATTGTGCATAATTATTCCATACCCCCATTTTTCTCAACCCACACAGAGACAACAGTGAGACCCTAGACTGAATTGTGGTTTTGACAGACAATTAACCTAAACGATAAAAGACAAAGATGTTTTTTTTTCTTCGACAGGTCAAGTCAAACCTGCTGTGAGAACAGAATGAGGTAACTTAGTGGATGTACGACTTTACCTTCCTTTACTATTAATCAGTGATGTTGAAAAAACTCACTTGTAGAGAAAAATAAAAATGTAAAAACGGCCCGTTTGGGTTGATAAAATATTTTACGTAGAATATTTTATCAACCCAAACGAGCTGTTTTTACATATATATCTTCCTTCATCATTGTTAATGTATTGCTTCAGAACCAACTGATTATATACAAACCTTTCACTACTTACAGACACGACGTGCTGAAAACACGTCCAAAAAGTCTTGATAAAACTGAAATAGAAACTCTTATAACCTGAGCTCTTTCGAAAGATGGACCTTTCTTCTTCAGGAGCAATCGAAAGCGCTCGGGTTTCCAATTCAGTTTTATCACTATTTAATAGACATTCGGAGAGAATAACTTAACCAGTTTCTCCCCTTTTATATAAGGTAAGGCAAAAATTACTAACCACAAGGTATGAGGACAAACGATACTCTTAAAATAATTATTACCAAGGCAGTTGAAACTAACGTAGTTTCTGCTTGTTTCAGAGTAAGAGATTAGAAATTATACTATGTTTTGAACGAAACAACTGTATAATCACTATTTTTCAACCTTCCATGCTACGAACTAACGCGATTTCAATAATAAGAGACAAAAGTGTCATTCTAACATACATCGGTAAATACATCGTTTACTTAAGTTTTTTTTTTTGAAT
This sequence comes from Carcinoscorpius rotundicauda, assembly GCA_011833715.1. NCBI lineage: Eukaryota > Metazoa > Arthropoda > Merostomata > Xiphosura > Limulidae > Carcinoscorpius > Carcinoscorpius rotundicauda. Next base: position 10,254,694 of record CM022400.1, on the reverse strand, counting down.
TTCGCGCAAAACTACTCGAGGGTAATCTGTGCTAGCCGTCCGTAATTTAGCAGTGTAAGACTAGAGGAAAGGCAGCTAGTCATCACCACCCACCGCCAACTCTTACGCCACTCTTTTACCAAACGAATAGTGGGATTGACCGTCACACATTAACGCCCCCAAGGCTGAAAGGGCGAGCATGTTTGGTGCAATCGAGATTCCAACCTGTGACTCTCGAGATTACGTGTCGAACGCCTTAACACACTTGGCCATGCCGGGTCCCTTTATTTAAGTAACAATGATGTTATTATAGATCCCTTTATTTAAGTAACAATGATGTAAACAAGCAACTGTTGTTATTATAGGTCAACGAAGTCCAAAAGTAACTGTTGTTAGAAATATTAACTCTGTACTTCTTTCCATTTCTCTGATATATTGAAGGTTACGTAAGCGACAAAGAAAACAGTATATTTAAAAGTGACGTCATGTATGATGACGAAAGCACTGTCGTATTAATGACAGGAACGAGTTTAACTTTACTATTTCTTTGCAAACACTTGAAGTTTAGTTTTGTAAAATAAAACATTTGAAAGTATCAACAAAGAGAGAGTGTGTTTTCTTATAGCAAAGTCACGTCGGGTTATCTGTTGTTTCCACAGAAGGGAATCGAACTCCTGATTTTAACCTTTGTAAGCTGGGTAATTGATCGAAGAACACTACACAGATGATATATACAAAGTCATATATGTCTATTAACCGCATTTAAGAAGTACCTTAACTCCTTAAAAGGGCGCGGCATGGCCATGTGGTTAAGGCACTCGACTCGTAATCCGAGGTAACGGGTTCAAATTTCTGTCACACCAAACATGCTCGCCCTTTCAGCCGTGGGGGGCATTATAATTTAACTGTCAATCCCACTATTCGTTGGTAAAAGAGTTTCCCAACAGCTGGCGATGGATAGTGATGACTAGTTGTCTTCACTCTAGTCTTACACTGCTAAATTAGGGACGGCTAGCGCAGATAGCCCTCGTGTAGCTTTGCGCGAGATTCAAAATAAGCTCCTCAAGAGATTCGGCTTAAAATAAGTGTTAGAAAAATATTATTTTATTTCTAGGACTTGTGTTCGAAAACACGACAAACGGTGTTTGATTGTAACTAGGACACATACCTTACGTCAGGCTTAGCGAGGATTTGCAAGACGGCGGAAATGTACACCTGTTTTGGTTCCGCACACCGGCGCTAAGTCCCAACTGCCGGAAATGAGAAACCAAGCGTGGTCTCTTTTTTTTTTTTTTTGTTTCCCGAGACCGGTATGTCACTGTGTGAATATTTGTTTGTTTGCTAGTTATGGTGCCTATGACCTTGAAGTATGAAGTGAAATGTACAGATCGACTGGAGTTACAATGCATGTGCATGTTGTACACGTATACCTGACTCAACATGGAGAAAAGAGCGTCCGGCTAGGCTAGCGGTCCATTACAAAGAACAATAAAGCTTATTTTGGTCTTCCAAGTCAAAGGAAATACACTAGTAGTTCATGTTATTGACACTTAGTTGAAAAAATGTTAACTGTTGACAAAGACTTCATTGTTGAGGTGTTAGTTAACCGTAAAAAAGTCTTGGTTACTTTGGTCTCAAGTTAATAAGGTATACTGTCGCCCTAAGTTATGGTTACAGGTCACTTCCATCGATCTTTATTATTTCATCTGCAAGTCATATGATTTATATGGCACCTAATAATAATAATTTTATATATGTGTCTTAGAGACTATTAAAAATGAAAGCAGCAGTACGCGTGTCAGAAAAATCAAATCTAATCGAGAACGAATATTATTTCAAAACGTAAGTTTTAGCTTCAAATAACTCTCATATAATAAAGCAGGCGGTGTATTTCGTCAACTACCTTTTATAGACGAAAAATGGAGTTGACCGTCACATTATAACGCCCTCACGGATAAAATAAAAAGCATATTTGGTGCGACCGCGATTCGAACGCGCAACCCTCGGATTACAAGTCGAACGCCTTAACACGATCGGCCCTGCCGGCTTTCTTGATGTACGTGCATGAAGGATGTAATTAAATTTCCAAAATATGCTTCTATCTGAGCTGGCAGTACATTATATACTGTTAGAATTACTGTAACATTATTAACTTTTTAACAGTTGTTTGAGCTGTAATTTGAAGTACATTCTGTATTACAATGTACGTTTTTTTATTTGTTATTTTAGTAAACAGCTACCAATGTTCATCGCCTTGAAAACCAAAAAAACTGGTATATCAAACTTTAGTATACCTGCTCAATATACCTTAGAAATTCACAAATAAAAAAGAAAATTTATTTCGTAAATTACTAAGCGTTCAAAAATTCTAAATACGGTTTTGTTTTTCTAAGGTCCATTTAGATACATCCAATTTTTTAAAACAGTATTCCTCCTCTAAATAGATGCCAATCTGGAATCCTGAACATTTTGGTTAAGAACGACGAAACATATGAAGCATTTTTAGAGCTAGTCCTTGTTTTTCATGAATTAATAATTTATTACGTAATTATTTCTTTACTATTCTTCGTGTTCACACTTTGTGTAAATATTCGTCTGCTTTGTTAACTTTATTAATATACAGGGTGGTCGCTAGAAAAGCGGAAAATTTGTCAAACAGCTATTTATTTTTACAAAGAATAACTTTTACAAAGTTTTTTGAAGGCATATGTTATATTACACTCATAGATGCTCAAAATTATTAAAATCATGCATTTTATTCATGATGTAAAGAAATCAAAATAGAAATGAGTAAGCACGCATTTTATTCATGATCTCATCTGACCCTCAAATTTTCCGCTTTTCTAGCGACCACCCTGTATAATAGTTAAGTTAACAATAATTTGTTATCAAAAATAAATAAACTAGAATTAAGATTAAGTCGATAATTCATGTAATTATTATACTGGCCTAACAAAGACTTATAATGATTGGACAGAGCGGATTCATCCGTTAGGTGTCCTATCTTTCATCAACATTATCGGCCATAATCCCAATAATTTGTCAGATTTTGACCAATACTGTTGATGAAAATTAAAATTCTGTTTTGGTATTGTTTCTTATGTTGACAAACAAAAATTTATGGAAGCCTTAACTATATTATAAAATGATGTTTGGCTTTTGAATGTTGTTAGAATTTCTTTAGTACAAACCTACACGAAGTTGTTGTTATTGTTTTCTTAGTACAAACCTACACGAAGTTGTTGTTATTCTTATTTTAGTTAAAACCTACACAATTTTTGTCATTATTTTTGTAGTGTATTCTCTGTCCGCAAGAAGGAATCGTCCACCAAACTTTAAGAATTATAAATCCGTTAACTTACCGTTGACTCCTATGAAATCATAATAGCGATTTCATATCCACAATTTCATCATAATACCAAAGTGAATTGGTCGATGGCTGAAAAGAACGTAGTGCTATTCTGCACTCTTAACTTAGACTCTATAACATATACTTAAAGTTTAAACTATTTTTTTATTATATGAAGGTTCATATTCCCATCACACTAAACATTCTTGCCCCTTCAGCAGTGGGGGCTTTATAATGTGACGGTCAATCTCATTGAGGTTTTTCCGTTTGTTTATTGTTAAGCACAAAACTACACAATGGGCCAACTGTACTCAGCACACTGCTGGCATCTAAACTCGATTTTTAGTTGGGCCAGAAGGGAGCACTTTGAAGTTTTCAATACACTTATAACTTGCATTTCTGTGAAAATAAAGTATGGTGCGTGGTAAATTAGCTTTTCCAATTACACTAAAAATGCTAATTGATAAGGTAAAACAGTATAAATGTTTAGTTCTGCACCACCCTGCTGGTAGAGATGTAACTAACAACATACACCTTATTTAGAGGGCGAGATAAAATAATCACTCTTTGTATAAGTGGAACTTAGGAGGGCGAATCTTCTGACACAGCGCCTTCCCAGAAGATGTAACTCCCTACAGATGATGGTGATTCAAATAAAGACGAGCTATTGGGTGGAGCGTAAGACCACGAGGTGGGAGCTGTTGACAACTGCACAGAAGAATAGAGAACTGTATAATCTTTTCAGAACGACCCTTTTATCGTTCCTTCTCAATACTGGCATCCTCTTAACTCACAAGGCCTAGTTTTAATAGTGAAAGGTTCATCTTGCTTCAATGTTGAAACAAAAAGGACCAGTTGTAACATAAATAAAAGAAAGGGGAGGAAGCTTTTCTTCATGTTGATGGAAATTAAAACCTGATACAAGTGACCTCGATCTGAACGCCCCCACAAGGCAGATCTTGAAACTGAATTATTCTATTCGAATCTATTGTTAAATAAAAAAAAGAAGAGACAAAATAGAAAAATCAAATATAGGAACAAACAGCCTAACTCTTCCGTCACGTGGAAATTCAAATCATAGAAATAATTTGTAAACTTTACATACCAGCTATGGCCCGGAAATGGCCAAGTGTGTTAAGACGTTCTACTCCTAATCCAAAGGTCGCAGGTTCGAATCCCGGTCGCGCCAAAACATGCTCGCCCTTTCAGCCGTGGGGGCGTTATAATGTTGCGGTCAATCCCACCATTTGTTGGTAAAAGAGTAGCCCAAGAGTTGGCGGTGGGTGGTGATAACTAGCTGCCTTCTCTCTAGTCTTACACTGTTAAATTAGGGGCGGCTGGCACAGTTAGCCCTCTAATAGCTTTGGACGAAATTCAAAACAAACAAATCAGATATTTCCGTAACTGTTTTATAAAAGAAAATGACTCAGAACTTCACTTGAGATTACGAATATAAGATAACGTACGTAATTTTTTTTTTTGTCGTGACTGTCTTGATACTGATGTATAAGTTAGTCATTTTCTTAATGGAAATCCTCGGGTCTGTTTCTTCTACTATTGTTACTGCTGAGACTTACAGACAAATGATAGTTATCCGTGTATTACTGATAACTAAGACACCAACAGCTGGACAAAACACCAACCAAATCTTATATATGTCATAGTAGAAAATATTCCTTTCGTCTAAATATTTATCTGTGTAAAATACATGAGCGTATAATCTTATATACGACAGTATTGAAATGCATCTCAGACGTGTTATTTAATTGGACATATTTTCGAAGTAGTAACCATGCTGGAACTATCCCTTTATAGTGCGGAGTCACAACACGAATACGTATCTTGGAGACTATTCGTTAACAGTATAATGAGTGAGAATAGACACCGGTGTTACGTGGAATGTGAGAGGTACAAACCGATATTAACAGTCTTGGGTTATTATTATTCTCGACAACTAATTGGTAGAAAGCCAATAAAAGGCATCAAATATCATTGAAAACAAAACTGATTTAACAAAAAAAAAACACAACTCTCTCACTAACAAATAGTGGAATTGGCCGTAACTGTATAACGCTTCCACGACTGAAAGAGTGAGCATATTTGGAGGGTCCAGGAGGTACTTCAATGTTGTAAAAATTCAAGAGAAATCAAAGTATATGTAACTTCAATGAAATAAATATTTATTTCGTCCTGACACTTTTACGGTATGTTTGTTCACTTGTTAGATTTCGCACAATGACACTGGAGGGAAATCTATGTTAGCCGTCCCTAATTTTGACGTAAAACACTATTTAACACTACTTGCCGCCAAATCTGAATAGTAGATTGACTGGTACATTGCAACATTCTCATGGCTCAAAGGGTGAGCATGTTCGATGACGGGACTTCTAACAGGTGACTTACAGGCTGCCAGTAAAGTGCCTTAAATACCAGGTCATGCCAGGCTTTAAGAGGAAGAAAGTTAAATTTTGTTCGTACACAAACATTTTCTTAAAAAATAAAGGTCTATTCTCCGCGTATGTGACCCTTATTTTGAACTGAGAAAACTACAGAGAGATATGTTTTTTTAATCTCACGCAAAGCTAGCTCTACGAAAGCTATCTTCACTAGCCGTTCTCAATTTAGCAGTGTAAGACCAGAGGGAAGGCAGCTAGTCATCAACACTCACCGCCAACTCTTGGGCTACTCTTTTACCAATGAATAGTGGGAATGATCGTTACATTATAATACCCTAACGGGTTCATGTTTGGTATGACGGGGATTCGAAACTACGGCTCTCAAATTACGTGTCAAGCCCTAACCATCTGGCCATGCCAGAGCTTTATAGAGTAGTTAGTTAATAACGCCCGTTAACAATTGTTATAGTGGATTTTCATAGTCACTCCTATAGCAGGACCCCAAAACCTGGAGAACATCTTTGCAGCAATGGACCGCAACCCATACACCCTCGAATTCACAGTCCGACCATGCCATTCACAGGCCATGTTCTGCACAAAATCACACCCCCACAACAGAAGGACAACAGTATTATCTTTGAACCATTAAGGAAAGACATTAATGTGAAATATGTTAACTTTTAACGCCTAGCTGCACAATGGGCAGTAGCTCCTAATGCCAAAGCTGTAAACCCTCAGCTTAACAGAATATATCGATCATTATGCAAAGAACTGAGACGTATAGTACATAAGAATATAATAAGGTCACTAGCATTGTTTATATTACACATAAAGTGAACTCAACAGACAGCCCGATGTGGCTTTGCTATAAGAAAGTACACACACACACATAAAGTAATGAAAAATACCAGTATGACAATTACTCCATCTAATCACTTTATTTTTCTCCTACGTTTTCTTACAATGAATAATTTCACCTCATGATTTATTTACACCGGATGCTGTAAGAGGCCGAAACCAACAACATAAATATAAACCAAAACAGTTGTGAAGAGAGTAAAACTTTAACATCCTAAAAGCTACCAGACTTTATGGTCTTCCTTATTTTAATAAGATAGAAATAATTTTGTAAGCCTTTGTTTTTAAGAAACCTCATCAGAAAATGCACAAAGCGATGCCTAAATGTAGTCCTTTTGAGTTCTCACGTGAAACTGCTGGACTTTTGGGTCGGGGAACTGTAATTATAAAATGATAAATGTTAGTATTACAAGGTTTTATACTAAATGAAACAGCATTATAATCCCAAATTTCTTCTCTTTGTTAATAAAAGTCTTCAGTTCTATAACTTAGTCGCCCCCCAGTGGCTCAGCGGTATGTCTGCGGACTTGCACGCTAAAATCCGGGTTTCGATACCCGTGGTGGGCAGAGCACAGATAGCCCATTGTGTAGCTTTGTGCTTAATTCAAAACAACAACAACAACAACTATAACTTAGTGATTCAAAACCTGTGGTCCGACATGACCAGGCGGTTAGGGAAATCGATTCGTAATCTGAGGTTCGCAGGTTTGAATCCCCGTAACACTAAAGATGTTCGCCCTTTCATAGGTGGGGGTGTTAAAGTATGATGGCCAATCCCACTATTTGTTGGTGTTGGCGTTGGGTAGTAATGACTAGCTGCCTTCCCTCTAGTATTACACTACTGAATTTTGGAACGGCTCGTGTAGCTTTGCGCGAGATTAAAAAATAACAACAACAATAAAATTCTGTGGGATAGTGAGGTAAAAACACACATTAATATGAACATAAGTTAAACGTTTTAAAACTAGGAGACTGGTGTTAGTAAACGACCGCCTTGTTCCGCTAGCTACAATTCAACGCCGGCGAACTGTTGTGGCCGATGTGTTTCGGAACTAAAATAAACTTTCGCGCACAGTTAACTTCCCCTTGAATTAATTATTTTGATTTGCATTTTTATTGACGTAAAACCACTCTTCAGCTGTTTTCTGTTAACAAATGATCTCGGTTAGAGTGCTCAGCTGGCCCTAACATCTCACTGCGAATCGAGGTATTAGAAAGTTGGGAACCAGTGCTTTAACCGACATCTAGAGCAGTTTTTAATAATTAAGTTTTGAAAAATTTTACACGAATTAGTTTTTATCAGATATTGATCAGTACACGTTATAATCTGAGTCGATCAATAGGAGCTAAAAACTTTTTTAATCAGAGCATTTTTGAAATAAGTTTTGAGAATTGTTTTGCTTTCCTTTTCATATACAGGTAGAAAAGCATGACGAACTTGAATGTCCTAACTCAAAGAGCATACATGTTTGCGCTACTGTAGGAAAATGTACACAAAAATACGTTTTTCCTTCATCCGTATTGTCTCACACAGATACACCTTTTAACTTCAAGGTAAATTCTGGTTTTAACACTGACAACGTCTCGACCAACAATATTTGGTTGTTATCGGAGAAGTGTTATATTCATAGTTGTCATTAAGTAATAGATTAAAGGTAATGCACTCACCGCATAGCACACACCGTCAACTCTTGGTCTTCTCTTATATGAATGGATAATAATATTTACTTTTGTTGAAAGCATCTATGGCTTTGTAATGTGCGTAGCGCAATGTTTTGGGTCAAGGACTCAAATCATGAACTGTTGTATTAATGAACTGGGATTACTAATTGTCAGACAACCCCAGCCAAGAGGTCGGTTTGCCTGTTTCTGATTTTCGCGAAAAGCCACATGAGGGCTATTTCAGTTAATACGTAAATTTTGGATGTATTTGTTACTTTACTTCAATCTCACGAGATTTATTACGAAATAAAATAAATTTCCTTCAGTCCAAGTGGCATAACATTCATCACACGTCTCAACGTTTAATAGCTTAGTGCTAAGCCTAGTATTTAACATTCAACACCTTCCTTCGATTCTATGAGTTTTTCTTCTTCTCATTTTTGTTTTATGGCAACCATGAGAGCAGAGATACAGTCAGAAATCTATTCGATTTTGCTAAATTCTAAAAATACGATGTGCACATACTTGTTATATAGAACAATGAACTTTCTCAGAAAGCAAAACAAAGTTATTGAATAGCATCTAACTATCAGCCTTTCTGTCTGATTTTCCTTCCAAAGTGGTTCAGCGGCAGGTCAACTATAAAATTCATGTTTCGATACCTCCCCCCAGTAGAAAGAGCACAAACTGCCAGTTGTGTAGTTTTATACCAAACAACAACTAAACTAAACCTTTGTGTTTAGCTGCTAGATAAATACGTAAACCGAAGAGACCATCAAATAGACAATTGTTTCCCGAAGAAGATGAACACACATATCGAGTAAGAGCGTCGCAAGTGTTTTGATAGAACAGTGTTTGCTACCTGCCTAAACAACGACCGCATGAGTGCGAGTTACAGACTTTAGGCTTTCGATGTTTATATTTGAAAACATAATTGTGGCCCCCGCGAGTACAGTGGTAAGTATCCGGTTTCACAACGCTAAAATCAGGGGTTCGATTCTTATCGGTGGGCTCAGAAGATAGCCCACACACACACATAATTGCAGTATCACGTCCACACTTGTGTCGGTGACGCGCGTATGGTCCATGGAATTCTCTTGATTGTCGTATTCTGTTTGTTTGTTTTGAATTTCGCGCGAAGCTACTCAAAGGCTATCCGCGCTAGCAGCCTCTAATTTAGCAGGGTAAGACTAGGGGAAGGCGGCTAGTCATCACCACCCACCAACAACTCTTGGGCTACTCTTTTACTAACGAATAGTGGGATTGATCGTCACTTTATAACGCCCTCAAGGCTGAAAGGGCGAGCATGTTTGGTGCAACGGAGATTCGAACCCGTGACCCTCGGATTACGAGTGGATCACCTTAACCCACCTGCCCATGCCGGTCTGTCGTATTATGATAAAGTGAAAACAGGTGTTTTGAAGAAATTTCATCCATGAACAACTAACTATCTTACACTCACTTGGCTTAAAGAACAGTCGCTGAGGCAAGTGCATAATGTAAAAGACTTGATAAACGTTACATCAACTGGAGTTAATGGGGTGTTGAAAGCACTAATTGTGTACTACGTACGGGTCGTCTAAACCGAAAACATAAAAGTAAAATATGATATAAAAAAAAGGTTAGATCGTGAAGGGCGAGAGTCGTATTCTCTTGACCCCGGTTATACAACTGAAACACCGGCGTCGAGAATATATATATGAATAGGTCTGAGCGAGCATTTTCCATCTGTGTAGAATTAAAACACGTGATTTAAAGAGACAAGTGAGAACCCGACTATAGATGTGGAAAGAAAAGAAGGCACATTATACTGAAAGGGAACAATAAATAACATTCGTCGAAACTGTGAGCCTAAAATAATGTATTGGTATATTGTGGGTAAATAAATGTTAGACCGGATATTTTTAGTCGCCCCCCAGTGGTTCAGCGGTATGTCTGCGGACTTACAACGCTAAAAACTGGATTTCGATACCCGTGGTGGGCAAAGCACAGATAGCCCATTGAGTAGCTTTGTGCTTAATTCAAAACAACAACAACAATTTTTATTCTGTTTTTGACATCACCCTTAAGTCACGTTAACTTCAGTCAGTTTACAACTATCATGAAATATTTAAGTAAACAGCTGTTTATGATGAAATAGCATCTTGTGCCTAAAAGAACCATTTATACTCATATCGTTTTTGAACTAACTTATCTGTTGCAAGGGGTTCAGAATAGACAAGTTTAAGAAGCTTTTCAACTGTTACGTTTGTTTGTTTTTGTTTTGGAATTTCGCACAAAGCTACTCGAGGGCTATCTGCGCTAGCCGTCCCTAATTTAGCAGTTTAAGACTAGAGGGAAGGCAGCTAGTCATCACCACCCACCGCCAACTCTTGGGCTACTCTTTTACCAACGAATAGTGGGACTGATCATCACATTAAAACGTCCCCACAGCTGGGAGGGCGAGCATGTTTGGCGCGACCAGGATGCGAACCCGCGACCCTCAAATTACGAGTCGCAAGCCTTAACGTGCTCGGCCATGCCAGGCCTCAACTGTTACGTTTGATTTAATATTTCTAGTGATGTTTGCCTGTTATTCTCAGCTTGAATAGTATCTTATGCCAGCGATAAAGCAAGAGATTACCGTGGCTAGACTTTGTCGTCTCTTATGTGGAGCTACGAGTCACAGGAGGGACAATAATTCAGAAGACCCTCCGCTTGAGTAGCTGGTACTTAGTGTTTCACTGTCACAGATGTAATGCTAAAAATGTAGAGCACGTTCAGGAGGTATATTACGGCTCGAACTTTGGAAGTTATGATACGCAGACCAGAATATAACCACTAGGCCATCAGTTAAACGTATTATGTGGATTAGGTTATATAAATCTGGGTTAAGTTGAAGAAGTCGCATACAGATTACAAACAGCATTTAAATGGATTAACTTCTTTAACTGGTCCAAGTTGAAACACGCAACGTGGGTTCGAATTCCCGTCACACCAAAGATGCTCGCCCTTTCAGCCTTGGGGCGTTATATAGTGACGATCAATCCCATTATTCGTTGATAAAAAGAGTAGCCCACGAGTTGGCGATGGGTGGTGATGACTAGCTGCCTTCTCTCTTGTTTTACACAGCTAAATTAGGGACGGCTATCGCAAATAGTCCTCGGGTAGCTTTTCGTGAAATTCAAAAGCAAACAAACAAAACACGTAAATCTAATAACATGCATTTTATATAGGTTAATATTAATACCCTTTGGGTTAAATGTTGTTCATAAAAAGTACTTAAAACATACCTTTACACGAAAAGGTCTTTATCTTCATCTAAGATTTCTTAAAACAATTTCTTTTCAGTTCATTTGGTCTACTTTAGAGTAGACTGTGCATTAATCAAGCCCAAAACAGTTACTTTAATGGAGATAAAAATGAGACTGAAAATTAGAAGAAAAAATCCATTACCGAGGGAGTAGTACCAGAGTTTAATGACTTTTAAGGTAGTTCAGGCTGGATGTTTTATGAATTGTAAAAATGTAGGGTGGTCTATTTATACTCGTGGAATATTGCTCTTTTGTACACCTTGTAACATCCAAATGAAGGGTGGAGGCTATGGAAACTTAGGGTGGTATAATTTTACTTTTATGATGTATCCGAATGGTAAGGGTAATCGCCTTCCCACAACTCACTGTAGACAACGTAAGACACCAGGAGTTGAAACGTTGTGGGCTTAAGAACTTGACTCCTCACCCCAGTTTGAGATCAGCCTTTGGATATAGAGATCAATGGCCCCAGAAAACAAGGGCTGGTAATAATGAAACATTTGTGTGGTTTTATATTTGATTTTTATTAAGTTCGTTTTTGCTGTTCAGTACCAATTTGGTCGCCTGTATGTAGAACGTATTTGTGAGTGTGTGTATGTATATTTTTTTCTCACAGCAGAGCGACGAGGCTGTCTGCTGTGGTCAATGAGAGACTTCGAACACCAGATTTTATGGTTATAAATCTGCAGATTTACCACTGGTTCGGAGGGAGACATATCTGAGAGTATCGTAACTATCGATTTATATACACACGTGTATTAAAACGTATTAGATTGTCTTAAGACCAGTAAATACAGTTAACAAGGAGAAAAACTCCTGTAAATAGTGAGTTAAGACGTTCGAAAATTAATCTGAGGGTCACGGGTTCGAATCCCCATCACACCAAACTGTAAACTCAGCAGAGAAAGCTGTGGACGTTATCAGTATTTCTATGCGAACATTAGCTTCATAATACTTTATTTTTTCGTTTCTGGTGTGGAAAACGGTATGAATATTCACGATCTATAAGACAAACTTATATATAGCTTGTCTTGTTGTTTCTGCTATATCTTTTGTCTTCGTACTTGTTTACGTAAAAATATCTATTTAGGTACCGAATTAATTGCATATCGTGTCTCGAAAACTGAAATTATAAACAGAATAACTTTATAAATATAAATATAATTAATACTATAATTGTTATTCTTCGATAAAATGGACAGTTTTTAAGTTTTGTTATTTACACATTCTTGAAACTTTCATGCTGTTATTATTTGCTTAACTATAAACGCCGCGTAGTAATCGTGACCTTCTTACATTCGCCCTCCTGTCTAACACAGATGTTTAATTTTTTGCCGCGGCATAATGGCTCACAGAATGTCTCTGCGTTATTAAAATTTTCATAGCTCTATCCTGTTTTCAGGTACTTATAACAACAACGAATACGAAATAAACTAAATAACTGTGATGCATTTTATAAGATAATTTCAAGCGTAAGTGAGATATTAAAGTCGGTGTCTGCTTGCATTAAAAAGGTGTCTAGTCAATCTAGACGCCAGAATAAAATTCACTACTAGTCGTCTAGTTATGTTAATCTAAGTAATCACACGAACAATGAACGTGTCACTAAGTACGTGAATGCTACCTCACGTGGAAACACGACATTCTTACTGGCTAATTGTACAGTGGGTGGGTACTTTTACGTCAATAAGAATGCAAAAGTCAACCACGTTAAACGCACGTTCTTATTTGTGATTGCAAAATAATGACAATTATAATGATATAATACCGTTGTATTCCAATACATACTTTAAAAAGGCGAAAGTCGAAAAGTAAGCCTAAAGTTTAAATATGTTTCGTAGGCGAAGAAAGAACTTAACCGCCATGTAATCTACGGCGATTTATCCAAATAGTCACAACCATAAAGTCATTATACAGTGGGCGAAAATAAATAATTACAGTTTACAGATTATATACAAGTACAATTTATACATGTATTTACACACGCAAGAAATATGAAAAGGCAAAAACACATTTTGTAACTATTTACTTTCAAACTTTTTTCAATACATATGACTAAATATCGACAATTAGGTCTGAAGTTTAAATAGGCTTATTCGTAAACAAAGAACGAGTTTCCCCGCTAGGGTAACAAAATATTACACCATTTCTCTTTTAGGTGGTAGTGGACCTCACGCTTGCTTGTTTTGTTTATGAATTTCGCGCCAGTCATCACTAATGTAACAGTGTAAGACTAGAGGGAAGGCAGATAGTCATCACCACCCATTACTAACTCTTAAGCTACTCTTTTACCAACAAATAGTGGGATTGGCCGTGACATTGTAACTCTCCCCCGGCTGAAAGGCGAGCATATTTGGTGTGAGAGGGATTCGAACCTGTGACCCTCGGATTACGAGTCGAGTGTCTCAACCAACTGGCCATTCCGAGCCGGACCTAACGCTTTGTTAATAATTTAGGGAAGAGTAAGAAATGTATATGTAAGATATTTTAATGAAAGGAAAAAAGTGAAATAAGAACAAACATAGACAACCTTCTACACAATATTATACTATAAATTCATTACTTTATAACGTCGCTTCATTGACGGGAAATCTCCAGATTTTAGCTACAGATGGATAACACGTGATGTTTGTACAAACATCAAGTGTGCAGATATACATTTTGTTCACAGTCGTTTCATGTTTTGACACTACTTTAAATCTAGCTACAACAATTTCATATTCTGCTGTGTATGTTTGATTTTGTTTCATTCGTGTCCAACTACCCAATACAGGAACAGTATTTGAAAAGAATGTATATGTATAAGGGATAGGATCCTTTTATATATATATGTAAATATATAGAGAGCTTCACATAACAATGCTAAACAGGTGAAAAGAAATGTTTGACTCATGTGCCAAACACAGTATTTGTATATGAGATTTAGTCCATTCTCTCTGCCATATCTCACTGGAACAGCTGTAAGTCTTCGTGTTTACAACGCTAAGATCAGGAATTTGATTCCTTTCAGTGGAAACAGCATTTAGACTCGTTTGAAAGAAAATTTCTAAACATTTTCGGTTTAGTTTGTTTTCAATATTCGTTCAAACTTACACGAAGGCTATCTGCGCTAGCCATCCCTAATCTAGCAGTGTAAGACTCGAGGGAAGGCAGCTAGTCATCGCCACCCACAGCTACTCTTGGGCTACTCTTTTACCAACAAATAATGAGATTGACCGTCACATTATGATGCCCCCACGGCTGAAAGGGTGAGCACTTTTGGTGTGACGGGGATTCGAACCTATCACCCTCTGATTTCGAGTCAAGTACCTTAACAACCTGGCCATTCCGGGACCTTCGAAAACACTATTTGTGTTATTAATTTATTCTGGTGCCTGCATCGTGCGCAAAGCACGAGCTTATGTCTTTGTTCTTTATTAATAAAGGCAAAAATTGTAATGAGTGAGTGTTACGTCACTGACCAGTGTCGCATACATCATGTCTTTTGTAAACCTGGCAAATATGTTTATAATCAATAACATATAAATAAATCTAAAAATATTTTTTTAAAGTATCCTTATTTCCAACTTCACTTTGGTTTAAACTTTATTTTTTAAACACGTTATGATCTCAAGCATTTTCTGTAAAGTGTTCTTTTAAATATGGTTTCTTTTAAGCGTGCTGAGAAAAGGAAAATGGTTTTATTTCAAGTTTACATGAAAAAATAACGTTTTCTTTTAGGTGTGCTTGGAATAATGATGCTTTCTTTGAAGTATACTGAAAAATGATGTTTTCTTTGAAGTATACTGAAGAACTCTGTTTTCTTTGAAGTATACTGAAGATCTCTGTTTTCTTTGAAGTATACTGAAGAACTCTGTTTTCTTTGAAGTTTACTGAAGAACTCTGTTTTCTTTGAAGTATACTGAAGAACTATGTTTTCTTTGAAGTATACTGAAGAACTATGTTTTCTTTGAAGTATACTGAAAAATGATATTTTTGAAACATACTAAAATGTGTTTTCTTTGAAGTATGCTGAAAAATGATATTTTTGAAGCAAACTAAAATGTGTTTTCTTTTAAGTTTACTAAAAAACTCTGTTTTCTTTGAAGTATACTGAAAAATGATGTTTTCTTTGAGCATACTAAAAATGTTTTTTCTGTGAAGTATACTGAAAAATTATGTTTTCTTTGAAGTTTACTAAAGAACTATGTTTTCTTTGAAGTATACTGAAAAATGATATTTTTGAAGCATACTAAAATGTGTTTTTTTGAAGTTTACTGAAAAATGATATTTTTGAAGCAAACTAAAATGTGTTTTCTTTGAAGTTTACCGAAGAACTGTGTGTTGATTTGAAACATACTGAAGAACTGTATTTTATTTGAAGTATACTGAAAAACTGTGTTTTATTTGAAGTATACTGAAAAACTGTGTTTTATTTGAAGTATACTGAAAAACTGTGTTTTATTTGAAGTGTACTGAAGAACTGTGTTTTATTTGAAGTATACTGAATAACTGTTTTATTTGAAGTGTACTGAAAAACTGTGTTTTATTTGAAGTATACTGAAGAACTGTGTTTTATTTGAAGTATACTGAAGAACTGTGTTTTATTTGAAGTATACTGAAGAGCTGTGTTTTATTTGAAGTGTACTAAAGAGCTGTGTTTTATTTGAAGTATACTGAAGAGCTGTGTTTTATTTGAAGTGTACTAAAGAGCTGTGTTTTATTTAAAGTATACTGAAGAACTGTGTTTTCTTTCAAGTGCACTTACGAACGATCTGCTATACCACGCATATTCAGGAAATTAATTTTCTCGAGCGTATCAGTAACTGAAAATATCTGAAACGACTTTCAGATAAAGAAGTTTCAGATCTCATCAGTGATCTCTTTTGCCTGAGTGAATAAGCTCTCATGTACGTTCTACAACTTTAACAATTTCCCGTAAGTTGCTGAAGAAATATACAAACATAATTTAAAGTTATGGGCAGAACAATAGAATTACCTCACACTTATAATTCCATCTTGGGTGTCTTTAAGAAGAACAAATGCAATAAATCTACTATTAAATTGTTTTTAAATTTATCTTCACGCGATAAATGTTTTAGTGATTTCTTTTTCAAAACAGTCTAGACTGAATAAAAACAGACTTAACCCAGACTTAACAAACAAAGGTAAGGTCAGTATTGACCTAATAAAGACAGACTTAACAAACAAAGGTAAGGTTAGTCTCGACTAAATAAAGACAGACTTAACCAAGACTTGACAAACAAAGCTAAGGTTATTTCCGACTGAAGGGCAATGTTAGTCCCGATATAACAAAAGTGAAGCTAGCTTGCCCTCACTTAACAGAGGACTTGTAGTTTCTGAAGAAAATCGAAATGTCTTCAGAAAGTGCTTGGGTGATTTCAAAAGGCAGTTCACAATTTGGGTGATTTTGAATCCCCACGTAATATAGGAGTTCGTGCATATTAGCTTTTAGCGGTAGTTTGTAAATTCGAAAACTTTTCGCTGTCCCATAGCAGATAACTCGATATGGCTTTGCTATTAGAAAACACACATTGTATGTCCTTCGGTTGGAAAACGGTAAGTTTGAAGGGTTACAACTCAAATATCCTGGGATTTCGATTCCCCGCCGTAGTTATTAGCATTCCCGTTCACTTTTACCTTGTTGTTTATTTTTTCGAGCATTTCCTAAACCCCAAAAAATGCTTTACTTTGTGAGGTGAATTTGTGGGTAGAAGAGCTAAGCTCTTTTGTTCGTCCTCGAAACGTCAATCCTTGGGCCTTCTTGTCATAGAAATACTTCTGACTGCTTTGTGATGCATATAAGCTCTGTCGAGAGTTGATATGTGTTCCTCCTTTTTGATTCATTTTTTCCCGTCCACAGTTTTTTTCCACTGTTTGCACTGGACTTCATACTGTTTTTCCACAAAGTAATTCAAAGGGTGAAAAACCTGTGCTGGTTTTTCAACTTCTGGACAAGTGAAGAGTACTTCTACAAGTACCTGTCTCAGTCTCGTGGTCTCTCTATTTAAGTCTTCTTTAACATGCTCTTTGAAACGTCACTGACTCTCTTTCAAAGCCAATCATGTTTGAGATTGTATGGTTTTGTTTTGTTTTAATGTCGCGCAAAGCTACTCGAGGGCTATCTGTGCTGGCCGTCCCTAATTTAGCAGTGTAAGGCTAGAGGGAAGGCAGCTAGTCATTACCACCTACTGTCAACTCCTAAGCTACTCTTTTACCAACGAATAGTGGGATTGACCGTAACATTATAACGCCTTCACGGCTGAAAAGGTAAACATGTTTGGTGTGAAGGGGATTCAAACCCGCGACTCTTAGATTACGAGTCGAACGTCTTAACCCACCTGGCCATGCCGGGTTGGAGATTGTATGGAGAGGTAAATAATTGCAAGTCTTCATGAGTATGCACACTTCCTGCATCAATTCTTCAGAAAAAAACTGGGTTCCAATGTCACTGAGGGTTTCTCTCCAAAGGCCTAGTCTGAAACATATCTCCAGTATGCTTCAGCTTGTCTCTCTATCTCTATCTTTGCCAATGTTATTGCTTCTGGATAATGTGTTGCATGGTGACCTACTGTCAGTACTGGTTGCACTTGTCAGACATGGGTACTAGTAGCTGGATTAAGTCCACAACCACACTGATGACCTGCTTTCCTATAACAGATGTCTCCATTAATGGTAACTTGGTTTTCTTTTCTCTCAGTCTTGTCCTTTGGCAGACGAATGACTTTCAGAATCTGCACACATCTCCAATGACTCCGAGTCAATAGAAGTTACAGATAACTGTGTGCCATTTTGTTTTGTTCCTAGTTGTTCTTTCACAATTTATTCACGTGCTAACTTCGTCCATGAGTCCAGTATTCTGTTGGTACTACGATTTCTTTAACTTCCCCTGTAGAAATGCCTTGATAGGTTTGGTACAGCGCTCCCTTCTGGTCCTTTATTCAATAAATATCTTTCCTCTTTGCCTTGTGCTTGACTCTCTTCTGGGCACTTTCCCAAAGTTTCTGCAGTAAAAGAGTCTTTCTTCTTCGCTACCTTCAGGTTTTCAAACTTAAATTCGGGATGCCGCCTTTTGGTACTTGCAGGGATAACGTATCTCGTTTTGTTTTTTGTTTGGAGCTCTGGTGGTGAGAACAGATGGTCCATCAATCCTCTTTCTGTCTATTTTTTTCCAGATTTTCACTACTTGGTATGCTTCTTGTCACGAAGATGTGTTTTGGTTACTTGTTACATGTGACCTAAAGGTATCCTATATGATATGGAGTATCCGACTGTCCCATCAATTATCACACACAAGAATACATTGTCTGTTATCACATCCTGGATATGACCTGCTCTCATTGCTGCATTACTTGTAGAACCTTCACTTACTTGTCTCAAACATATTCTACGTACATTGATATATTATGTTTTGTTGGCACGTCTTTATTTGATCACATCACTATTGGCACTGTTGATCTGTTTGCTGACTATAATCCTGCACCTGATCAATCAGCTTTCTCGCATTAAATATGACGAGTTGTCTTGATTTTCTTTCTCCTGGCAGTAACCTCCAGTCGCTCTTTTTGTTTCTTACCAACACTGTCTTTGTAAATAACTCTATGCTGAGGTTTCTACTGTTGTTTTCATGTAACAGACCTGCACTCCTTTGTCTTATTTTATAACAAACATAGCATTTCCTCTTTCTATTAAACCCATGTCACCTTAGCATTTCCTCTTTTTTAATAAACTCGTGTCACCTTAGCATTTCCTCTTTCTATTAAACTCATGTCACCTTAGCATTTGTCCCCAGTAGCTCAGCGGTATGTTTGCGGACTTACACGCTAAAATCCGGGTTTCGATACCCGTGGTGGGCAGAGCACAGATAGCCCATTGTGTAGATTTGTGCTTAATTCTAAACAACCAACCAAACCTTAGCATTTCCTCTTTCAATTAAACTCATGCCACCTTAGCATTTCCTCTTTCAATTAAACTCAGGCCACTTTAGCATCTCCTCTTTCTATTAAACTCATGCCACTTTAGCATTTCCTCTTTCTATTAAACTCATCATGTCACCTTAGCATCTCCTTTTTCAATTAAACTCATGTCACCTTAGCAGTTCCTCTTGCTATTAAACTCATGCCACTTTAGCATTTCCTCTTTATATTAAACTCATGTCACCTTAGCATTTCCTCTTTATATTAAACTCATGTCACCTTAGCATTCCCTCCTTCTATTAACCTCATGCCACCTTTGGTAAACTGTTATTTCTATTCAACCATTATTGGTTTCGAATTTCACTAGATATTCCTAGACTTGTTAGTTATAATATATTCATAGAATTATATATACTGTTCTGTCAGTTAGATCTCCCCATATTTCAGTGTTCTCTCATTTAAAACAGCAACATGTTGGTTAAACAAGTGTTCATTGACTGTTCTTACACTGGCAGACTACCAGTTACTCAAAACTCTTTTCAAACCTGTCAATCCATTAGGTGAAATATCTCAGACGTCCCAAAAAATAAAATACAGTTTTTCCAGTGTTGAATTTTATTCCTATGGACTTTCGAAGAAAACCTTTTTCAGTAAGTCCATACTTTTTTTACTTTTATCTTGTCATATTCCATTTGACGTTATGCCTGAATATACTTGTAGGCCTTTTCTTGTGAGAAGAGAAGTGGGCTGAGATAAGCTACTCAGTCTCCTGTATCTCAGTTCTGATTTTCGACTACTCTTTCATATCAATACAGGATATCATCCATGTCATGTTTATATTAATCAAATTAGGAGAGCTTGGGTCGGCTAGGCCTAGCTCTATTGTCGTTAACCATATCTAGTAACTATTCATTACAGCGGTAACCATGACAACTATATATAGTTATACTTTACACCCAAGATAACTATATATAGTAACCATTCATTATAGTGGTAACCATGAGAACTATATATTGTTTCCCTGTTAACAACAGAGAAATTAGATAAATTATCTCTTCCTTAAATCTGTAAAGCTAGTGATAAAATACAATAAAAATATCTGAACAATACCGCTGTTCGTGGTCATAATCCAAAAGCAGATGGGCCGACAAGTGACTTAAAAGATGTGGTTAGGCCTAAATCGACGTAATTACAACAGCGTGATATCAGAGGCCCCCCAAACTCAGTGTCACAGCGGCATGTCTGCGAACGTACAACACTGAAACGAGTTTTAGATACCCGTAGTGTGCAGAGCAAAAACTGCCCAGTGTATGTCTTTATGCTCAAAGAAACCAGTGACATAATATTTGAGTAATTATTGGGAAGATATGAAGTTATGCTGATAAATTAAATACTCAGACAATTTTTATCCAGATTATCTAAAAGTGAAATAATAAAACGGAGCACGTGTTTCTATCGTTCAACATATAATACATGTGTCTCAGAACTGGATTGATTTAGATATGAGATGAATGTTTCTGTAATGATCTAGAACTGAAACCGAGAGCATTTTCAAAGAGTCGGTTCCATCGCGTAGGTTAGTCACTGGAATCAAGGTTCGGTTATGAAACCACGAGTACAAGTTATTCACGAATTAAAAGTAAAACCTATCGCTCTGTCGAGAGTATTGCATGTGTAAGTTAATTTCACATGCGTTACCTGTGAATTAAAAGGAAATATGGTGTCGCATGTCTGTATAGACGTCGGTTATAATGGCCTATAATTATTGGCTGGGCCCTGCTCTAGGCTCGAGCTCTACACCGTCTACTAACTTGTTTTCCAAGATAATTTTCTTGCCACCCTCTATCCTCACACCTGGTTTATAAGGTGAAGATCCCGGATTTTAAATGATTATATAAGCCGATAAATGAAAGTGAACTTCACCTTAAATTTTCAAACATTGTTTTCTGAAGGAGCCATCTACCCTGTTTATAGCTATTATCTATAATATAGAGAATATTTTATATTTATAAAACAAATGTCGAAGGGTGTCAGTGAGGAGTACTTCTTCAACTAAGACCAGGTTATTAAGGCGATCGACTCGTAAATCAAGGGTCGCGGGTTCGAATTCCCGTCACAACAAAACAAACTCGCCCTTTCAGCCGTGGGGGCGTTATAATGTGACGGTCAATCCCACTCTTCGTTGGTAAAAGAGTTGCCCAAGAGTTGGCGGTGGGTGGTGATGACTAGCTGCTTTCCCTCTAGTCTTACACCGCTAAATTAGGGATGGCTAGCGCAGATAGCCCTCGTGTAGCTTTAGTGCGAAATTCAGGAAACATAGAAACAAAAACTTCTTTATCTCTTAGGTTAACTCAACTGTGGTAAACTGAGAACTGACAAGAAAGAGTAGGTGAAACCCCTGAAAATTGAGTACAGATATTGGTTATTGTCATGACAACGGATTTTAGCTAATCGCCACGTTCTTACCATGAGTGTAAGAATACTAATTGTTTTCATAGTAGCCTATACAATTACCTAAGTGCCACTAACTGTTACAGCGATTCATATGTGGGGGTCTTATAATGTGACTGGTCAATCCTACTATTCGTTGATAAAAGAGTGACCCAAGAGTTGAGGGTGGGTGGTGATGACAATATTAACCATTTTCACGGTTGCCTAAACAATCATTTAAGCACTGTTATCTATTACAACAATTTATATCTGAAGTACATAACTGTTGTCATGGTAGCCTATACTATCACGTAAGCACTATTAACTACGAAAAATGGTTGATATTTAGTGGCCACAACTGTACAATAAAAACGGCTTTTACAATGACAAAGAATATTATTAAAATAAGTACAATGTTTCGATTATCCTCAATGGAAACCAATTGTAACAACAAAGAAAGTTTTAGAATTTAAATGAACATTCAACAATGCTAAAAACTTAGGTACTTGTAAATAATTTTGTAACTTGTACTAATGTGACACTTATAATAGTTAACTGAGCTCAAAGGATGCTGTTGTCGTAGTAATCTATACATTCACGTAAGTCCTAGTAACTGTGATGACATGCCTTTTATATACCTGATCGCCATAACGGTACAGATGACACACAGCTATTAACTGATATTGGAAAAGACTGTTGTTGAATTATTTTAAAACAACAAGGTTTGGAAAAAAAACGTTTTGCGGTATGAGATAATTAAACATTTTTATTTCGTTTGAAGTTTGGTTATTTCGGGTTTTGGGTTCGCATCGCCGTCGCGCCAAACATGCTCGTCCTTTCAGTCGTGGGGGTCTTATAATGTGACGGTCAATCCCACTATTCGTTGATAAAAGAGTGGCCCAAGAGTTGAGGGTGGGTGGTGATTACTAGCTGCCTTCTCTCTTGTCTTATATTGCTAAATTAGGGACGACTAGCACAGATAGTCCTCGAGTAGCCTTGCGCGAAATTCAAAACAAAAAACAAAAATACTTTGGGATTTCAGAGACAAATATTTTAGTTCCAAACTTGTTTCTAAGTAAGTGACTAATAACATCAAGTACCCCAGGGTCACAACGGCAAGTCTGCGGGGTCACACTGCTAAATCGGGTTTCGATATCCGTGGTGGACAGAGAACAGGTAGACCATTGTGTAGTTTTGTGCATCCTTCAGTATAATCAATCAATACCAACAATATGAAAATTAATACATGAAGAGAAATGTAAAGAAAATATGCGTGTAATTCTTGTGAAGTTGAAGATGACCTTTTAGTTTCTGTATTTATGACACTTATATTTTGTAACTCGGATTATTTGCAAAATAATTAAAGGTAAAATGAAACCGAGACAGCTCCACACGTGTTGCTTTCCGGATATTTCTATGTTATAGTTCATGTTTTATCGTACCGTATTGCATCACGAGGAAATCTAGCACGAGGTCACATTGGATTCCTGAGCTTATTTGACAAGGAACGCCCTCTATAATTACTTAAAATCATGGCGTCGGTTACTCGGAATAAAGAAAAATGGTAATTTATAATAGAATACAGATTGAGAAATACAAATAAAATATTTTCAGGGATCTTTCAGTGACTTATATTCTGACTCCCTGAGTCTAAACAAAATTCTTCCCCTCTCAAAAAAAGAAGAAAAAATCTCTGTTGACTCTCCCATAAATTTCGCTAAGTAGCAGTTTACTCCATAATTAGCGTGTATCTAAATGGCATAGAGACATTAAACATCCGGGCCCGGCATGGCCAAGCGTGTTAAGGCGTGCGACTCGAAATTTGAGGGGCGCGGGTTCACATCCCCGTCGCGCCAAACATGCTCGCCCTTTCAGCCTTGGGAGCGTTATAAAGTTACGGTCAATCCTACTATTCGTTGGTAAAAGAGTAGCCCACAATATGAGAATGCGTAGTAATGACTATTTGCCTTCCCTCTAATCTTACACTCTTAAATTAGGCTAGCACAGATAGCCTTTGTGCGAGATTAAAAAACAAGGTAACAAAAACATTAAATATAAACTTTTTTTTTTTTACGTTGAGATATGTCTGTATTATGTTACTAAGTTATAACATAGCATTTCGCTCAACGTTTCAGAAAATACAGAAATTTTGTGGAAAGTCTAATCCTCATTCGCTTCAGTAACAACAACTCTCTATACAACAGTGGCATAACTTAAGAAAGTAAAATAAAACCACCAGTAATTTATTTACGTCTTATCTTCTTCCATTTGCTTCATCTCAGTTGCTGTTTCCTCTATACTTTCCACACAAAAGAAGTTCACCTCTTTCTATGGACACCACCGGTTTTATTAGAACTTTTACAATGATGAATTTCCATTCAAATGACAATACAAGCCGACATATTTCTGGTTATGGTCAGACGCGACTTGGTAATTAGCAGGATAGGCGTAAGAATCCAGAAATGTATGGGGAGCGAAACGTGCGCTGCAGTTGGGTGTGTGTGGATGTATTGTAAATGTAACAATCACGTTTCACTACTCGATTATATCAGAGTGGCCCGAATTGGCCTCAGATGCTGGAGACTAGCGTCTTTCCTCTGGTATAACTCAACTCGGTATTGTTTTTTTGCTTGTTTGCTTTTGAATTTCGCACAAAGCTACTCGAGGGCTATCTATGCTAGCCGTCTCTAATTTAGCAGTGTAAGACCAGAGGGAAGGCAGCTAGTCATCGCAACCCTCCGCCAACTCTTGAGCTACTCTTTTACCAGTGAATAGTGGGATTTACTAACACATTATAACCCCCCACGGCTGAAAGGGCAAGCATTTGGCGCAACGGGGATGAGAACCCGCGACCCTCAGATTACGAGTGGCACGCCTGAACATACTGGCTCTGCCGGGCCTTTAGAGAAAATAATTTTCTATGTTCACCTATGTTTGTTGTTGTTGTTGTTGTTTTTAATTTTGCGCAAAGCTACACGAGGGCTGTCTGCGCTAATCGTCCCTAATTTAGAAGTGTATACCTGGAGGGAAAGTAGTTAATCATCACCACCTATCCCCATATCTTGGGCTACTCTTTTACAAACGAATAGTGAGTTGGATTTACCGTCACTTCATAACATTCCCACGGCTAAAAGGGCGAGCATGTTAAATGTGATAGAGATTCGAACTCGTGACCCTCGGATTACGAGTCGAACGCCTTAACCCACCTGGTCGAGCCGGGCCTCTAGGTTTATTTAACATCAGAAAAATGTAAAATTGAAACATATTTTCACCACCTGTACCAACTGACAAACATGTTATAAAAATCTTTACATCAGATATCCTTACTGGTACAGGTCGTATAAAATACAAGTTTCTGTCAGTTACCCTGAAGTTTACTCGAAACAAAAACAAATTATACATCCTGCAACCTGTTACTAGGCTTTTGAAAATCATTAAAACATTTGAAAAGTGATTTTTATTTTACCAACTATCTTACTAAAGTTTTGGAAGTCGTTGGAACATTTGAAAAGTAATTTCATTTTTAGCAACTGTGTACAATGTTTAAAATAACTGACGTGTCATCCCCTACTTGAGATTCTTGACTGGATTTCTCTAGTTGTTACTATATATTAGCATTACTTTAGCCCCCCCTACAGTGGCTCAGCGGTATGTCTGCGGACTTACACGCTAAAATCCGGGTTTCAATACCCGTGGAGGGCAGAGCACAGATAGCCCATTGTGTAGCTTTGTGCTTGATTCAAAATAACAATAGTGCGTTTTATCGGTTTATGACAATGTTTTGCAGTGCAACACACAAACAGGTTAACTTAATAATTACACTGCCAAATTAGAGACGGTTAGCCCAGATAGCCCTCGTGTAACTTTGTGCAAAATTCCAAAAACAAACAAACAAAGCATCGAATGACTCGTGAGTGTGTAAGAACGAGTTTCTTCTTGCTGTCGCTATGTTACGTTGTGAAGTGCAGTGTCCATTGCATGAGCTGTGATACGTCTTCAGGGTCAAACAAATCTGACTAGTTAAGTATCCTTAATTATAGTGAGACACTTTCTAGAATCAAAGATGTAACTACTTTATTTACCCTGAGTTGACAGATTGGTAGGAATACGACCATTCTCACTGGAAACTGGTAGAAAATTGTTTGTTTGTTAATCTTGCGCAAAGCTACATGAGAGCCATCTATACTAGCCTTCCATAATTTAGCAGTGTAAAACGAGAGGGAAGGCAGCTAGTCATCACCACCCACTATCAACTCTTGGGCTAATCTTTTACCATTGCCTCCTCCCCGCTAGTACAGCGGTAAGTCTACTGATTTATAACGCTAAAATCAAGGGTTCCATTCCATTGTGGGCTCAACAGATAGTCCGATATGGCTTTGCTATAAGAAAAACACCCACCTTTTACCAACAAATAGTAGGTTTGACCGTAGGTTTACAACGCCCCTACGGGTAAAATGGCGAGCATGTTTGGTGCGACGGTGATTTAAACCCGCGACCCTAAATTACGAATCGAGCGCCTATACCACTTGGTCATGCCAGGCCGTAGAAAATAGTATATTCTGATATTTGTTTTGTTTTTGTATCTCGGACCTGTGTTAAACATTCAAACACCCCATCCTCCCAGGTTCCCTAACTTTTGAAATGAAATATAGATCTAATAATGCTCTTAACGTAACTGCTTCATGACTGTTACCCATTCTGAAAAGGTTGAAACACGTGTGTGTAGATAAACGATGCAACATCTTTCTCTGTCTTTTTCTCAGTATTTGTGGTCAATGAATTATGCACTTACTGTGATTCATAACGTTAAATTGGCGTTGGAATGAAGAAATTCTCCCGAACACCTCGGTTTTATAATTCACCCGTATAAACTTTCAAAATGACATAGAACGCTGATTACATATTACTGATCTTGTTTGCTCTAAATGGCAGCTCCCCCCCCCCAGAGGCATAGAGGTATGTCTTTGGACTTACAACGCTAAAAACTGGGTTTCGATATCAGTGGTGGGCATAAGACAGATATCATTGTGCCTGTTGTGACGCTTTGTGTTTAATTCAAAACAACAACCAAATGGCAGTTTATTTCCACCTGGGTCACGACGATAATAAAAAAGATAAATTACAGCAGATCTGCCCTATTTGTATCTATATGGAGATCAAGCTCAGTAACCAAAACAGTGGAATGAATTAAATGTTTTTTATTTTTATGAAGTGGGACGTAGGTGGTAACACATATAAATCTTACGTAAATAAATGGTGTGTAGTAAAAAACACAAATGCAGGGTGGTCCGTAAGTCTCTACCCATCCATATGTTATTGTGTTATATTCAATTACGCATGTATTATAAATTTGTTTCTTTCTGTTTCAGAGAAATATGGCCGATGTAAGCCCACTTACACTTGAAGAGCGTATTGTGACGAGTACGTGAGTACATGAGCGCAACGAGAATGAGGGACAGCACACAGATACACTGGATACACAAGATATATGGATGGGTAGGGACTTATGGGCCACCCTGTATATATACAAATATATAAATCTTACGTAAAAAAATGGTATCTAGTTAAAACTTCACAAAAGGGAGTGAGGTTATAACCTCCTTCATTTCTCTTCTAGCTACGAATAACACTGTTACATCTAATGGACAATCGGCGTAAAATATGAAAATATCCGCTCTATCCACATTTATTTACGATTGGGTTTAAACCGTGTAATGTGATGTCGCATTACTCGTGAGGTACAAATAAAACGAACACGATTCACTGGGGAATTAAAAGTCTCTAAATATAAACTATGTCACAGTAACTATTTCAAATATGGACCCATTATTCCCACTCGACATAAAAAACGTAAGAGGGCCAGAAATGTATATAATAATAAGTGTCATATATATAACACAAGTTATATGAAGCTTAATAACTCTGGTTTAGTCACTCAGCTCTCTTCATGCTGCAAAATATACAAATAATTGCTAAATTTTGGATTATCTAACAAAGAGAAAAGTCCATGGTTACTTATTATATCAAGGTTATTTTTCTAACGATTGGTTGTTCCGTTAAAGTTTACATTCTCCATTTAAGTAGTCGCTATGCAGTGAGAGAGCTTCGTGTGGTAATGTACATTCTCCATTGTAGTACTTAAATGTGGTATTAACAACTTTGCACATACATTGAGAGATCTAGATGACTCTATATTACGGATCTAAATGTGATATTCGCAAGTGTGCGCACACAATGACAGATATAAGTGTGGGATTTATAAATGTAGCATTTATTAGCACATCGTAGTGAAATATTCACAACTGTTTATACTCTGATAGCTCTCAGTGAGGAATCTGTTAACGTTCAACACGCGTATATAAAGCTAAACTACGTCCACTGGGACCACTATGTAACCTGCAGTGAAGATATTTGAAATTACTACTCGATAATCGTTTGTTTGTTCTGAACTTTGCACGAAGCTACTCGAGGGCTCTCTGTGCTAGCCGTTTCTAATTTAGCAGTGTTAGACTAGAGGGAAGGCAGCTAGTCATCACCACCCACCGCCAACTCTTGGGCGGTGTATTTTGTCAACTACCTTTTTGTAAACGAACAATGGGGTTGATCGTCACATTATAACGCCCTTACGGCTGAAAGGGCGAGTGCATGTTTGGCGCTACCGGGATGCAAACCCGCGACCCTCAGATTACGAGTCGCACGCCTTAACACGCCTGGCCGTGCCGGGCCTTAGTCAGTAATGGTGTATTTTTTGTTAACTAGTTGCTTCATAAACTCTGAAATAGTTTTGTGTAGCAGCATAAGTTTGAGATTTTCTTTCGATCTATAAATATCACATTTGTTGTCTATTTCTCAGAATATTTGAAAAACTATTCTTCTCTGCTTCTACAACTTGAGACCCCTGGATCCTCAGCCCGATACATTAACTTTCCTTTCGTGTATACATGTTGCTTATTAGACAAGTAGATACATGAGTGCATGCAGTAACTCCCCACACAGGAAACATAATTACTAAACACGAAACAACAGTTTATTCAGAGCAACAACAAAAGTGAACCTCCAAATTCTTGGTTTAAGATGTGCAATTTTTCACCCAATTTTTTGGTTGGTACGAAATTTTTGTTTTGTTATAATAAGTCAAATAGGGTAAATAGATGTCATGTTGAAATGTTTTGAATAAATTTATAAGACACGCTTTTAGCTCTGAGAAGAAACGAAGAGTTATCTAGGCTTCATTTGATGAGCCAACCTAAAAGCACAGTTTAACTGTTAACAGAAACTATAACTTTGAAGATATGAGCCAAACTAAAAGCGCAGTTTAACTGTTAACAGAAACCATAACTCTGAAGATATGAGCCAAACTAAAAGCACAGTTTAACTGTTAACAGAAACCATAACTCTGAAGATATGAGCCAAACTAAAAGCACAGTTTAACTGTTAACAGAAACTATAACTATGAAGATATGAGCCAAACTAAAAGCACAGTTTAACTGTTAACAGAAACTATAACTCTGAAGATATGAGCCAAACTAAAAGCACAGTTTAACTGTTAACAGAAACTATAACTATGAAGATATGAGCCAACCTAAAAGCACAGTTTAACTGTTAACAGAAACTATAACTATGAAGATATGAGCCAACCTAAAAGCACAGTTTAACTGTTAACAGAAACTATAACTATGAAGATATGAGCCAAACTAAAAGCACAGTTTAACTGTTAACAGAAACTATAACTATGAAGATATGAGCCAAACTAGAAGCACAGTTTAACTGTTAACAGAAACTATAACTCTGAAGAGATGAGCCAAACAAAATCCAACATTTAACTTTAATGAAGTTAACAAGCTGTTGGATTTCCTTGTAGACAACATAAATGTTATTTAGTTTACTTCTCTTAAATAAAGTTCAGTGGTGTTTTGAAATTCTACAGGAAATCTTACGTCACACTTTAAGTTACTGAATTAAAGGTAAGTTAATCGATAATAACAACCTCAAAGAAACATCTAAATTCACAGAAGACGTTAAATTGCAACTTGTTTTAAAGTGCATTAATTAAGACAAGTTCTGTCAGTGCTTTCATTTCTAAAAACTAAGAAAACCGATGTGTAGTAACAATGAGCTGAAACTGACGAGAAGGTCGATTGTTGAAATTGTAATACATTGTTTATAAAACAATCGAGCATATAATGTTAATAACAGCACTAGGTTTGTGCGTAACTCACAAACCGATAGTATATATTGCTCATAACAACACAAAGTTTTATTTCTAAGAAACAAACTCAGCACGTATTGTATCTAACAATATGAAGTTGTACGTATAAAATATAAATCAAGTCCAGGTTACTCTGACGATAAAAAGTTGAATGTAACACAGAAAAATTGAATTTATATATTTTTTTAACGCTATGAAGTATTATTTATAACCGAAATATCCAACAACGTTAAGACAGTCTAATTTCGCATCTATGTAATTGTGTAGTTAAATATGCAATCACCTGATTGCTCACAGAGATGTTAAAACAAAAGCAAATACGCCTAACTGTATAATTCACGTTACTGTTTTTAATTTGGTTATTCTGTCGATGATCTGAGCCACTGAATTGGAGATCTGTATAGCTAATTCAGAATTATTCCTAATTAATTAACTGTTATACCTGAATAACAAGAATTACTGTGTCTAAATGTACCCAAAACTGGAAGTGCAAAACACGTGTGGCAGTTCGACTTCAACAACCTGAGACCTTTGGATCCTCAGCCCGATACATTAACCATCCCTTCGTGTATACACATTGGTTATTATGTAAGTAGATACATAAGTGCGTGCACTAACTTCATGTACAGGAAACACAATTACACTGATAACAAAACATGTTGATAAAATTACAATATTTGGTCCAAATCGTTATTATAGTAAACGAGGTTATTTTATGTCATAGAAAACAATGTTTGATTATTCTTATTGATATTAGAAAAAACACAAGTTAAATTTGACGATTTTTTCACAGAATATCAGTGAACGTTATACGAAGATAAGATAACAGGGCTTGTATAGCAAGGTGCTTAATGTAAATGTTAAAATAACAGGGCTTGTATAGCAAGGTGTTTTATGTGAATATTAAAGTAACAGGGCTTGTATAGCAAGGTGTTTTATGTGAATGTTAAAGTAACAGGGCTTGTATAGCAAAGTGTTTTATGTGAATATTAAAGTAACAGGGCTTGTATAGCAAGGTGTTTTATGTGAATGTTAAAGTAACAGGGCTTGTATAGCAAAGTGTTTTGTGTGAATGTTAAAGCAAAAGGGGTTTGTTTAGCAAGATTTTATGTATGAATATTAGAGTAACAGGGTTTGTATAGCAGGGTGGATTAGATAAAGACTAGCGTATAACACGTCAGAAATGACGGGGTAAGTACTACCACCCCACCCCACAGTATACCCTAGCCTCACATTTACAGCTAACTGAAATGAATTAGCTTTTTGAAATCAATCTTGACCAGAAAAGTGACGTCGGGATAGTCCAACGTTGGTAAATTGCTTTGTGAACCAATCAAAATTAAAATAGTTCATGAGCTGAAAACGTGGTGTATTCATAAAATAATTATTGGTGGAAACCAGTTAGATCAACAACATCTAACATGTACAAAAGCCAGTGAATTTTTGTAACATTACGTTCCAACGACGACTTTTGTGTCATGTCACTTAGCTTCTAATGTATAACTCCTTATTGCTGTCAGTTTGTGCATCGAAAACATAAAATAAAATGTATAGTTAACAAAACCAGAAAACGTATCTTAGTTTTGAGTCTCCATTAATTAAATAGTTTTGTATTTTATTAAAAAACGTTGGTGATATAACAAAAATAGATTAATTAAAAAATGATTTAAGTTTAAAATTGAATCTAGATTTTTACTTTTATCCCAAAGCTATGCACCTGGTTCGAGGCTAGGTGATCTCACAGTACGTCTTTACTTTAGGATTATAGTAAAAACACTAACTACACTTATAAGGTTTCACGGCCCTTACACTTCCTCACAGATCCTTTCCACCCATGTTACTAAAATTGTGATAATCAAACTATTTTATCTGCACAAATTCATCGATTTTTATAACTCTTATTTTGAGAAATCAAGCGTGACGTGACACACTATAGTTTTTATGTATGTATTATATTAAAGTTATAGGGCTTATATAAATAGCCTTATGCTTTATATGAAGCCTGTAACAGTGCTTGTACAACGAAGTATTTTATGTGAAGCGTGAAGTAATAGCCCACCGGTCATACGTTGACTACAAGTTCAATACTTTGTACTGTTTGACTTTCATTGATTAGTTCAAAACATTGGGTTTTCATGTTAGAAATAGATGTTTGTTTTAATGAGAATATAACAGTGCAAAATTTTAAAAATAATTTATTCTGATATTTATATGACTTGACCAATATAATTCGAATTAGTAATTGTTAATGTTTTGAATTGTGTGCAGTGACGCCAAGTAACAAACATAATACAATTCAATCTTATTTAGAGCTCGGCATGGCCAAGCGTGTTAAGGCGTGCGACTCGTAATCTGAGGGTCGCGAGTTCGCATCCCTCTCGCGCCAAACATGCTCGCCCTTTCGGCCGTGGGGCGTTATAATGTTACGGTCAATCCCACTATTCTTGGGTAAAAGAGTAGCCCAAGAGTTGGCGGTGGGTGGTGATGACTAGCTGCCTTCCCTCTAGTCTTACACTGCTAAATTAAGAACGGTTAGCACAGATAGCCCTCGAGTAGCTTTATGCGAAATCCATAAACAAATGAACAAAGAAAGGCATTAAAATTATATACGACAACAAAAAATAAAAGTATACATTTTTCTATTTGTCAATTATAATAAACACACTCTTATTTCATACAAACTATTTTAAGAAAAATTATTTTCATATCGCACTGCTCAGCGTATCGAAATTTGGGCTACATGTTAAGTCGTTGTAAGTGGTCCACATTAAAACACAATTTAAACACAGTCTATGAAGCTGTGATAATATTTTATTTCAGCCTTGGGGTTTAAAATAAAACAACACTTTTATTGTTTAGGGCACGGTTTCTGAGTCAATTTAAGTTGTTTTTTTTGTAATTTAGAATAAAGGGCAAAAAACAGGGGCTTGTGTTAACGTTTATACTTATTAAAATATGTGCCAAAAAACAATTACAAGTTTTCGACTTAGCTGCAGTGCAAAAAATAGAACTTTTCCTTTTCACCGTAGAAAACAATTACTATGCGGTATGCTGCATTAGTTGAAAGTGGAATGAAATACATTGGTCACGTGCGGTTGTTATGCAGTTTTTTTCAGACAGATGTCTTGGTAGGTGGTGAACTTCTAATTATGGGGTTGCTAAGGGAGACCTTATTCCCAAGAATTGAGACGTAAGGTTGCCCTTTACGTAATTATTATGTAAACCTCATATTTTCTAGAGGTTTGTTGATGTCATTGGACAAAACCATATTGGTCGCTATTTACGTTAACCCTAACATTACCATTTTCTTCTTTTCCCAACCCTCAGTTTGAATAGAGCAGATGTTGGTACACCACTATAATCTATTTGAAAACGCATTTTAGAGTTGCATTTTCATTGAATTTTAATTTATATTTTTGTTTCTTGGAGGCCCTGGTCTTCCTATTGAATATTTGTCTCAGAAAAGGTAAAAACAAAACACAACACAAAACACTTCGCTGAAAGACCCTGTAAAACAATGCTCATATAGACTTTATATACTTAGATTTAGAGGATCTTTTTTTATATGCATCTATATTTCGTTAAGAAATTTTGGCTTCGAATTAAAGATTCTTGACCTGAGGATCAGCGAAAACGATATTTATAAAGTTTAGTGAGAAAATGATTCTGTTCTTCCTGTGTAACTGTGTCGTCCATCATCGAATAAACTTATACTGATAGTCCTAATTACGTACTGTTATTCTTCATCTCATATTCTGCATAAGATAGCGAAGCTAGTCTTAGACCGCGTATTTTGACTCACTTTCACAGACTTCTTTTCACTGTATTTAAATAATGACCCATTTACAAAGATCACGGCCACAAAACTCCATTAAAACTACGGTAGATGGCAACACATGGATATAGTTGAACGGGATTTCTGATATTTCAGTTTTTCAGCCATCTTTCTTATACAATAACCTTCAACTTCTAGCCGTAGCTTAAACCTTGTGAATTTTTGTCAACGTTAAATCGTTTTTAGTATCTTTTTAATAATCCCACGGGAGAGGCCAAGCTTGATCAAAACTACTTTGTTAAGGGGTCTAAGGGTCTACTGTCATAACTATAGGTTACATTTTGTGTAAGAAGATCGCTGCTCTGGATTAGTTTGAGGTGTGTTTAAGAAGCGAGATGCTCTTCTTAATGTTTTACGACTTTTTCCAAAACTACTTTCTTCCAAGTTTTTAATTCATTAGTTTTATTGTTTGTTTGTTTTTGAATTTTGCTACTCAAGTGCTATCTGCGCTAGTGTAAGACTAAAGGGAAGACTGCTGGTCATTACCACTCACCGCCAACTCTTGGGCTACTCTTTTACCAACGAATATTGGGATTAACGGTCACATTATAACGCTCCTACGGCTGAAAGAGCGAGCATGTTTGAAGTGACGAGGACTCGAACCCGCGACCCATAAATTACGAGTTGAGTGCTTTAATCACCTGGCCATGCTGGGCCAACTTTAAGAGAATTTTAACGACATTGAATAAGTTGTTGAGCTGAAAGTGAGAGAAAACTGCTGACTGAGTAAAAAAAAACACAAAATTTACATGAATAATTCATAACGTAACATCATTGCAACATAACATGTTATAACTTAATTACATAACATGAAACACAGATTCGTGATATGTAGCATATCTTCATTGGACATCAATATTTTAAATTATTATTAAAGTTAGTAATTCATTATACATGCCAAACGTCCAATCTGTCTTTACAGACGTAAACATCTGTATGTACTATTGACAGCTTTTGTTAACGAGCCCCAATAGAATCTACCTCAAAGCATCCAAGAATAGCTAGCACGTGGTGCACGTGTTGACGTAATCTAGTTATTGAATAATCCCACTAGTTTTTGTTATTAATTGCTTTGAAAACTTAATTTAATTTCATTTATGATTGATTACGTTTTATATGACAACGACAAGGTCAGAATAGTGAAGTCAACCAGTTTTTTAGCTTGCGTTCTTATGATCGGTTATTCTGAGCTGTAGGCGAACTGAGATACAATTAATTAACGCTTTTGTTCTAGGAATTTCGTGAAATGGTCTTCAAGAGTTCTAAGTGCACGAGGTTAGGTATGCGTGTCGCACGAGTTTGGAGTTTCCTGGGCAGAGAAAGCTTTTAAAAATTGGATAATCTTTTTTA
This sequence comes from Carcinoscorpius rotundicauda, assembly GCA_011833715.1. NCBI lineage: Eukaryota > Metazoa > Arthropoda > Merostomata > Xiphosura > Limulidae > Carcinoscorpius > Carcinoscorpius rotundicauda. The sequence goes on along the minus strand of CM022400.1, from coordinate 10,219,417 downwards.
AACATTAACGGAAGAATCACGTGAGAAGCACGCAGTCGAATGCAAAGTTTTTCACCTCAAAGTTGCTCCTGGCTTAACCAATGAAATCCTCGCTCTACGAATAACATAAATAAGTGTTCACAACCGTAGTGAAATGCGAAAGGCATTTAATTCGACTTTCGAACCAGCTGGTAGGTGATGCAAACACGAACAACACGTGCACCTCTTCTAAAAACCTCTTCACAAAAAGCGTTAACGGAAAGGAATTCTGGTTTGAAAGAGAAAGCAAATTTCTATAGGCTTAATATTGCATAATTAACATACCTTAGGCAAGGAAAATTAGGTTAACGCAAAATAATTGTTGTTCGTTACAGATATAAAAAGACGAGGGTTACCAGGTAGTGCTAGCCTTCAGAGGTATGTCTGGTTTCGATACATGCCGTGGGCATAGCACATAAAGACCATTCTGCAGACTTCTATTTCAAAACAAAGAATTAAAGAGAAACTAGTTTGATATATTCTATGATTTTTCTACAAGTAGAGAATCACGCAGTATACATTATGTTGTTAATAACTTCACGACTGATGCGGTAAAACATGGTGGATTACCTGAAAATAACAAACTAAAATAACGTTTTAGTTATTGATAAATAACTACTGATAAATATTCTAAAAACACTTAAACGCGAATTAAACACGATCACGAACTCTGTTACAGTTTGTAATTCGAGAGCTTGGAATTCAACACATAAAGCTTATTTTTTTTTCAGAGATTTTTAATAAATAAAGAAAAACTTCACACTTTAAGCCGTGGTGACGTTATTATGTGCAGGTCAATCCCACTATTCGTCGGTAAAAGAGTAGCCTAAAAGTTGGCGGTGGGTGGTGATGACTAGCTGCCTTCCTTCTTGTTTAACACAGATAAATTAGGGACGGCTAGCACAGATAGTCCTCGTGTAGTTTTTCGTGAAATTCAAAAACAAGCAAACCCAAACTTCAGCGACCCTCCTTGATTCAAGTTTAATAAAGCAGTGCTCTTACATTTTGTGTTTTTATTTTGTTTATTCGTGAACAATTTATCACTCCGCTATAAATAGTTTTAAAATAGAAATGTGTCAACGTTTTACTATTACTTGTTCTCTGGCCAACACTGATATTTCTGGTTTTATGGCATCTTAAAAGCTGCTACACAATGGTGTTATATCCACGCTATAAGTTATCAGCAAAAATAAATTCAGAAATCAATTAGCCTACGTATTAATTTAAGTAATTTATCATTGCATAACACACCTTCAAATCATTAAAAGAGTCCGTTGTAATTTTACGTGTGTTCTTATTCATGTTTCGTCTTATCACTCAAGAGTTGGCTTGATGTCTTCAATCCAACTCGCGACAGTTTATTTATCAATATGAACGTGGTGCTTAATTAATGCTGCGTTATATTCTAGTTAAAGGTTTAATACATTTACCGCCGGCTTCGATAATTTAATTCACCCATCTTGGTTCTGACTTTATAAACTTATCTTCGTGTTAAGCGTGGGAGTGGATTACTCCAGGACCCGGCATGGCCAAGCGTGTTAAAGCGTTCGACTCGTAATCCGAAGGTCGCAGGTTCGAACCCCGGTTCGCACCAAACATGCTCCCCCTTTCAATTGTGGAGAAATTATAATGTGACGGTCAATTCGTTGGTAAAAGAGTAGCCCAAGGGTTAGAGGTGGGTGGTGATAACAAATAAACAATACTTCCTCCAAAAATTAAAATAATAAATATTTATTAGCACTGAGGTTAATGTGGTTAAAGGCACGCCTTTATTGATAATCACAATGTGTTTATTCTTTCTTCTGAACCCCCCCCTCTCCCAGTGGCACAGCGTTACTTACAACGTTAGAATCCGGGTTCAGGTGAGTTTGTTTACAATGTAAGACTGGAGGGCAGCCGCTCATCACCACCCACCGTCAACTCTTGGGCTACTCCTTTACCGACGAATAGTGGGATTAACCGTCACATTATAACAGTCGCACGGCTGAAAGAGCGAGCATGATTGGTGCGACCTGGATTCAAACCCGCGATCCTCGAATTACGAGTCGAATGCCTTAACCACGTGGCCACTTGATCAAAAACGAAATTCAGTAAACGTGAAAAAAACTACGAAGTCGTCAGGCAACCAAAGGTCTCAATAACAAGCTCAGAAAAATAAATTACTTCTCAATAGAATGAAATAATACTACGTATCCAGAGAGCTGAAAAGAATAGAGCGAGTCATCGTGTAAACGTTAGAAACTTACTGAGGAACCGAAGACAACGTGCAAATAATGTGTTCATAACTTCGTTTCATGAAGTGATCATTTTATCTCCCATGGAAATTTTCTTTTCTTTTTACAATAGCTATACCAACATTCCTGTAATAAATTTATTCATTTATTAGATAATGAACACAGTGGTTTAATGTTTTTTTAACACATTAAACCTTGAGTCGTTAATGTCGTAAAAAATTAAGCGTGTCGCTTTTTACCTGTTATTTAAGTATCAGTATTCGAATATACAAAGGACCACACGCAGAAGCCCGGAAGCAAAATGGGATAGTTAAATGCCCATGGTTTATCTTCAGGCCTTAACTGTCAGGAGAAGCCTTATTATTAATTTTGCTTTCCCACAACAAAGGTGCTCAAACTCGCTTCCAACAAGCAGGCTGCTAACAAACACTTGGATAAATTTTAGAACATTTTTAACAATATTTAACCTTCACTGTTTATAGAAAAACTCGAATATTAATAGTGTCATTACATCTTTTAAATATAGGACTTTTATTGATTGGTTAATTACTTTGTTTGCTTTTGAATTGTGAAAAGCTACACGCTAGCTGTCTCTAATTTAGTGCCCCCCAGTGGCTCAGCGGTATGTCTGCGGACTTATACGCTAAAATCCGGTTTCGATACCCGTGGTGGGCAGAGTACAGGTAGCCCATTGTGTAGCTTTGTGCTAAATTCAAAACAACAACGTCTCTAATTTAGCAGTGCATGACTGGAGGGAAGGCAGCTAGTCATCACCACCCATCTCTAACTCTTGAGCTACTCTTTTACTAAGGAAATAGTCGGATTGACCGTCATGTTATAGGCCCCCATGGCTGAAAGGGCGAGCATGTTTGGTGCGATGTGGATTCGAACCCGCAACCCATTTTTCATTTATGTAACATTATGTGCAAATAAGCATTAAAGTCATCACTAGCTTTTTTAACATCTATTTTGCAACATGGTGTAGCAACATGTGATGAATTAACGTTTACATTTATAGAAAGGTCATCAAATTTCATTACTTGTTTCATCAGTTACAATCAGATGTAACAGATTTAAACACGTACCCTTGAAGAGTAACTAAAGATCATAGGCTAGATAATTATGTATTTAACTTAAACTTATAGGATAAACTTTACAAAAATTACTGAAACATAGAGAAGGCACAGTTTTATGTTTGTTTAGAAATATGGAAAAATCCATATATATATCAACAGAGTTAACAAAGCAGGTCTCGCTGAGGAAGATATATATAAAATTTAAAAGGTCAAACAGTAGATTAATACTGATGTTTATTATAAATATTAGAAGTGATAAACGATTCATCAGTAGAGGTAACATTTCCAGTCATATGTTTCTCTTTTTCAGAATATCCTATCCTAAAAAGAAAATTGAATTTCAATGCTTTAAATAAAATAATCTTCTTCAGAAAAAGAACAGTCCTTGTTTTCACTGTTTTTAGGATGAACATATAAGGTACCACAAAAGAGCGCTCCAAGAACTGACACCAAAAGGTAAAACTGTGCGAGTTCTGCTTTGACCTTTGTTCATTAGACCCAAGCATGTCACCTTGAGAAATAATCATTCTTCTATTATATAATGGAAAAAGAACTAATATAGTTTATCAGATGTATGATGACAAAAAACTTGACTGTGGATATCTTATGACACAGAGGACAGAGAATATGGAAAATACATTGATGTGATATCACTCTATCATTAGTTTAACGAGTAATAGCATAGCGGAAGTTTTCAGTGTGATAACGTACTTCTAAATTTCAAATTATCATGTATAATATACAAGAAAAGACGTGTCTATTAGTTTTACATGACATAATATTTTAAAGAGCTTTCGTAAAAATTAAAATAAATACTATGTCTGACATTCATCGATGTTATTAGATTTATCTCCAGAGACTGCTGGTCAAAGGTATATGACATATGTTCACTATAGTTCATTTAGCATTCATTATTCATTCCGTATATAACAAAATAATAGAGTTTTACGTTGTACATCTTAATTCAAACACTAGCGTAGTTGTTATGAGGCGTATGATTGTTTGTTTTGAAATTTCGCGCAAAGCTACTCGAGAGCTATCAACGCTAGCCGTCCCTAATTTAGCAGTGTAAGACTGGAGGGAAGGCAGCTAGTCATCACCACCCACCGCCAACTCTTGGGCTACTCTTTTATCAACGTATAGTGGGATTGACCATCGCATTATAACGCCCCCTCGGCTGAAAGAGCATGTTTGGTGCGACGGGGATAGCTCTCGAGTAGCTTTGTGCGAAATTCCAAAAACAAACAAACAAACAAACATTTTGTAAAGAGTTATCAGCCATATTATTTACGTTATCCTATACGTATACCATGATCAGAATAGTGCATTAATACAATACTTTGTGGTGCGTATCAACCATCTGTATTTCTAATCTGAAAAAGAACCGACTCTTCATCTAAAGATATACATATATATTAATAACTAACGTGTGATTGAACAATCTACGACAAATCTGGACTAACAGTAATCCAAGCTCATCTCATGGCTTATTTATCATACTTGTCTAACTAGGTGTAAACTATGCCATCAAACAAAAAAATGTAACGTGTAGAATGAAGATACATTAACTTGGTAACCTCGCTGTTATAACCATTTTCGATGTTTAACATCTAGTCGTCAGTCCTGTATGCGATCAACCACAGCAGACTTCAGTCATTCTTAAGTTTCAAGTTGTCATGCGATCCTGGTGGAGAGAAAGGTCACAATTATCTTGTTAACTATGATACCCGTTTTCCGAAAAAAAGAACTGGAAAAAAGCATGTAAAGAAAACGCGACGCGCGAGTTATTTTGAAACAAATTCTTCGGCTGAGCCGGTTTTATTTTTGGTGTTATTGTAATAAGCACTTGATCCCAGGGTCCTAGAACATTATAACCCCTGACCCTCTACTGCCCCTAAAATTTGTCCAAGTAATTACATAAAGTAATGTTCAAAGTAAACCAAACCTCGTCTTTTCTTCTTCCTGTCTCAAGTCATTTGTCATGCACGTGTTCTCTTTATATACATACGGGTTTCTATTACGTTCTACGCATGTGTTCGAAACAGAATCTTGTAAAAAAAAAACTCAGGCTACCCGCTGGGTGAGAAGACACTGTTCACTCTACTCTCAATTGCGGGCGTATAGGCAGAAGAGAAGCCCGATTATGGGGAGATCTTATCTCCCGCGAGACCCTGCTTTCCATGGCCAATGAATGAACTCAACAGGAGCTCGGTAAATCACCAAACTCGAAACGTTTTTTTTTTGTCTTAACTATCTTCTTTTCAATTTGTGTTTCCAGATGTAACTCCCTTTGTTTGAACAGGTCTGGCTCGGAGTTCGGTATCAAAATACATACAGATGAATAAGATAAGACGAAAGGTCAGACGTAACCCTGACGAAAAGTGCGATTCTAAAAACCCATTTAACAGATCCCACGGTCTAAGGAAGTCAAGTCAGGTATCCGTGATAATTTTACTTTTGAATTTATTTGAGCAAAGAGATAACAATAACGAATCGGTTTGCTCAGCGTTTCGTTTGTGTAAGGAGGTTCAAGTTAACTGATGAAGGTTTCATCAGTGTTAACCTTCTGCAATCCAATACTTTTAAAATGTAGCATTCCAATCATTCGAAACCATTTCATTAACAGAAAGTCTGAAAAGCCTTAACAACAACAATAAATTGTAAACGTCATCAACTGCTTATTTCGTTTGTTGGATTTCACCCAAACCTACTTGAGAGCTATCTGCGAAAATGAGTAATTTTGAAGTGATAGCCAAGCAGTAGGACATCTAATCAATATTATCAGTAGGATTGACCATCACATTATAAAGCCTTCATCTTCAAAGAGCGAGCGTGTTCTGTGAAATGATTCGAACACGTGACCTGCACATTGCGAATAGTGTGCCATGCGTCATCATTCAAATTGTTTCATTTTATTTATAAAACGGTACTCTGCATAAACTTTATTAATCACTTAACTTTTACGTAAGTAAACCATGGTTTCTAATAAATAGAACACGAAAAAAAGAACTGTTGAATGTTAATTTCGGAGATCTCTCTCTCATCGAAATAGAGCAGTGATCAAACTGTATTCTGACTGACGTTATGTTAAGCCTAACGCCGATCTCAAGGAAAACTAATCACGGAAAAAAGTCAGCTTTAAAATTCATCACCTGTTAATAAATTATACATTCACAGTTAATTAAGTATACATCCCTAGACTCTCTGACTGAAAGTATACAAAAATATATTTTATTTAAATTTTGTGTTTTTCCAGTGAAGTATTTTAAATCTATCAGATAACCAGATGGCGATAGTGTAGGAGCCCGTTTTGACAAGTACGAGATTGTGTTTGACAACAGCTAAAGAACATTAGAAATCTGCGACATTAAAATCAACGCTGGGCGTAGCCTAAACATCTGTATAACCAATTCCATTTCCCACTTTACTAGTTAACTCCCTCGTCAGAAACTTTGTTTTATGTCAGTTGTTTCTCTTCTTGTTTTTAGTTTTTCTTCTAACGGTCCCAGGCGTCTCTTCCCACGCCTTCCTCTCTGATAATCACAGCTAACCAACACAGCTCCGAGAATGTGAGAGTTTTTAACAATTAACCTACTTACTTGACAGCACGTGTCCCAACGAACGGACTCTTGACGTTTCCTTTCAATGAGATCAATCATTCTTTCAATCAAACATGATTTATCTTCCACTCTACTCAGAATAAGTCTTTCTTCCGACACGAAACCTGAATATGAAATAAGGTTTTCAATACCTTGACTAATACACTTTTTCGGTATAGATTTTTATCTAATGTCCCTTTTTTTCTGTTTCAGATACTCGGTTGTCATTAACACAGTGTTAGAAGGATTCACAAAGGTAGATTTGATTTGTGTTTTATGAGCTTGAGTGGTCGTTTTTAAAGTAAAAACCCTGAAGTTTCAAATTACAGTGAAATTAGATCCATTTAAAATAAGGTTCTTACCTGTGACCAAATTAGAGTGTAGTTCGCGTTTGTTTATATAGACGTGTGTGTGCATTTGTTTTTATAATTTTCATCTAACTATATGCCTCTCGGCGGCACAACGGGATGATATCTGTGGACTTACAACCCTAGAAACTGGGTTTCGATACTCGCGGCAGACAGTTCGAAAATGGCCAATTGTGTAGCTTTTTTCAAACTATTTTTCCCAGTGACCCAATGGTAGACTTCGGTGCTTATAACGCTAAAATTCAGATTCGATCCCCGCCGTGGACAAACCATAGGTAGGCCATTTTGCAGATTATAACAAAAGAAAGGAAAAATTACACTTCCTACATACTATTCTCTTGTTATCAAATAACATTGGAAAATAAACCTACAAGATAGCTCCAATAAAACGAAAACAAAAGCCGGTGTTGATAACATCAGAAGTAGAATTGAGTTTTGATACGATTTCCATGAAAGGTTGTTTTGAGTTAAGCATGAAGCTAAACAATGTGCTATCTGCGCTCTGCCCACCACGGGTATCGAAACCACTGGGGGGACCTCCTTCAAAGTGGAAAGACTATACGACAATTTACTACGTAATAAAATGAATGTTTGAAACATTTTTCATTTCTATTTACCCTCGGCCAGTTCTCATCTACCTGTTAAATGGAGAATTGTGAACTTTCCTTCGGCACAGTCTGGTTCATGTACCAACCTAATCGATTTGAGAAGTTCGTTCTCGCGATCTCCGTTCATGAACGTGGGTGATTTGAATATTACAGGTCTCAGAAACCTTACGTCATATCACGAACATTACGAATTCCTTATAAGTATCTTACATATGTTAAATTACATCAACAATGCAGTGTTAAATATTGTACAAATATATATATATATTTATATATATATAAAACAATTAAAATCTTAAATATGACTAAATAAATTATTTTATGTTCTTTCAACCCAAAATATTAGTGCTTAAGCTGATAACCAAAAAACACAAAGTTTATTGTATTTTTAAATATTTAACTTCCTATTTTACAAAATGTTTTGCATATTTCTGAAGTAGTGAAGAAAAAGGTGTTGCACGCGCTGTTAATGAAGGAAAATATTAAATAGGCTATTTGCCATTCATGACGGAACTTAAGGACCTCCAGATAATGTCGTGGACTAAATTTCTTCTCCAACTATTTAATTACTGTACTTACTGGTAAAATATCATGTCTCAGTAATCTTAAGAAAATTTACTTAATGGTAGTTTTCTAGGTAATAGAATATTTCATATAATATACGCATGCTTGGTATTTAATGTATTTCTGTTCTATCTAAGAAAATGTAATAACATATATAGGATATGTTAATATTCGTATTTGATATTTTCACCCGAGAAGAAGCACTTTATCGAGATATGGGATACTCTGTTTGGTCACATACTCCTATTATTCATTTATATGCGTCCCTAATATTGAATTACACAGGGAAAGCAGCTAGTGTACAAAACCCTTCGCCACAATGGTTTATCTACAGCTCTAAGAGTGGAGTGTGTTCAGCAGCATCACGGTGCAAACGTTGAACCTTCCGATCGCAAGCCCGATATGTGAACACTTCCTACCTGTTAAAGTACCATTAAACACTATGGTTTTCTTACTCGTTGAACTGAACGACACACCACACCAGGATATTTTCGTTGAGGGGGGGGGACTAAGGTAAACTGTGGAGGGGCTTCAATATGAAGCATAGATGGTAAATTATAAAAATGTAAACACCAAGGTACATTTCAGAAAGGTGTGCTATTCTGAACTGCGTTTTCAATGACGTTTTCATTTGAAACTCATACTTTGATTATTAATCAGTATTATTAATTATTAATCTGTAATTCATTATTACAAATAAGAAATAATCTGTTTATGAAAATATGCGCATACATGGGTAACAATATTGGGGTCTGAGGGGAACTTTGCTCAATTTTTAGATCTCAAGCCCTTCCTGGCGCCGCCACTGACATACCAGCACAGATAAATCGTTCTTTAGATACAGTAATGATTTTCTGATTCTCTTTGTTTTTGAATTTCGGACAAAGCTACACGAGGGCTATATGTGCTAGCCGTCCCAAATTTAGCAGTGTAAGACTGGAGGAAAAGCAGCTAGTTATCACCACCCACCGCCAACTCTTGGGCTACTCTTTTACCAACGAATAGTGGGATTGACCGTCACATTATAACGCCCCCACGGCTGAAAGGGCTAGCACGTTTGGCGCGATAAGGTTGCAAACCCGCTACACTCAGATTACGAGTCGCACGCCTTAACTCACCTGGCCATACCGGGCCTTTTCTGATTCTCTCTGTTGTGAGAACTACTTACATGTTATGAACTTTTCTATATTTATTAAACAAACAAATGTATTTTTCACTTTTAGTATTGTTGGAACTTCTTTATTACGTTTACTATATAAAAAGATTATTTCTGTCTCCTTGTATATTAAAAAAAATCCTCTCTTTACTAGATAAACAGATATTTCTGATTCACTATATGTTATGAACTTTTTACCTTCTCTGTATAAACAAATAATTTCTTAATTCTTGTATCTTATATACTTTCTTACCTTACTAGATGAACAGCTAATTTCTGACTCCTTGTATGTTAGAAACTGTCCTACCTTTACTAGATAAACAAATAATCTCTTACTTCCTTATATCTTATAAACTTTCTTACCTTTTAGTAGATAAACAGATTATGTGTGACGCCTTAACACGTAAAAATCCTTCCTACCTTTACTAGATAAACAGATAACTTCTGACTCTTTGTATATAACGAAATTTTCCAATGTCTACTATATATAGATACTTTTCTACGTCTGAAAAACGTTCCTCCCTTATAAGGTAAATATGCTTCTCGGTTTAGAAGAAACGTTGTTTTTGTTTCTGTTAGAGATTAAACAGTTAGTCGTTTTTGTGTGTTACTGATTTATTCTACTTTGGGCTCTCTTCTCTGATATGAAAAATATTAATACTATATTAGTTAATAAAATCATTGGCAAAATCACAGCTCACGTTTGTCGTGTGTTGCGATTTTGTACAGTTTTCTTAATCATACGTTTTATACATGACCAATAAATTCTAAAAATTCCCTCCACACAACGGAGCGGTGAATCCCCACATGTGTCTTTGTATCAGACCTAATTTTCTGCATTGTCCCTAAAGAAAATGTCTCCTCATTTTCCCTCGTATTCTGGACTGTAGACACCCTGTTATTAACCACTTCTCTAGGAACACCTGATTTACAATTTATTTTTCCAATGACCAATGACACATCTCACAGGTCAATTACAAGCTTTATCTGGTCAAGACTAAGAAAAAAAAATTACGTTATGGGTCAAGCAGCGGATTAGTACCGGTTGATTTTTTGCGGCTTTTTGTTTTTCTTTTGTAAAACATTTAGTGTGAAGGAACAGTTAATCTAAAGCTAATTTCCAATACAAATGTGTTGTGGTCACGCGGTTCTCCGCTGGTACAACAGTAAGTCTACGGATTTACAACGCTAACTCAGGGGTTCGATTTCCTTCGATGGGCTGAAAAGATAGCCCGATGCGACTTTTCTATAATAAAACACACACACACACACACACAAACACACATTATGGTCACATGTTGTTAGCTTTCACCAATAACTTGTTGAAATACAAAATCTTGGGTGTTTTAAATAATTAGAAGGTGAAACCGATGTTGAAGTAAAAATGTTGGGTGTTTTAAATAATTAAAGGATGAAACCGATATTGAAGTAGGAAATGATGGGTTTTTAAATAATTAAAGGATGAAACCGATATTGAAGTAGGAAATGATGGGTTTTTAAATAATTAAAAGGTGAAACCGATATTGAAGTACAAAACGTTGGGTGTTTTAAATTATTAGAAAGTGAAACTAACACTGAAGTACAAAATGTTGGATGCTTTAAATAATTAAAGGGTGAAACCAATATTGATGTCCAAAATGTTGGGTGTTTTAAACAATAGCATAATAAAGCAAGTGTAAAAATATAAAATATAGAGTTTTATAAATTGTAGCGTTATAAAATCAATGTTGGGTGTTTTAACTGATACGAAGGCGAAACCAGTGTTGAAGTACAAAACGTTGGTGTTTTAAATGATAAGAAGTGAAACACGAAACGTTTCACGTCAGCAATCGGCCCACCTTGAATAGCTTCAGGTTTGGAGTCAGAACACCATAAAATAGTTCATGTTAGGAATCAGTACACCATGAAACAGTTCAGGAATCAATACACCATAACACGATGTTTAGGGACAATAAGAGTGCTATGGTCATTTTCGGCTGTCCCATTATCTAAACTAATGTAAAACTATGAAGTTAATAAATTTAGGAAATAAATAACATAAAAATCCCTAAGCCAGCCCTGATCATACACATAGTTACAAATCTATCTCTTAAATGTAACCGAAGGCCATCCATTCTAGACACCAATCACCCAGTTACAGAAATAAAACTGTTTTAACTGAATATGACTCCTACTCTGCCCAAATGTGTATTTATGTTCCCTTGTCCTACTCTTGTTACCATTAAGTATGAAAAAAGATAACGAATCAATATTATGGATTCCAATTACAATCAGATGACCTCTAACTCTTTATGGATTCCATTTACAATCAGATGACTTCTAACTAAATTACCTATAAATGTTAAGGGGTCCAAAACTGAACACAATATTACAAACGTGACCTAACCAGTAAAATTAAATTATAACCTTTTTACAGTTGTATTCAATAATTCTGTAGATACAATCTAAAATCTTATTCGCCCTACCAATAAAAACATAACAATACCTGGATGGTTCAAAAGACTAATCGGCCGTTTCTTTCTGGCACTGTTATGGTTATTCCCATGAAAATTATACTTACAATTCAAACTGTTATCATACACTTGCATTATCTTGGATGACTAAAACCCATCTGCTATTCATTTGCTCAAATCAGAAAAGGACCTAAATCCTCTTAAAAAGTGTCAGCATACCCTTTACAACCAACAAACCCGAGACCTTGGATATCATCTGGCAGTTTAAATATTTATTGAGCATTCCTTCTTCTATGTCACTGATGTAAACCAAAAAGAAAAAAAAAGGTCCTAATACTGAGCCCTTTGTGACCTTAATCTAGTTTGACTGAAATCCATTTATAACAACCCTCTGGTATCATCGAGCTAACGACTGTTCTATCCAAATAGCTAATTCATTCTCCACACCAGAAGTTACAGTTTCTTCATACCTAGTGTCAGGAATCAATACACCACGAAACACATCATGACAAAAATGACTCGTAATCCGAGGGTCGCTGGTTTGAATCCCAGTCGCACCAAACATCCCCGCCCTTTCAGCCGTTTGGGGGCTATAATGTGACGGTCAATCCCACTATTCTTGGGTAAAAGAGTAGCTTAAGAGTTGGTGGTGGGTGGTTATGACTAACTGCCTTCCCTCTAGCCTTACACTGCTAAATTATGGACGACTAATGCAGATAGGCCTTGAATAGCTTTGCGCAAAATTCAAAAAACAAAAACACAAAATATTTTAACCTTAGCTCTTTTAAAGTGTTGACCTTTCTTCATCAGGATCAAACTTAGTATAAGAGCATCATAAGTTGTACGATGAATAAATCTTCTCTGGTCATATAGGAAAGAAACAATTTATTTTATAAACCAGAAAGTATTTATTATTTAAATTGGTCTACACAGCTGATCTGTTCTACAAAGTAGGTTATTGGTTGGCTTTAGGCCTTGTTTTAATATCTATTTTCAGGTTTTTGGATTATAGTGAGCTTTGATTACCTGTTTTAATGTCATTTTCTCAAAAATATTTCAGCCCCCCAGTGGCTCAGCGGCATGTCTGCGGACTTCCAACGCTAAAACCAGGGTTTCGATACCCGTGATGGGCAGAGCACAGATGGTCATTTGTGTAGCTTTGTGCTTAATTCAAAACAGAAATATTTTATTTTTATATATAAGACGAACAGACGTTCGAAACCACCACATAAACGTTTCAAGCAGTCGCTTCCCTTGATCTTGTTTACAGAACTTATCAGTAAAAAAAAACACATAAAATTAGAAGGGCGTCTTGCGGAAGTGAAGTAAACTATTGGCTGCCAAAAACTTGCATAAGTCAAGCATTCAAGCAGTTCTTGAGGAAATGATGGATGATTTTGAGTGTTTCTTGGGATTCTCAATGAAAGCAATCAGCGTGTAATTTTCACACATTCCACTTTTGCACACTGGAAAACTGGATTTTTCTGCCGGCTACATTGAGTTAAATTTGACTACACGAATAATACACACGAACATAAAATCATTCACAAGAAATTATCAATGAAAACTCAAATGAGGCATTCATATGACATCAGCGCCCTCTTTAACTTAGGGTAAGCTTGAGGGCTCATTATAATTTGTCCATTGTATTCTTAAACAAAGTCAAATGCAAGATGTTAACACCAAAGTTAGCAGAGGCATAGCCCGGCATGGCCAGACGGGTTAAGGCGTCCAACTCGTAATCTGAAGGTCGCGGGCTCGAATCTCCCGTTGCACCAAATATGCTCACCCTTTCAGCCGTGGGGGCGTTATAATGTGACGGTCAATTCCAGTATTCATTGGTAAAAGAATAGCTCAAGAGTTGGCGGTGGGTGGTGATGACTAGCTGCCTTCCCCTTAGTCTTACACTGCTAAATTATGGCCGGCTAGTGCAGACAGCTTTGCACGAAATACAAAAACAAACAGACAGACAAATTAATAATAAATGTTATAAAAAATTCATAAGAGATTAGTAACAAAAACTAACAGAGTCATTTACAACAAATGAGAAATAAATATATTTACAAGAGATTAGCAACAAATATTAACAGATTCATTCACAAGAAGTTAGTGACAAAACCCAACATAAACATGATTTGATCTCTTTAAGTTTACATTGAATAATTCTTACATGCTTTTAAGTTTGGAATGCTTAAAGCTACGGGCATTAGCAAAGTGTTAACACGGAAAATCACACAAGTCCCTGAAAATGAATTGCTGTTTTAGAACAAAGCCAATCTAAATTATCTCTTATGTCTACTAAGGAATCGAATGTCAGATTTGATGTTTGTAAGTTCTTAAACTTATCGCTGGGACACCATATTATAGATATGTTTTAAATCAAAATTAAACTTTCTAACATGTTTAACAGTATTCTGAAATCTTGCCTGACCACTTTCCACAAATTAATCTTTAAAGAGAAAAACAGCAGCAGAAAAACATGCGAAATTGTAGTGTTGTGTTTCTTGGCGAATTTTCCAAAATGCTTCCAATAAATGTTGCCATATATGGTCTATCTACGTCATTAGCATTGGCGCAAGTATGCTCCTTATATGGTCATATATACGTGTGTGATTCATAGATGCAACAGTGGAAAGAAAGAAAACTTACAAGGAGCTAAAGCAGTCCTTTTCTTACGTAGCAGGTAAAAGCAATAATTTTCCGTAGTCGCAATATCCCGCGCGTAAAGCATGCGCTTTCACGAGTTTCGTGTTAAACGTCAACGAGAGCATAGATAGAACGGATATGGGTGTAGTGTTCATATGATCAAAATACTCCTTCGCTGGTAAACCTTTTTTTAATTCCTTAAATTTGTTTCACGGTAGTTATAACGAACATAATCTGAGATGAGATTGAAAAGTATGTCCCTAGGTAGTTTATTAACTTTTGATTAGATAATAAAACACACTGAACGTATAAATCATATCAGACCTCTCTTGCGGAGGTGTAACTAAAATATATTTTCGTGAAAATATAGTTTTTTTTCTTTTTAAAAGCAGGAATGAAGTGATGTTTGATACAGTCGTCAATTACCGGAGGAAATCTTAAAATGTTATTTTGACAAGATACGAACGGAAAAAAAATATGTCTTGTGCGTTAAAAGTTGACCCTTTGTTTTAGATATAAAAAACACGTCAAGAGAATAATCGCGCCCTCTAGAGTCTCTTAAGCTAATAATTAAAAAGAGGTTTTTATAACTTCAAATTATATAGCACAGAGCTTTGGTATGATTTGAACATGGCCTGGCATAGGCAGGTGGGTACGTCGCTCATCTCAAAATCTTAGAGCCGCAGGTTCGAATCCCAATCACACCAAACATACTCGCCCGTTCAGACGTGGAGGCGTTACAAAGTAACAGTCAATTCCACTCATCGTTGGCCAAGAGTAGCCCAAGAGTTGGCGGTGAATGGTGATGACTAGCTGTCTTCCCTCTAGTCTTCCACAGCTGAATTAGGAACAGCTAGCGAAGATAGCCCTTCTGTAGCTTTGCGAGAAGTTTAAAAACAAACAAGAAAAACAAGGATCGAACACAAAGAACGTGTTCAAACCTGGATTGAATCAGTGTTTTATTGGTGCTTTAGACAAACTCAACCTGGATGTAATCGTGGCGATCCGCGATATAAATTGGCATATTTTTATCTATTTATTGAAGAAAGCTACAATTCTTTATATAAAACAGTGACATCAACATGCACAGATGGAGGATGGAAAACGTTTTGCATTGCACTATGAAGCAAATGTTTTTACCTTTTCTTGTTCCTGTGAAGAAAGTGTTACTTCCCAATTGCTTAGGCCTAAAGTAAATTGAAAAGACCTATTTTTCTCTTAAAACTTTGCTTTTGTGAACTGGGAGCATAAAACGAAAACATGATGTGAGACTATGTTTGGAGACTGATACGTGAAAGTGATTTACATTACAGTCACAAATCTCGAAAAACTATTCACTTCTAAATATTTTTGTATAACTATAGCATGTAAATCTTGATTCATATGTCGTTTTATTCAGACCTTATGTAAATGAAAATGTAGAAATTTGCCCGTTTTTACATAGAAAATAGGTTAGTTTCTAAATTTCATTCTCCACGTCACAAAAGCAAAGTTTGAAGGGAATAATGGCCAATTTTTGTACTTTTACAACATAAGGAATTAAAAAATAACACATACTACCCAGGAAGAAAATTTATGTTTCATATTGTAATTTACTTTGGGCCTAGTATATTAATACTTTAACAGAAACATTGAAACTAAGATGGTTTCTATGGTAGACCAAAAAAACTTTGTATCTATTCATGGTCGTTTTAATGATTGATGTTTACTTGTGTGTGTGTGTGTTTTTTTTTAATCAGTTAAAAGAAATTTGTATCCGTTAATAAAACTTTATTGCAATTTCGCGCAAAGCTACACGAGGGCGCTGTTGCAGTTAAATAATATTCGTGAGAAACTAAAGTCTTCAAGTGGAAATAAAAATAAATAAAAGAGAATAAAGTGGGAAGAACAAACCAGCGACCATTTGTTTTAGCAACTCTTTCCGTAATACGTGGAATCACTTTAATAAATTTGCAAAACACCTGTTACAGCATTCCCACTATTATTCGTTTTAAGAACACAGATACACTCTGTTGAAAGTGGTAATTATATGCCAATTCCGTTTTTGATATGGGTGGTATAGTGAACATTCTACTGAGATAACACAAGGCGGAGATAACAAGACAGTGTAATAAAAGAACAAACATTCGAACAGCTGTTTCTAGCTTGCCCAGATCGCAACAAGCTATACTGTACAACTGCCAATTAATATATTCGTGAAAAGGAATAGATGGATGTTTCGCAGATTGAATACGATATGAGATACCAGAGTTTATATTCAACACTGCGGGAACATTATAATAACAATTCGATATTTCTTTCAGTAACAGTCGGAAATATCCTTGACAGAAGAACATATTGTGACGTAATTTTAAAAATAGTAACCGTATTACAGGGCCTGTCAAATGCACAATTAACTGAGACAAAGTGTCAAGGGAAAGTGTTGTCACTGAACTTTTAAGTTTAACCCATATTTTACACGTTAGTTGAGTGTAAGATATGTTTGATCAAAATACTAGTCCTAATTTACAGAACACACAAGGATTTTCGCGTAGTGATACATAAATCAAGCAACAGTTACGTAAAGGAGAAAACACCTTGGTAATGCTGCTTAAGGAAGGTGTTACCTACACGTGTATTGCGTTATTCGTTATCTAATGTCGCTTAAATATGTCTGTTTGTTGAACACTCTTTACCAAGAAACACCCAAATAACATGAGCTTGTGTGAAAATAATTTACAGCGAGCATAAGTTGTATTTTTAGCGACTTTAACGTATTAAACGACATCTTCGATTACATTAATATTACTTCTTGCATTGTTTTTCTGTTAAAAAGTTAAACTGATTCGTTTGTTGTTTGCACAGAAATTAATTAATTTAACCACCGATAGAAGGACTTAAACCATAAATTTTATGTTTCCTGATCTCAATATACAGATTATGAATAAATTAATTCTTCAACAGAAATACGTTTTCGGACTGGAACTTAATAACGACAATAACTACCAGTAATTGGTGAGCTCATAGACAATAATACAGAAACTATATAATGAATATCAGACAAAAATCGTCTACTGTTACTAAAGTTTTGTGTACAGAGTGTCGTTTATTCAAAGTGTAGACTTGACAACTGTTATGGGATTTGTCTAACACTTCTAAGAAGAAACTTATGGAGATTATTTCATTTAAACTGATATATGCTTGTTTGTTTGTTTGTTTTTGAATTTCGCACAAAGCTACTCGAGGGCTATCTGTGCTAGCCGTCCCTAATTTAGCAGTGTAAGACCAGCGGGAAGGCAGCTAATCATCCCCACCCACCGCCAACTCTTGGTCTACTCTTTTACCAACGAATAGTGGGATTGACCGTCACATTATACACCCCCACGGCTGGGAGGGCCAGCAGGTTTAGCGCGACGCGACCCTCGGATTACGAGTCACACGCCTTACGCGCTTGGCCATGCCAGGCCTAAACTAATATAGCTTCCACTAGTTCTGTACTTGAAACTTGTAATCTTCAAACTTCCAATTAAATATTGTACTTCGTGCTGTTATATTCAAATTAAACACAATATATTAAACAAAATCTGTCATTCTTTCAACACCTACTTAAACACAATAGAATACATGTAAGGACGTATTCTATCCTATCATCTTCAAATTAAACAAAAAAGATTAAATGACAGGTCATATTTTATCCTGTTATATTCGAATTATACTCACTAGATAATAATTTCCTGGTAATTATGTTTATTATTTTCTAAACACTTGAACTGTAACACGAATATTAATATCTTAATGGTTTCCTATTTTGAAACGTTTTTTCCCTTCACACGGACATTAATTTACACAATGCATTATTTAGTTTGGTTGTAGAACCAAATGAAGTTATCTGCTGTGTCTACCTCAGAAGATGGTACGCCGGATTTTAACATTCGTCCCCTGAGAGAGAAGTTGCAATTTGCAGATCGTGGGTTCGAACCTTTGTCACCGAACATGCTCGCCTATTTAGCCACAGAGGCGATATAATATTTTGACCAATCCCACAATTCGTTGGTAAAAGAAGTAGCTCAATAGTTGGTGGTGGATGGTGATGACTAGCTGCCTTCCCTCTAGTCTCACATTGCTAAATTAGGAAACGCTAGCGCAGATAGCCCTGGTGTAGCTTTGCGCGAAATTAAAAGCAAACAAACCCACCGAGCGTGTGTGAGTGAAGTGCCACTGGGTCATCCAAATGTCCGTTTCCGTTGTTGTTGTTGTTGTTGTTTAGAATTAAGCACAAAGCTGCACAATGGGCTATCTGTGCTCTGCCCACCACGGGTCCGTTTCCGTTCCCAGATTTCAGATGATGTGGTTTTATGGAATAGGTCGGACGCTCCAATCACAGCAGCGATAAACTTGAAACCACATTTAAATGGAATAGAAAACTGCTGTAAGGAATAGAGAATCAACATAAACGCCCCTAAATCCCAAGTTATATTCTTCACAAAATCAAACAGAACAGCAAAAAGTCTTTAATATTAAACTTCTGTAGAAGTCTTCTCTAAGTAGCCAGACGAAACTGATTTCAGGGTTTAGCATACGAACCTAAATTAAATGTATGCAAATGATATTAAAAACAGAATCTGGCAAAGACCAAAGTTTGCACAACGTCTGACTGGCAACAAAAGGGGGCGCTCCAATCTGAAACATACTCCAAATAATATACAGAACTTACACTCATACATCCACTGGGTAGAGTGTGCCTGCCCAGCAGAGTTAAATGCAGTCAAATCAGACGTAAACAGGCTATAAACGACACAAAATTTAACAGACACTAGATCGTCCAGAAGTGCCATATGTATTCTTACCAAATAACATCACCGTGTTGTCAGACAGGCTTAACAACATATCAGTCGTCAAGAACACGTGGTGGTAATAGACCTAGGTATCTCGTCACTAAATCCATTAAGTAATCTATGGTCACCTACTATTGGGCAAACCGGTAGCAAGACATAGAGTGAACTTTATCTTAAAATTAATTTATTAATGTGTAAATATATGTTTTCAATTTACATTTATGGAGCTGTTTGGGAAAAAAAACACACTTTATGTTCACAAAGAAAACATAGAGTTTATGTCAGAACAAAATTGATGTTTGTATATCCCTGGACATGGTCTCAAATGACGCATGTAGTGATTGCGTGATGTATGAATGGGTTTTCTTGGCTACAAAAGAATACTTGACTGAAGCATTAATATGGATTTTGTCCAACACACAAGAACTAAATCAATGGTCAAGGAAAGAGGTGGAGCTCCAGGTGAAACTGATCCTCCAAGGTCATATGACAAACAACAAACAAATAAAGGTATACCCGATCCTCACAGGGCACGTGACCAAACAACAACCAAATAAAAATGCACCTGATCCTCACAGGTCACGCGACAAACAACAACCAAATAAAGGTGTATCCGATCCTCACTGGTCACATGACCAAAAATAAACAATTAAAGGTTTACCTGATCACCCCAGATCACATTACCAAATAACCAAATGAAACAACACGTAACTATTACACTATGTAACACAAATTTTGTTCCTGGATAGTATGTGTTATTTCTTAATTGTTTGTGTAGTAAAAGTACTGAAAATGGCTATTATTTCCTTCAAACTTTGTTTTTGTGACGTGGAGAATGAAATTTAGAAATTAGCCTGTTTTCTCTGTAAAAACAGCCAAATATGTACATTTTCATTCACATAAGGTCTGAATAAAACAAAATATGTATCAAGATTTACATGTATTTATACTAAAGTTATTCAAAAATGTTTAGAACTGAGTAGTTTTTCGAGATTTACGACTGTAATGTAAATCATTTTCACCTATCAGCCCCCAAATATAGTCTACCATCATGTTTTCGCTGTACGTTCCCAGGTCACAAAAGCAAAGTTTGAAGAGAAAAACAGGTCTTCCACATTTACTTTGGGCCTAAGCAATTGGGAAATAACACTTTCTGCCCAGGAACAAGAAAAGGTAAAAGAATTATCAGGTAGTAAGTACTAAATAAATTTATCTAATATTATGAGCCTTTAGTAACTGTAAGCAATCAGTACCATGGTAACGTAACCGTTGTTCCCTCCTAAAGTTTTATAACAACAAACGAATCTCCAAATACAGAAACAAGCGATTCTTAACGCATCACGTGTCTATGACGAAATAATAACTCCGCACCTTGAGAACTTCACCAACTAACATTTGGAGATGATGTGGGGTGGGGGTCAGAGTTAACGATAATTAGACCTGGGTTAGTAGTTGGAGAATTAATTATTTCTATCGAATATTGTAAAACATGATTAGCAGTTAACAAGTATCCGTCGCTCTCCCTTTCTCTCTGGGCCCTGGCATGGCCAGGTGGGTTAAGGCGTTGGACTCGTAATCCGAGGGTCGCGGGTTCGAATCCCGGTCGCACCTAAAAGAGCATGCTCGCCCTTTCAGCCTTGGGGGCATTATAATGCGATGGTCAATCCCACTATTTGTTGGTAAAAGAGTAGTCCAAGAGTTGATGGTGGGTGGTGATGACTAGCTGCCTTTCCTCTAGTCTTTTATTGCTAAGTTCGGGACGGCTAGCGTAGAAAGTCCTCGAGTAACTTTCTGCGAAAATTAAAAACGAACAAACAAAACTCTTTCTCTCTCTTAACTTGTAGTCATGGTTTGAGATTCAATCGGCTATTTCAGAGTCAACGGTTTTTTTGTTTTTGGACTTTTGTGCTCGAATTTCATGTTCGTCATGTAATAGTTTGGAATGCAAACGATCCTTTCCAACCAACATCTGGTGCACACTATCAAGAAAGAAATGTATTGTTGTTGGAATATTTTGTCACTTCAATCTTCAAAAGTGTATCAGAAGCTAAGCAGATGTCTTGTCAGTCATAACGAATCTCCAACTTTCACAAGAAAAATTATGTTGTGTGTTTAATCTTGAAATAAAACGAGCAGAAATGTTCCCTTCTGTCTGAAACGACGTGTAAAGAAAATAGTTTTTCATATCAAATTGTACATTTTGTTTTAGTAATTAAACTTCTCCATGAAGTCACAGGGGACGATACCAGTAGTGGGAAAAATGTTGATTGTTAAGATAGAAAACCATGAAATAATGTTACATTGGTTTGTTTGTATGTTTTATAATTAGGCACAAAGCTACACAGGGGGCATCTGTGCTGTGTTCACCACAGGTATCGAAATCCGGTTTCGAGTAACGTGAGTGTGCAGACGTATCGCTGGGCCGCTGGGAGGCATATTACATTTTCATAAATAATACTTAATAGCTAATTAAAATGTTTTAATTTATACATTTAATATCAACTGTTGCGACATTGTAATGTTACTATTTCAGAGAATTCAATTAATAAGTTCAAGTCACTTATTCACTTTTTAACTAAAAATGTTACGTTACATTTGGAATGTTTGTTTGTTTATAATTTTTGATGACAAAGTGACGTGAATGTTCGCTATTAAAAAATAGCGAATATGTAATTGCAGAATAAATCTTAGAGAGAGAATAAAACTAAAAGATCTAATCTGAAGACAATCATAACATATAAAAACAGACGTTGTAATTTCTAATGTTAAACACAAACTGTGTTCAACCATCACTCATAAGCCTAAATTACAAATCCAACAATCTACTTGGTTTTATCACGATTGGCTTACATTATTCAGCCCAATAATTTCATAAAGAAACATTAGATAATCTGTAGACAGGTTTGTTTCAAATAATGCTTTTGAATTACAGACTAAAGAGAACACAGCTGGTAAACAACATCCACAAACAAACCTCAGGACACTCTAATCGAATATATGGACTGGATCGTCAAAGTGAGGGAATCATTTTTTTCAAAGGTACTCGAACCATGAACTCTCGGATTAAGGCTAACTGCAAGGGCATGTCTAGTCCTGTGTGATGAGGACTTAATATATCAGTTATTGGTTTGATAGTAACTAACAATAATAAAGTAAAACCAGACACCAGAGTGCTTCACATTTAACGTTGGTAAGGTGCAACATTAACATACGACAGTAACTGACAGGAAGTTGGAAACTTCTGTTAACCTCACCTGTACAATTCGTAGCACATGAACACTGAAATGATAAACATCACGTGCGATATAAATTAAGCCTACGGGTTTCGGTTTACACACACACACACACATGTTTAGCTACTCAAACCCAAATTCAAAACTCCGAACCTAAGGCGTCTGAAAGAATTCAATAATTAATAATTTATTTTACGATCCCTTGATCTAATATGAGCAGTTTACAGTATTTTTGCTCTATGACTCAGTTAAAATGGATCGAATTTTGACACAACTTGGTGGACATGTTACTTCTTATTGTTCTGCCAAAAGAGGTTCGTGTCCGTCGAAAATGGCGAACAAATAGACACATTTTCGTATTATTTGATAGCAGAATATAACCAACGCTAAGTGGCAAAAGGTGAGTCTCCTAGCGAGAGTACCAGTAGTTAAAATTACGTTAAATATCTGGACTTATCGTAGGATAAAAATTCTATGATCAGTGAGTGGTCTGTGTAATACACACAGGTCATGTCAAGTCACTTGTCTTTTCCGTTAGTTTAACCACGTACAAACCTTAGACTGAGTTCACTTTTACTGATATGAATAATGCCAGATGCATAAATAATACACGATCCATCTTAATGTTAATTGTAAAATGGAACTTATTTATTGGTCGGATGTATAAATATTTGCTACTGAGAAAATACAACTGCTTGTGATCAACAAGAAAAACACGTGATAAACATATATATATCAGACTCAACAACAAAACCCTCGAAAACTAATTTCATAGCAAAAATTATTGTTTGTTTTTTGAATTTTGCAGAAAGCTATTGTATTAAATGTTGATATGACAGAAAGTAACTTTTATTTGCATTAAATGTTGACATGACAGTAAGTGACTCTTATTGTATTAAACGTTAACATGACAGTAAGTAACTCTTATTGTATTAAACGTTAACATGACAGTAAGTAACTCTTATTGTATTAAACGTTAACATGACAGTAAGTAACTCTTATTGTATTAAACGTTAACATGACAGTAAGTAACTCTTATTGTATTAAACGTTAACATGACAGTAAGTAACTCTTATTGTATTAAACGTTAACATGACAGTAAGTAACTCTTATTGTATTAAACGTTAACATGACAGTAAGTAACTCTTATTATATTAAACGTTAACACGACAGTAAGTAACTGTTATTCAGGTTCAAGATGAGCTAAGTTTGGTTTTGTTTATCTTTACGACATCCTTTCCCGCTTTTCCACTCTTAAACTAGAAGGAAAGCAATTATTCAACAGTTCTTATTTCGAAATCTTGGGTTATTTTAATCGAACGCTGGGATTTGATCTTCACTCTTAGAACTCGTTCATGTTCTCGGAGTACTGCAGGCGTTTTTGTTTTAACAGGAACGACACACTCCAATCAAGAGACTGAGAGAGACGATATAACCAGATAACTTACACTTCACTTATGAACTGGTCAGCTTCCGAAAGAAGACACTTATTGTGAGAAATATTAATTTCTGAAACCAGCACAGTTCTTTGGAATATACATAACTTCTGAAACAGGTTATTGGAACAGGTTATTGTTGATTAAGAACTTAACAAAATAGAAAAATAAAAAAAACAGTTACATGAAAATTGACTTATATTATAAAGGAGGTACTCCGTATAAGGAAATAAATATAACTCGGTCTGAAGTGCCGACAAAGTTATATTTTAAACAGCACGTGCATAAGTTCTGAAATGTTATACCTAGTTTAACGAATTTGGCAACAAACAGACAGTCTGGGCGCATAACCTAAGATGGGACAGCCAAATGAAGCCTGTCTCATTGGAAATTGCTGTCTCTCTCGTATTAAAGTCGTAACTCAGGTAGGTGTGGCTAGGTATATCAAAGCACATGTAAGTCATACATTATGTATGTAAAAGTCGACGTTGTGACGCGGTAAACACGGGATAGGCCACATCTTTGGAAAACAACATAAGTACACACTTACACACACAGGAGG
This sequence comes from Carcinoscorpius rotundicauda, assembly GCA_011833715.1. NCBI lineage: Eukaryota > Metazoa > Arthropoda > Merostomata > Xiphosura > Limulidae > Carcinoscorpius > Carcinoscorpius rotundicauda. Next base: position 10,194,650 of record CM022400.1, on the reverse strand, counting down.
ACGATTTTGTCCCATAAGTCATTGCGCATGGGTGACACGTTGTAGTGGTAAAGGCTATAGTGCAAGGATGTGATGAAAAGAGACGCCATGTGCTATTCAAATGATTGAGAGATTAAGCCTTGGGGCCAGATATAAACCAAGTACGATTATTTTTTGCTCAGTTTTGTTTTATTCTTACAGTATACGTTTCTTCGAACAAATTCAAATTTTTGGAAGACAGTGGTTGACATATTTGGAAACACAATTCTTCATTCTCGATCAGGTTCAAGATATTGACGTTTTGATCTTTGAACTCCTAATTTTTGTTTTGACTTTTCTCACGTGATTCGTTTTCTTTAATTTTCCTCTACTTATTCCATGTACGTGAAAACAAATCGAGTTTCACAGACATTAAATCTAAGACTTTTGAGCTTTTTTTAGTCAAATTATAACCAATGAAACACTAGAGGGAAGACTCAAACAATCATTTTCCAAACTCAAACACTTTCATTACGCAAGGTGGTGTTACGTAGAGCATTACATTGTCCTGCTACTGTTATTCTGCCATTGGAGTAGTTTATCAATAAGCATCACAGGTGTTGTTTTGTTTCTAACCTTCGACTCCGAGAAAATTAAAATGCGATGATGCATTCAGTGAATTTTTCTACACAGTTAGTGACAAAATTAAAATGTGGGACCCGACATGGTCTGGTGTGTTGAGGCGTTTGATTCGTAATCTGAGGGTCACGGGTAAAAATTATCGTCGCACCAAACATGCTCGTCCTTTCAGCTGTGGAGGCGTTATAATGTTACGGTCAATCCCACTATTCGTTAGTGAAATAGCAGCCCAAGAGTTGGCGGTGGGTGTTAATGGCTATCTGCCGTCCGTCTAGTCGTCTATAAATAAATTAGGGGTGCCTAGCGCAGATAGCTTTCTTGCAGCTTTGCGCGAAATAAAAAATAAACATATAATTAATATGAGACGAAATATTTAGTGAATTTTCAAGAACACAAGAATAATGAAAGAGAGATACTCAAACGCTACAATGTTTTAAATGTTTGTTTGGTACATGTCGTTATATAATACTGCCCCAAGTTTTAAACATACGTATTTTATTCGGTATTATATTATAAATCCCCAATTACTAGACATTCGTATTAAGAAACGAATTGTTCTAATGGTTCAAATATTTAAAACAAGTATTGTGTAAGCAATTATATTCTAATTTGCATGAGAATTTCATAAAATATTTACCAAACATTGTATCTTGACATGAATAATAAATATTTCACATTAGTTTTCTTTCCAAGTTTTATTCGACTAAACAAATGTGTGCGAACGCTTTTCCCAACAGAGACTACGTCGAATAAGAAGCATGATATATGTATATATATATAAACACTGGTGGCCACAAATTGACCTAATATATATGTATGTATGTATATACACTGGTGACCACAAATAGACCTTATATATATATATATACATATATAAAACTGGTGGCCAAAATCTTAAGGCCAATAAACATAAAGATAAAATATCCATTTTGCGTTGTTAGACTCAACCACTTGTTTGAGTGGAGCTTCGAAAGATGAAAATAAAAAAGTGAAAAATTAAAATAGTAAACCTTTTTAGAATTTAATAAAGAAAATGTGAACGCTAAGAAATTAGACTATATACTAGCTGGTCAAAAGTTTAAGACCACTCTGAAACGAAGCGTTAATCGGAAAACATGTGAGGAAATTAAGTCATTTGTGTTCAAGAATTAACGTTGTCAACATCTTCCACTGACATCTCCTATGTTATATTGGGTAAAACATGGGAAAGACCGAAAAGTTGACAGAGTTTGAACGTGACAAAATTTTCGAGCTGCAAAAGCAAGGTCTCTCTGAACGTGCCATTGCTGATGGGATTGGGTGTTGTAAAATTGCTGTTGCAAATTTTTTAAAAGACCCTGAAAGATTCGGAACGATAATTTCAAGTGATCGGCCCAAGAAAATTTCGCCGACGATCGAGTAGAAGGATTCGACGGGTTGTCCAGTAAGACACCAGCCAATCGTCGAACCAGGTTAAGGCCCTAACGGACGCAGAATGCAGCTCAAGAACTATAAGACGGCATCTACGAGAGAAAGGCCTTAAAACCGTAAACGTCTTCAAAGGGCACGCCTCCTTCCACACCACGAAGTAGCTCAGTTAAACTTTGTTGAAAAGCACCAAACATTGGACGTAGAAAAGTGGAAGTTTTTGTTCTCTGATGAGAAAAACTTTCCAACGTTACTGGCACGATAAGGACATCCCTACGGTGCCATTTTCTACACGACACCGTGAAGGAGATTCCATCATGATCTGGGGTGCTTTCTCCTTCCACAGAACAATGGAGCTTCAGGTTATACAGGGGCGTCAAACAGCAGCTGGCTACACTGGCATGTTTGGGAGAGCATCCTTATTGACTGAAGGCTTTCGTTTGTGTGGAAATGATTGGATCCTTCAGCAGGACAACGCTGAAATCCATAATGCCCGCAGGACAAATTACGTGATTATTTTGGACTATCCAGCGTGTTCGCCCGAACTGAACCACATTGAAAATGTTTGGGGGTAGATAATAAGGAAAGTCTATAGAAATGGACGTCAATTCCAAACAGTGCATAATCTTCGTGAAGCCATCTTTACCACTTCGAATAACATTCCAGCCAGGCTTCTGCAAACGCTTATATCGACCATGCCAAAGCGAATGTTTGCAGTTATTCGCAATGACGGCCGTGCAATTCACGACTGAGATCTCTTGTTGGGTACCTCCTAGCCTGTTTAGGACTTCTTTTTGGTATGGTCTTAAACTAGTCTATTGGTATTTTGATAAAGAATCATAAAAATGACAATTTTTGTAAAATAAGACTGTTATATTTGTTTGTTTGTTTATATTTAATTTCGCGCAAAACTACACGAGGGTTAGCTGCGCTGGCCGGCCCTAATTTAGCAGTGTAAGGTTAGAGAGAAGGCAGCTAATCATCAAAACCCATCGCCAACTTTTGGGCTACTTTTTTACCAACGAATAGTGGAATTGACGGTCACATAATAACGCCTACACGGCTAAAAGGTCGAGAATGTTTGGTGTGACCGTCAGGTTACGAGTCAAGTGCCTTTACCACCTGGCCATGCTGGGCCAAAAAATGTATTTCACACCTTATTTAACAAATTAATGATGAATTGTTTTAATTCATAAGTAGTCGGAGTTGTATCACCTGGAGTTGCTGTTGTTACTGAAATAAGTATTTACTGTGCATTTTTAAGTCAGAGTAGAGATAGAAACAAAAGTGTAAAAAGAAATAAACTGGAACAGAATTACTCAAGTAGCGTGTTGGAGAACAATAGAAATAGCATAGTCTTTTATAAAGATCCTAGGTGAACATATTCAAAGAATTACGTCGTATAATATCAGAGGAGTTACAGTTTTACCATCCATCTCCCCTTAATGGGCACGGGTGTGGTCTTGTTGAGAGTTCTAGATTTTGGTGTTGGCGAGTCGAGTTCGAATCCGTGCTGTACCACAAAATGCTCCTTCCTCTTTAATGTATAGGCGCTTTAAAAGAGTGACAGTCAGTTTTTAGATGATGGTGGAAAGGCGCTGCCATAAGAGTGACAGTCAGTTCCTTGGATGATGGTGGAAAGGTGCTGCCAACTGGCTTTCTTTCCTCTGGTTAGTAGTTGACAATAAAGACTGCAACAAATAGCCTCAGTATATTTTTGTCATAAATAAACAAAAAACACATTAAACGTAAAATATCGCTCAGCTCAGTTTAAGAACCTAATTTAGAACACCTTACATGTATACTTATTGAGAATATATATTTAATGAAAAAAAAGTCGACCGGAAATACAACGCAAGTACTGGGAAAAGTTTCAGTCATTTAGTCTGTTGCGCTAAAACTTCCTTTAAAATAGGAGAAAAAAACTTTTGAAAATTGTAACCCTTTTTTTCGCAGATCATTTGGTACCAAAATCAATTTTTCTGTCTCTTTTAAGTAATCGAATATTCTGAAATGTATTAAAATTACAGGCCCGGCATGGCCAGGTGGTTAAGGCACTCGACTCGAAATCCTAGAGTCGCGAGTTTGAGTCTTTTTTGTTTGTTTGTTTTGGAATTTTGCACAAAGCTACACGAGGCCTATCTGTGCTAGCCGTCCCTAATTTAGCAGTGTAAGACTTGAGGGAAGGCAGCTAATCATCACCATCTACCACCAACTCTTGGGCTACTCTTTTACCAACGAAAAGTGGAATTGACTGTCACATTATAATGCCCCCACGGCTGGGAGGGCGAGCACGTTTGGCGCGACCCTCAGATTACGAAGCGCACGCCTTAACGCGCTAGGCCATGCCAGGCCCATAGTTTGAGTCCACGTCACACAAAACATGCTCGCCCTTTCAGCCTTGGGACGTTGTAATGTGACAATTAATCCCAATATTCATTGGTAAAAGAGTAGCCCCAAGACGTGGCGATAGGTAGTGATGACTAGCTGCCTTCCCTCTAGTCTTACATTGCTAAATTAGTGACGGCTAATGTAGATAGCTCTCGTGTAGCCTTGCGCGAATTTGTGTATATATGCGTATAAGAGTTGAATTAATATATCTTCATTTTTTTTTAAATAACGTATTTATACAACTCACGCGCGAATTTCAACTTCATAAAAGTTGTTTGGTTTTAATAATGGATTTTTAATTATTCAACTTGTCAGATTTTGAAAATAACATTCAATTATTATTCCATCATGCAGGGATTTTTGTCAGTCGGAAGAAAAAAATTGCTACTTAGATCAGATTATTATTTCGTTTACCAGAGTAAACATTTTTTTTATTATTATGTTCGCTGTTGGTATAGAGAAATCTACAGCCAGTGGTTGTCAACATTTTAAGTATAACAAAATATGACCAAATTTCAGTGAAAAAGATTCATTTATGCAAAAGAACATATGACGTTTTGTGAAAAGTCCGTACGTGTTGGAGAAATATGGATATCATTTTCGGATTCAGCATACAGGAATTTTATTATAAAATATAGAGATGGAGAGACTTAGATGAGACAACAGTTGGTACTAGCTTTAAGTAAGGCTTAAACCATCGAACCTGAAACTTCTTAACTAGCACGTTAAACATGAAATACTTTAATATTGCAGGTAGTTCATGGAGGAAATATGTTTGTTAATTCTGTACTCACATGATGTGTTTCGGGACATGTGGCGGCTTCCTTTTGTTGAATTTAACGCAAAGTCACTTTGAGGTTACCTGAACTAGTTGTTTCTAATTTATAAAATGGACTGGGAGGGAAGCGGTTAGTCAATACCACTAACCACCAACTAGCTGATGGGCGGTTATCTGTCAACAAAACCTGGAATTGACAATAACATCATAGCGCTTCTTCTGTGAAAGGCAAGCATGTTCTGTGATGGGATTCAAACCCAGTCCCAAAGGTTACAAGACAAGTGATTTAGTTACCAGACCATAACAGATCGTTTCGTGGATAGCCAGCTCTTACAAGAACATGTCACTGACCAGATGAAAACTTGGTAATACAGAAGAGTAACATGCAACCAAACGGGTGTTTCTATAAAAGTGTCTCAAAATACATCGGCATCAAGGTTTCCACACCATATTATTATTGGTGAATTTAAATACACAGTAGCCACGCAGTTGTTGATTTTATGAAACCCAATATGAGATATTTCGAGTTAGAAATAGAGCAGGATGACAGTAAGGAGTCTCTTGTGATTCAATCAGTCCAAATACTTCATTTTATTGGCTGTGCCAAAAAATACAGTTGAAGTTTAGAAACTACGAACAATGCCTTATCTGCTTCCAAGGCCACACAACCTTTTCCAATTTTCATGATAACAAGCAAGTTATTCACGTGTTACGTCATCTAGTATGTGAAATGGATGGAAATATACACAGTACTAAGTAATACCGCGCCAAAATGTAGCTAATGTTGTCCTAATTTTTACAGTAACGGCTGAGAGATTCATGTGCATCATGGCGGAAACTTTGATGCGTTTCTGGTCACGGAGTTGCACAGATTCGTTCAATATCTAGAGAAAAAGATAAATTCTAATCATTCACATTTAGGTGGATTAGCTGAAATAAATGTTCAAGCAGTAAATAACACGTAAACGATTTCATGGAATATAATATGACAGACAGCATTCAATTTATCCGAGCCATCTGCGGACAAGAACTGTGGCAGATCATATCTACTGACTGTGAGTTAATCACAAACCATTCACAGACAAGCATTTTAACAGACTGTCCACTCACCGTGAATTAATCTCAAACTATCTGTTTTCAAGCATTGTAACAGAAAATATTCACTAACGGGCTGCTTGTAGGTGAACAGTGTTAAATTGGCTAAAGCAAGTCAAGATCGGTTGCGAAAAGACTCACTAGATGGAAAAATATAAGCACTTAGTTATATGACACTGAAGTAAAATTCTTCAATATTTAATGTATAGGAAAATGAAAGCTGAAAAAAATCCAGACGAAATGAAAGAGACACTGGTCATCTCCCGATAGAGATCACAACTTACAAAACTTTGTTTTCCTGACATACGTGATTGTTGTCTGCACAGTGTTGGATGAATAATATAATAAAAGGCATATGTAAGTTTGTGGTTCTTCAGATGTCTCTTTGCTCTGAGCATTTAAAATATAGACTGATAATTAACATCAACCACAGCCAAAAGACGACCAAGCAGTATTACGAAGATATCTAAACTGGCGAGTGAAACCAGAGAATCTTATGATTGTTTGCAATTAATCTTAGTGCAATACGATCGTGGTTACTGTTTAAAGTTCAGAAAAAAACAAAACAGTATCGCAATCAAATGTTCAATGAAGGTATTTTTGCTTAAATAGAGGAACGTGGACATTTATGGCTGAGCGGGGTGATAACGGAACTTCTGTGAGTGAAAACATTATGGACTGGATACAATTTGGTCAAGACATCTACAAACATCATATCTGGACAACTACAGATTCGAACAGTGACTTGGGAACGTGGAGGTTATATGAAACTGGTATAAAGTTTCAAGATTTGTCTCTGAATCTCTTTAGTCCATATCAGTACTAGTGTCAAGCCTCATCTTCGTTTAATAGATGAGTTACAATTAGTTAGAAAAATGACTAAACCAGCGTCAGTAACATCTCTCAGCAAGCCTTAATTAATAATTATCCTCTGAAAAACTTGAAAATCCAACGATAGCCATCAACAGATCATATATCAGCCATGTAACATTATCTTTAGTTGTCTTTCATGCCAATAATTCATCAGCCACGTAACATTATGTTGTCTTCCATGCTAATAATCCATCAGCCGTGTAACATTATCTTTTAGTTGTCTTCCATGACAAGAATCTATTAGCCGTGTAACATTATCTTTTAGTTGTCTTCCATGACAAGAATCTATTAGCCGTGTAACATTATCTTTTAGTTGTCTTCCATAACAAGAATCTATTAGCCGTGTAACATTATCTTTTATTTGTCTTTCATAACAAGAATTCATCAGCCGTGTAACATTATCTCTTAGTTGTCTTCCATGCTAGGAATCCATCAGCCGTGTAACATTATCTTTTAGTTGTCTTCCGTGCATAGAATCCATCACCTGCTTTTAGTTACCTTCCAGCAGTCAACCATACTAAACAGTGTTTATATGTATGAAATGACAAGAACAAAATTGAAACATTTGTGTTTTTGGAGCATAATGACATCTGTTAATTTTTTTTTCTTTAACCCTAAAATAACCAAATACTGTAAGTTCTTTTGTTTTAACGGTAGCTGTTGAATGAATTTAGAAAATTTAGGATATTGTTGAACTAACGTATAAAAAACAACATGAAATAATTTTCATTGGACAATTATTGATAACAAACACCTTTGGAGCTTGTAACAATAATGTGTTTCCAAACAGTTCTCCAGACCATTCTGCCTCTTTCACATTTCAAGAATATACGGCTCAGATCGCTTCAACTGACTCTTTATTAGTAAGTAGGGAAGTAAGACATTACATTATAATCCCGGTAAAATGGTTCTATTTTGATTAATTCAATAATGGTCACTTCGGGCACGTTGTCACTCGGAGTACTAGAGAGAGACGGTAGAAAGAAATTCTGTTTCGTGTCCCTGATAAGAATCCTATCTCTTTATTTAGTTGAAATTTCTCACTCCACTGGTTATCTGTTTGATTAGTGCAGTAAATGGAACAGTTTAAATCGAATAACTTTTATTTGATCTTTAAAGTTACGGTTGCTCATATCAATCCAAGCTTCATGGTTTTATTTTGAATTTTGCGCAAAGCTACACGAGGGCTATCTATGCTAGCCATCCCTAATTTAGCAGTGTAAGACTAGAGGGAAGGCAGCTAGTCACCACCACCCACCGCCAACTCTTGGGCTACTCTTTCACCAACGAATAGTGGGACTGACCGAAACATCATAATGTCCCCAAGGCTGAAATGGCGAGCATGTTTGGTGTGACGAGGACTCGAACCCGCGACCCTCGGATAACGAGTCGAGAGCCTTGACCACCCGGCCGTGCCAAGCCCCCTTCCTCCTTCACGGTAACACATCTTTGATACCGTAAGTATCGCCGTACATGCAAATGGAAACACCAACAATAAACCTTTATGTTACATTGAAAATGTATTCAGATCACGTTAAATAACAGTAGTTCTTTTTATTTGTTGTTCTATTTTTGGTGGAGACTTTTTGTTTTCTCGATAATACGTGAACAAAAAAGTCTTAAACGTCACCTAATTTTACAAATCCAGAGCAAAGCCGTTTTTCGGTATTATTTTTTAGCTATTAAAAATTAATTCGGGTAAAAATATTTTATTTAGATTTACAAACGAAAATCTTCGCAGCTCTAGATCCAACTGTAATTGTATCAAGTCTAAAAATCTCAGTTCGTATCACACATTCCATAAGGAACGTTATGCATGCGTGGAGAAAAACAATACAAAATAAAACACGATAAAAGTCAAGTCAGTTTATTTCATATTAATTTTGAAATAACAAAGCAATAAATATCTGGCTTGAGCCCTTTTGTTATAACTTTTTCGAGAGTATCAACTGCAATACAGTGACAACTGTTTTAGTTAAACACAATTAAAAAATTATCAGTCTTAGTTCGAGATTAATAAACCTAGCTATACTGGTAATTATTTTAACCAAACTCAGTTCCACAGAAACTAGGTTATCAAACGATGCACTCTTTATGAATAGCTTGAACTTCAAAGGTTTGTTTTGATTTTGATTTTAACATGTTTATCTGAAGTTAAGCATATTGCAACACATATTTCACACCAGGTGTATCAAAACCCGGCTTCGAGTCTTGTAAGCTCGCAGACATGCCGTTGTACCACTGGAGGCTTAGTTAATATGAGTCGATTTGTTTTTATTATAAGTTACAAATCTGGATGTCAGTGATATACCGTTATGAAATATTGTAAACGTAGCTATCTTTAATGACTCTTTTTAAACTGTGAACATAACGTGTCGTTAAAATGAGAAACCACCACGGAAGTTGTGTCTCAACTCCTTCTTGTGTCTAAACAAACTAAGGAGTTCTCTTGAGTTGCTATAACTAATTCTAGCTAAAATATTCAGTTGTATTCGGAGTTATTTTATAAACAAAGCCAGACAACCAGCGAGAATACGGACCGTATCTTCCTTAGTTTGTTCTTGTTTTCTCAATAAGGAGCTGGCTACACGTAGAGTTATCTACACTCTGGAGTCGAACTCCGGACTTCTGAGTTTTATTTTTTTTGTACCTCCTCCGCTGATTCGACGGAAGGCTCAGGTGCACTGATGTATTGTTGACGCACGTGCTGTATTGATGATATCTGAGTGCTGACGACACACATGGTATGCTATATCATACACATGTTGATGATGTCTCCGCTGTGTTTATGACACAATATATGGGATATGGACGACTTACAAACAAATAAATCAATACCATACTTTAGAAACTTTGTATCCATCCGCCGAAAATAGAACAGTCTGATGAGATATCACATGATACAGAAAGAATCTACTTTACTGAAGGAAAGTGCTAAGGAAAGAAGTCATCGAATTGATTTCTTTATTAAAGTAGTCTTTAAGGTCATCGCTATGATCGAGTTCACGTAAAATACATTCCATTTCAAAGTCAACAGAACATACGACATTTATTTGAACAAAAACAAAGTCACAAATATGGGATAAAAATTTTTTTAAATGTTCGTAAATATCGTGTGAAATTTGCTTATTAGACTCTACATATTTATATCGGGGTCACTAAAGCTCTGTACTGAGACAACCAGCTTCTGTTAACAACTGGATGTTTTACTACCATTGGACACCAGTGACAAACAAGACACGTTTTAATACAGAATGCTCCAATTGGCGGGCCGCGTCTCTCTCTCTTCACGACTGGTGATTGATTTTATCTGGTTCGCCTGCTCGTAATTAATCAAGTTTGATTTTAGATTCATGAAATTGACTCACAAATGAACTTCAGTAAAAAAAAAAACTCCAGGTCGGCCCTCATAAGTAAAATACTGGACCACCCTGCTTTAGAGCAGAGGGTCTATTTGAGAAGTTGATACGTTTTAGAACCAAAAACTAAACTTTTGAGTTCAGCATACACTCTAAAATGATATATGATACATGTCAAATAGTATATATGAGCCAACCTCCTTTCAACTAAATTATGCACATATGCGTCTATATGTTGTCTTTAGACATGCAAAGGTTTGTGTTGTTACCCAATAGAAAACTTGTGTTGTGGCTTAAAGTCCTTGTGTTTTACTGCGCGTGAAGGACTGTATTTTACTGATTTTGTTTACTTTGTTACCAAACCTAATCTTATCGAAACAGCAAGAATGTAACGTTGTCATGGTTAAAATATATGTTGGTCATAATAATTTCTGTATGAAAAAATCAATACGAATAAGTGCGAGATAAGCTAGCTGTTCTCTGCCCACCACGGGCATCAAAACCCGATTTCTATTAGTATTAGACCTCAGACATACTACTGAGTCACTGGGGAGGTGCTGATACGTTCCATTTTGTGATGTTATTTACATCTGCTTAAAGGGGAGTTAAAGGAGGGTGATATAAATGATCACAAAACTTTTTTTTGACGGCAGGTTTTATCCTTCCTCAGGCGGGGGAGGGGCGAGCGTTTCTTATACAGCCTACTAGTGTGCCGATCTAAACACGCGAATGGTGTTTGGAGATTTGCCACTACATGGCAAGGTGGTTAAGGCGTTTGACTCGTAATCCTAGTGTTGCTAGTTCGAATCCTCGTCACACCAAACATTTTCGCTCTTTCGGCAGTGGGAGCGTTATAATGTGTAGGTCAATCCCACTATTCGTTGGCAAATGAGTAGCCCAAGAGTTGATAGCGGGTGGTGATGACTATTTGCTTTGCCTCGAGATTTATACTGCTAAATTAGGAAATGCTAGCGCAGATAGTCCTCGTGTAGCTTTGCGCGAAATCAAACCAATTTTTGAAAATCAAAAACAATCTTTAGATATTTAATATATTCAACGTACGTTACATTTTGACTTGATACAACGTTTGAAAAGTAACTAAGGTTATTTTTGCGATCACTGAGTTATTCATTCTTGTTATTTCTCAAAAACAAAATTACAAAAATAGTAGTCCGGAAACCATGTTTGCAGAACCGGATGAAAGTAAAGACAATACACTCATATATTAAATAAAACGTAAGTAGTCAAATTACAATGTTGTTTGCTTGTTTATTGTTAAGCACAATAAATGCTTTCCTTACAACGGATATCGAAACACGATTTGTGACGTTGCAAATTTCAGACTTAATACTAAACCACTGGGAAACTAACAGTTCTGAGTGTCTTCTCTTGTGACACTACACTTTTAAGTGCTACAAAAATACTGCTGAAATGTAAACTATTTGGTGGTTCCCAAATTTCCTACATATATGTAAAAGAAATAGCTCGTTGAAAAAACAGATAAAATCGTTCTTAACGCACTAAAACCTTAAACATGGTAAAACAGTAAACGCTTAATTAAAGAAATAAAACACAAGGAGCGAATATTGTGTATAGAATATCTGTTGCACGTTCTCGGTAAGTACGCTAGTTTCTTGTCTTGATAAAATACGATACCTTTAATATACCACCAACACTCACCTTTAACTTTCTATCACCTTGATGGTGTAGACCAACAGACAAGGCTTGCTGCGTATGGTTGACGTATAAGCTATGTGAGCTGAAGTCTAGTCAAGTTACGAGATCTTTGGAAATTAACTTGAAATATTTCATTTTGACTCTTAAAACGTGGAGGAACAAGGGTTAAATTAATCACTTTCAGAATTTTAAGTGCCTGTCAAATAAACGATAAAGAAAGTTAAATTACAAAAAAGGTTGGTTGGCTTCTTTCACAAAATTCCCAAATAATCGACAAAAATGTCGTTTAATGAAATACGACTCATAAAAAAAAACGAAATCATTGACTGTAAAAAAAATATTATAAATCAAACTGAATATTTTTATTTTTCATAAAACGATATTTTATGAATGAAAGATGTGTTTTGTAGTTTACATAAATTTAATGTTGCTTTTTAGCGTAAAGCTACGCGATAGCATATTTACGCTTTGTTCACCAAAAAGAATCGTACTCTATAATTAAGTGTTGTAATTACGTAAAACTACTAACCGACGGAGTGTTTGTTTCTTTCTTTCTTTTTGAATTTTCGCACAAAGCTACTCGAGGGCTGTCTGTGCTAGCCGTCCCTAATATATTAGTGTAAGACTAGAGGGAAGGCCAACCGCCAGCTCTTGGGCTACTCTTTTACCAACGAATAATGGGATTGACTGTCACAATATAACGCTCTCACGGCTGAAAGGATGAACATGTTTGGCGTGAAGGGGATGCGAACCCGCGACCATCAGAGTACGAGTCACACGCCTTAACACGCTTGGCGATGCCGGGCCCCAATGGAGTGGACAATTACAATTGGATGGAGGCGAGAAATAATTTAATAAACTGTTTGGCCTGTCCTGCAATAATTATGCACATTAATATAGATTTAGTAACTTCCACCATAAACCTTAAAATTCCCTTATTTTTTCTGTTTAATATATCTATAATTAAAACTGTTTGTTCTAAATTTCGCACAAAGCTACTCGAGGGATATCTGAGCTAACCGTCCCTAATTTAACAGTGTAAGACTAGAGGGAAGGCAACTAGTCATCACCACCCACCGCCAGTTCTTGGGATACTATTTTACCAGCAAATTCTGGTATTGATTGTCACATTATAATACCCCCACGGCTGAAAGGGTGAGAATGTTTGATGCGACGGGGATTGAACCAGCGACCCTAAGATTACGAGACGAACGCCTTAACTCACCTGGCCATGCCGTTCCACCAAACCTACGTAAAATAGCCATTTACTATTACTGAATCAACTTCTATTACTTATTCATTGATTGTCTTCAACATGATGTGAAACACACAAGCTTAACAAAACCAAAACCATGTATGAACAGCTAAACACCGTTTATTTGCTTTTTCGAGTAAACAACAATAAGACAACATTTTACAAATACTTCACTTTTTTGGTGAACAACAACACAGATAATGTTTTAGAATAGCTCAATTTTTAGATGAAAAACAATATAAACAAAATTTTAGAAATATCTCAATTGTTAGATAAACAACAATGCAGACAATATTTTAGAAATATCCCAATTGTTAGATGAACAACAATATACACAATATTTTAGAAATACTTCAATTTTTAGATAAAAAACAATACAGACAATATTTTAAAAATAGCTCAATTTTTTGATAAACAATAATACAAACAATAATTTAGAAACACCTCAATGTTTAGATGAACAACAATGCAGATAATATTTGAGAAGTACTACAATTTTTCGGGGAACAACAATACACACATTCTTTTTTTAGAATAGCTAAATTTTGCGTAAACATAAATATAGATAATATTTCTCAAATAGCTCATATTTTTGGTGAGCAATAATACAAACAATATTTTGGAAATAGCTCAATTTTTACATGAACAACAATATAGACAATATTTTATAAATACATCAAATTTTCAATGAACAACAATACAAACAAGTTGGAAAAACACTGCTAAATTAGGGACGACTAGCGCAGACAACCCTATTGGAGCCATGCGCAAAATTCAAATAATACAAACAAACACTCAAGACTCATCGCAATAGGAAATTTCTGCTAAAGGAAATGTATTATCTTTGTATCTTATCTGTAGTCAACAATATCTTCAAAAGTAGTAAGATTTTTTTTTTTAATTAGCGAACAATACAATACGCATTTCATTGTTTACATAAGTATAATGCCTTGGTCTAAACCTCTTTGCTAGTTGACCACAGGGCTCATCTTGTTTTTTCTTTATTTTATTTTGATAAATACGATCGCTGAAATAACCATTAATCGTTTGACCTGATTTTTATACAGATGCTGTGATTTGAGCCCCAGACTTTGTTCGATAGGTAAACAGGTGCCTATAATGTTTACTGTCTGAAAGGCTCCAGACACCTACATGAGAAAAAGTCTAAAGTCTGTGAAAACAATAGTTACCTAATAGCGTTGGGTGGATGCCGTGTGGGAGGTCGTACACAGATAACGGTATTTTGTGGTCTATTTCATATTTTGCTTCCACCACCCTTGTCTGTGTGTCACCCCTGAGGTCTAAAAGGGGCGTATGTTTGGGTTGGGCCCCGCTGGTATCGTCGTGATACTTTACGTTTATTTCCTCAGATTACAAAGTAAATTATCCGGTTAAAATATCGTAGATTGTGACGTAGTGCAGGCAACATCTGCGAGATATATGATGTATCAATCAACTCGGTCAAATCGAAACGAAATAATCAATGTGGTTGTGTTTATTACTAATCCCCCTTTATCAATGGTGGTCTGCCACACTAAAGAGTAAAATACAACAAAGGAACAGAGTGTATTTTAACAGGTATCATGGTGAGAGATGACAAGGGTGGCCTCTTCTATAAGGGAGGAACATGAGATGGGACGTTTCATTGTACCAGTGACTCAATCCGAAACTTAAGAAAATCGACTCTCGACCAGCCCTCATGACATTTCCTGTTTTGTTTTGTCTTGTGTTGTTCAAACGTGTTAGCCCTCTTTTGATTTATATTAAAATGCTTTTCAAATTTTTTTTCACCGAGATTAAACACTCAAATCACTACACTTCTTTACATTTACGTTTTCTTCGTGTAGTCGCCCACTGGATCAGTGTTAAGACAGGAGACTTCTAACACTAAAAGCTGGGATTTGAAACCCATTAAGGGAAAAACACACATAGCTTTGCACCTTAACAAAAATAATTTGCATATTCAAAACGAAACTACTAAAAGATTCGTCTTTTGTAAGTTTAGAGACTTTCAAACGCATACACAGAATATATATTTTTTCCATAAGAAAATTACTTGGAAATAAACGAACTTGTTTTTTGCTCAACAGCCTTTGAGTCGAAGCTTCACAATAATTGATAAACAAAGTAATACAATGAAAATTAGACGTAATTAGGTTCGAATTTATGTTCTGCAAAATGAAACTCAAATAAAGAAAAACGTGATATAAATATGTTACTAATTATGGTAATAATGGAGTGCTAATGAAATTTCTAAAAGTATATATTTTATTCTTTTAAAATGTCTTACGTCTACGAATGTCAACAGTTTCGTTGTACAGTCTTCCATACTAATTTATCAAAGATTGTAAAAATATACTGAATTTTTTTAGAATATAAAGAATGACAGGTCTGAATAGGCTTATTTTTCATGCAATGTTATTAAGGTTTCAGTTTTGGTTTATTTATCTGCAAAGTAATAACATTAGAATAAAAAGCATAAATTCTCATTTTCTAAGGCCACCTATATCAAAAGAATGAAATATGACGTAAGCTTTCAATGCATCCATTTATGTAACTTTTATCACAATAACGATATACAGAATGTCCAATACATCAATTTATCACAACAATAAAATACGGAACGTTAAAAAGACCCATTTATGTAACTTTTATTACAACAATGATATACAAACGTTCAATAAAACCACTTTTATCTGAACAGATATGTATTAAATCAAATACAAATGATATTAGCCTAAAGCCATAACATGCATTTCTTTAATTTAATTGTACACTGAATATTTACGTTGCACAGTGAGATGACACGTAAGAAGACTGTTGCATAGGAGTTTCTTATAAACAATTATATTAGATTTTCATCTATATAATTAAGCACTGAACATAATTTAACAAAAGTCCATAGTTTAATGATAATTAAGATAAGTAACTCATTAAATAAATGGGTGTATAGAATAATCATTTATGAGAGTCATAAAATTTTCATCGCATAAATATTTGTCGTATGGGACAGGAGTTCCCTGTCTTTCTCTTCTTTCCCGCATCCTGACTAAAAGCCCTACTCGCAGTGGTCCACGGATACAGTACTGTGTATATTGGGTATTTGCTACTGTCACCTGAAACTTTCTTGCGGCCCTATAAACGTTTCTTCACATCAAGTCAGTTAGAGATTTATAAACTCTGACCAAATGTAAGCATTACACAAGAACACTTCATATAGTTTAATTCATAAGAAAACAAAAACCTTTAAGGAATTTTCACAATTTCAAAACGCTTTCTGAGATAAACTAAATCTACCTGACAATTAAAATACATTTACCTCGTCCATACCTATTTAATTGTGAAATAAGCTGTGGATAAACATAATTCAAATGAAGGTAGAGATTAGGTCCGGAATGGCCAGGTGGTTTAAGCCTTCGACTCGTAATTCGAGGGTTGCGGGTTCGACCCCCAGTCGCACCAAACATGCTCGCCCTTTCAGCTGTGGAGGCGTTAAAAAGTTTCGGTGAATCCCACTATTCGTTAGTAAAAGAGTATCCCAAGAGATGGCGGTGAGTGGTGATGACTAGCTGCCTTTCCTCTAGTCTTACACTGCTAAATTAGGGACGGCTAGAGCAGATAGCCCTCGTGTAGCTTTGCGCTAAATTAAAAAAAAAAACATGATAGAGAATAGAAGTTAATTTGTTAAAAATAACATGAAGAGGGTAAGTGGTTCATTTCGTAATGCCACCATTCTACGCTGTACTTTTATTTGTGATTGAGTTATAAGAGTTGTAGAAAATTTTATAATTCGTGGTTCATAGCAGGAAAACCACCTGTGGCGCTAGCGGCGAGTACCACTGACTGGCTGCTTTCCCTCTTGTTGATAGCTCGAATTTAAGAACTTCTAAATCTGAACTCTATGAAGTGTCTGATCGTTTTGCCCATGTTCCCATAAAGTACATTCAGGTTGAAGTTACTAACATTATATTTCATTAAAACCTGAATAACTTGAATATATTTTTTGCTAGTTCAAATTACAGAAAAGCGTCACAGAGAAAAGCTCACAAAACTTTGAAATTACAAACATAAGCAAATTATTTACCTCCGTGTAATTTCAAAAATATAAACACGCCCAGCAAACCAAAACGTGATAATGAAAGTGCAACTTGCGTCACAAATTACCGTGACGACATTTTAGTGTTTGTGTTTAATGACTCAGTCGAGGTCCGGCACGGCCAGGTGGGTTAAGTCTTTCGACTCGTAATCTGAGGGTCGCGGGTTCAAATCCCGGTCGCACCAAATATGCTCGACCTTTCAGACGTGGGGGCATTATAATGTGACGGTCAGTCCCACTATTCGTTAGTAAAAGCCCAAGAGTTGGCGGCGGGTGGTGGTGCCTTCTCTCTAGTCTCACATTGCTAAATTAATGACGGCTAGCACAGATAGTCCTGGGTAGCTTTGTACGAAATTCAAAAACAGACTCAGTCGAGGTGGAAAACGTTTGACGATTACATAAATATTGTTTGTATCTTTAACTATGAAAACACTGAGAAACTGTGCTCTATTAATATTGACTTATTTTAACAGCTCGAGTTTGTTTGTTTATTCTTGGACACACAGCTTAACGATAAACCAACCTTCTATGGAGTGTTACACTTACAACGCCTTAATATTTCACACTTGCCACTTTGTGATCTGGAGGTGAACAGCTCTCAAAAAATAATGAAGTTTGAAGTCGATTTTTAAGACTAGTTAAGATAAATAAAAATAAACCATTTTCGTTTCTAATCATAAAAGGATTGTAGAACCAAAACTAAACGCTAACAATTTGATTGAATGCACACTTGTTTATGTCATCTTTAATCTAAACAATTACTTCACAAGAGGCCGTGTGTGTCCTCTTATAGCTGTCCATCTTTAATCTAAACCGTTATTTGACAATGGTCCGTGTGTGTCCTATTATAACTGTCCATCTTTAATCTAAACCGTTATTTGACAATGGTCCGTGTGTGTCCTATTATAACTGTCCATCTTTAATCTAAACTGTTATTTGACAAGAGTTCGTGTGTGTCCTCTTATAACTTCCCATCTTTAATCTAAACCGTTATTTGACAAGAGTCCGTGTGTGTCCTCTTATAACTGTCCATCTTTAATTTAAACTGTTATTTGACAAGAGTCCGTGTGTGTCCTCTTATAACTGTCGAGCAACGGGATATTCAGTCACCAACCCTAACATGTACATTCTTATGGCCTTACTTGGAGTAACAAAGTGGGTAATATTTGAATATGAACCCTTTATTTCATCCTCAGTTAGAGGGGATTATGTCTTCCTGTTAGAATGTCAGCTTATTAGTTGTCAGAAACCATGTTTTTTACATCTTGGTATTACTCTAAATTCTGACCTAGAATTGGTATTTGTTTTCAAAGCTTAAAAATTTTTAACATACCAAGACCCTTTTTTGAAATAATGACGACTTTCAATAAACTGGTCAACCAAACAATGTCACGAGATTCTGTAGACATCATTGATAACTTGAGCTTAGAGACGATCGTGTCCACGGTTTACCTCAAGCAAAGTTTGTGATTCGAAAATTTTCTTCCCTTTCTTGTAATCTTGTTGTTGTTGTTGTTTTATTTTATTTGATCATTTAACTACAGACAATTGAAAACTGTGCCTTAGTTCATATTAGGAGACCCTAAAACTCAGGAGGAAAGGCGTGTTCTGATGCCAATGTCTGTGTTATTTTATGGCAAAGCCACATCTGACTGTTTGATGTGTCCACCGAATGGAATCGAACTCCTAATTATACCATTTTACATTCTTAGACTTATAGTGTCCCACCGGCGGATACTGGTATCATATTAAAATCTAAAATATTGTACAAGATAAGAAGAGATTTACTTGTAGACATTGACTGCAATTCAGCACTCAACAAGGTTTTTGGTTTGTATTTTCCCTCTCTGACCTCTGTCTGAAAGATCTGCGAATTTAAACTTTCAAAGATTAGTTTTGGTTTTGGTTTCTACGTAATTAAACTAAGCATATTTTAATAATATTATTCATTTTTTTCTATCACGTAGAAAGGTTTACAAATTAGAAAAAAAACATCTTTCTTAGATCGAATTGTTACTTCGTTTACCACAATGAACATTTTTTTATTAATGTGCTTGTTAACAAAAGTACAAACTAAAGAAAGTGGAAGAACATTGATGTCAAATAGATATGTATCCGTATTCATTCTGATTTTTATATTTTTGGGAAATCTATGTCTTTGAATATCAAAACTACTTGTTGTGGTCTTTCTTTCATGGGCCTGGCATGGCCAAGAGTGTTAGGGCGTGCGGCTCTTAATATGAGGGTCGCGGTTTTGTATCCCCTTTCCGACAAATATGCTCGCCCTTTAAGTCGTAGGGACGTTTTAATGTGACGGTTGATCCCACTATTCGTTGGTAAAAGAGTAGCCCAAGAGTTGGCGGTGGGTGGTGATCACTCGCTGCTTTTCCTCTAGTCTTACACTGGTAAATTAGGGACAACTAGCACAGGTAGCCCTCTAGTGGCTTTGTGCAAAATTCATAAAAAAAACACACTTTCTTAATGTATTACATCTGGAGCATCTCGTTTCAATGGCCAGCAATAATCAGCCATCATGTTGATGTTACATCTTTTCTGATGTCTCCTCTTCATTTTCCTTAATGTCTATATTATACATTAAACCTTCCTTTAATCCTTGTTCTTCGCTGAGGGTATCGAGATGTTCAGGAAATCAGTCAATATGTTAATATGAGAAATAAACTTTAAAGTTAATATTACAACCAAACTCTTTGAATTTACAGAGCATGTTACTTACAATATGTTCGTAATTTGGATTCCTGTTGTTTCCTAAAACGTTGTTAATAACACCTTCAAAAGGTAATCAACGCTTCTTTATTAACTTTCCTTTGTCCTTTCGAACTGTTTATTCGAAGTTGAAACAGTCGTCATCTTTGTGTAAGACATTTACAAATTGCTTCATCAAGCCCTGTTTTACGTTTTCTGAAGATAACAGGACTTTTATTGCGTCAAACAAGCTTCTTTTTCAATGTTTTAGTGATTAGTTTGTGCTCTGCTGTCCCATTCGCACACACAAACAAACAAGACAAGAAAACTGGGAATAACTGGTTTGTTTACCCAACAATATACTATTAGGTCCCCACAAAGTAGCAAACAATGTTCTCTATATTTGACTTCATTGAGAAAATGTTCGAGATTTTCGTAAGTTTTTTCAAATGAACCTAATGAACCATAGGAACAGATGTCGATATGTTACCAATACAATTGAATCAATAAACAATCACCTCTCACTTGATTCATAGTTCCTGGGATTCGTATTACAATTCAGTAGTACTGTTGTAATAGTTCCTAGTATTGGTATTACAATTCAATAATACTGTTGTAATAGTTCCTAGTATTGGTATTACAATTCAGTAATACTGTTGTAATAGTTCCTAGTACTGGTATTACAATTCTCTAATATTGTAATAGTTCCTAGTATTGGTATTACAATTCAGTAATATTGTTGTAATAGTTCCTAGTATTGGTATTACAATTCAGTAATACTGTTGTAATAGTTCCTAGTATTGCTATTACAATTCAGTAATACTGTTGTAATAGCTCCTAGTATTGGTATTACAATTCAGTAATACTGTTGTAATAGTTCCTAGTATTGGTATTACAATTCAGTAATACTGTTCAAATAGTTCCTAGTATTGGTATTACAATTCAGTAATACTGTTGTAATAGCTCCTAGTACTGGTATTACAATTCAGTAATACTGTTGTAATAGTTCCTAGTATTCGTATTACAATTCAGTAATATTGTTGTAATAGTTCCTAGTATTGGTATTACAATTCAGTAATACTGTTGTAATAGTTCCTAGTATTGCTATTACAATTCAGTAATACTGTTCAAATAGTTCCTAGTATTGGTATTACAATTCAGTAATACTGTTGTAATAGCTCCTAGTACTGGTATTACAATTCAGTAATAGTGTTGTAATAGTTCCTAGTATTCGTATTACAATTCAGTAATACTGTTGTAATAGTTCCTAGTATTCGTATTACAATTCAGTAATACTGTTGTAATAGTTCCTAGTATTGTTATTAAGATTCAGTAATAGTGTTGTAATAGTTCCTAGTATTGGTATTACAATTCAGTAATACTGTTGTAATAGCTCCTAGTACTGGTATTACAATTCAGTAATACTGTTGTAATAGTTCCTAGTATTGTTATTACGATTCAGTAATAGTGTTGTAATTGTTCCTAGTATTGGTATTACAATTCAGTAATACTGTTGTAATCGTTCCTAGTACTGGTATTACAATTTAGTAATACTGTTGTAATAGTATTGGTATTACTGGTATTACAATATTTGTTACGAAAAGTACAGAATAAACTTTTCCTCGCGACTTTTTACACTTAAAACGATGATGTTCCTAAAGAGAGAAAGTAATCTTTTAAATCTGTGAAGGATCTTTTAGAAGGTCCAAATCTATCACCAAATCAGTGAAGAATCTTTCAAAAGTTACAAAACTATCACCAAATCCGAGAAGAATCTGTTAGAAGGTACAAATCTATCACCAAATCCGAGAAGAATCTGTTAGAAGATATAAATCTTTAACCAAATCATTTAGAATCACCTTGTGTGAAAAGATATGATTCACCACATGTTTTTTTGCCTTGTGTGAAAAGTTATGGTTCTCTTCATGTTTTTTTTGTTAAAAACAAACCATATCGTCATTTCTAATGACATCAGATTCTAAATCTGATGGAACTGTAGTGGGCCTGGCATGGCCTGGAGCGTTGAGGCGTGCGCTTTGTAATCTGAGGGTCGCGGGTTCGATCCCGAGTCGCGCCAAACATGCTCGCCCTCCCAGCCGTGGGGGAGTTATAATGTGACGGTCAATCCCATTTTTCCTTAGTAAAAGAGTAGCCCAAGAGTTGGCGGTGGGTGGTGATGACTAGCTGCCTTCCCTCTAGACTTACACTGCAAAATTAGGGACATCTAGCACAGATAGCCCTCGAGTAGCTTTGTGCGAAATTCCAAAAACAAACAATAAAACCACAAAGGAACTGTAGCAGGAGTCTCCCATTGACAAGGTATATCAGGTTTATGAGCAATAGGTCTTCTTGCAGAATCAAGATTCGACTAAGAAATTTCTCTTTTTATTCACAGCATTTTAGTCTTGCCCATTATATTAGCAAAATCATTCACGTGATTTCTAGGCTTATGCCAGTTCATTGGAATTCCAAAAGGCAAAAACGTTTTCTTGCTTTCAGTTTATTTTCTCAGTTCTTCCACCTCAAAAGTTACAAGTTATTCGGGAGTCCATGATGTATCTTGGTTCCCGCGTTTTATTTCAAAAATACGCTTGATTTTAAGAAATCTGGAATGCTTTGCCTTTCTTTCTTTGGAACAAATTTACCACAAATACAACAGTATGTTTGGATCATTTACAACAATCTCTTTTGCCATAGTGACGAGTAAATAATAATAAAAAGAAAATAGTGTTAAGCTGCAAGGATAAATAAATACTGTCCAGAAATATCAAGTCATGTGGCCTGTTGACCGTTTATATACAAACGGTGTGTTTCTCCTGGGTTATCTATCTACAAGATTCTTACGTTGCGATTGGTTGTCAACATT
Source organism: Carcinoscorpius rotundicauda (assembly GCA_011833715.1). Lineage (NCBI taxonomy): Eukaryota > Metazoa > Arthropoda > Merostomata > Xiphosura > Limulidae > Carcinoscorpius > Carcinoscorpius rotundicauda. The sequence goes on along the minus strand of CM022400.1, from coordinate 10,171,553 downwards.
TTAAGTACAACAAAATGTAATCCGATTGTACTGAAAACGATTCACCACATGACGTTTTGCGATAAAAACATGTGCTCGATGAAGAAAAGTGGATATAATTTTAGGATTAAGCGTGTAAGAATTACTGTAAAAACTCATGAAAAAAATTCCAAACAATAAAACTATCGCAAACCTGTGTCATTCTAACCAGCTTGAACTGTCTGGGTTTGAGAAGAAAACTGAGATTGGTGTAACATAGGATACCATTGGAAGAGATGCGGTAGTTAAATGTGTTTTACAGTACCAACTGACAACATTTCACCACCAGGTGTAATTAAGGAGTCTGCATCGGGTGAAATATCTTTCTACATGGTGTAGCTAACAGGAGGAGGTGTGGCTCATCAGGATACTTCGCCATCAAATTATATGATATATGCTTCTTCTCAGACAGTGTGTCGTCCAGCTGGTTTTGAATACACTTTTCACGTTCGCTGAAATTCTAGAGTTGGTAGTCGCGCCCCTCTGCCATCGGTAATAGTAATCCAGCTAGATTGGCCTTGCTGGAGAGCTAACATACTGCAAACAATTAGTCTTACAAAACCTACAATAAAACCTACCAGTCCACAACTTATAAAAGTTCAATGAATAAGGAGAACCGATAAAAATTCCTCGGAGATTGCACGTTCGAGACTTGAAAACGACGGAGCATCTGAACGTGGATGGTTGTAAAAAAGAGAATCCGTCGTATGAGTTTTCTAATCCAGACTCCATTTAACGTATAATCGAATTATTCACCTAGACAAAGTGTCAATGATGTGGTTACAGTGATCATTTGACAAAAACGATATTTATCCAAACATGAGTGCAACAGACAGCAGAGATCCTCCCATGAATAAATTCAATGAAGATCTGTCAAGTTGACCTTCTGTGGAAATTGTTAGCGAAAGTGATATTTGCACGTTCGATACCAATGGTGACAAGATTCGAGGTGGTGACCACGAACAAAGTACCTGAGCCAAGGAAACCTGTGGTGAAAAGTTCAATATTTCCGCCCACACCTCGAAGGCGTCGATGTCGACCCTTAAAAACCACCAGGTGCCATGGAACAGTAAAGATGGGTGTTACCTTTAAGACGAACCTAATCCAGAAACTACTGCAATGGATGGGGGAAGCTTTTCACTGTTGTTGTTTTGTTTCAGAAATCAGCAACTCAAATTAGGTAAAAGTAGTACACGTTGTGTTATGATTGAGATGCTAGCATTTTGTGTGTCTAAAAACAAACACGTGCCACGTGAGTGTGCCTTCCATGACAATTTTAAAAACTCTTCTCTCATTTCCGGTCACAAACCTTTTATTAATGTATTTTAAATCTTTATCCCTGCGTAGATGTATATTTATGTGGATTACGTTAAAAACGACTGCAGTCGCTAAGCTGCACCATCTTTGAGTAGGTGCATGCAATGACCTAAGCAGTTTCTCTTATTCTTTCTTTTATATTCCTCTTTCGTCCATTGTGCAAACAATCAAAATAACATTCGTTTATCTATTTTAAAGCTCATTTGTGCTGTGCTCTCCACTGGTATCGAAACCCGATTATTAGAATCATAAGTCCAGATACTTGCCGTTGAGGGAAGATGGTAATATCTTTCGACCAATGACGGAATTCTAAGAATCAATACACATATAAGTGTAACAAAATGGTTTTTACTGTTCCCTAACCATCTACCGTACGCCAGGTAATTAAGCCACTCAACTTGTAATCCGAGGGTCGCGTGTTTGAATCCCCGTCACACCAAACATGCTCGTCCTTTCAGCTGTGGGGGCGTTATAAAGTGACGGTCGATCCCACTACTCGCTTGATTTGGTTTGAATTTCGCGTAAAGCTACACTAGGGCTATCTGCGCTAGCCGTCCTTAATTTAACAGTGTAAGACAAGAGGGAAGGAAGCTAGTCATCACTGCCCACAGCCAAGTCTTGGGCTACTATTTTTGCCAAAGAATAGTTGGATTGACCGTCACATTATAATGCTCCTATGCCTGAAAGGGCAATCATGTTTGGTGTGATGGGGATTCGAACCCACGACCTTCGGATTACGTGCCGAGTGCCTTAACCACCTATCCATGCAGGGCCGCCCCTTTGTCGAATGTAAAAGAGTAGCCCAAGAGTTGGCGGCAGATTGTAATGATTATTTGCGTTACACTGCTAAATTAGGGACGGCTAGCGCAGATAGCACTCGTGTAGCTTTGTGCGAAATTTAAAAAAACAAAACAAACAATCGTTTGTTGGTAAGCACAAAGCTACGTAACAGGTTATTTGTGATTCGCCCTCGCACGGTTATCGAAGCACGCTTTTTAGCGTCACAATTCCTGCTGAGCCATTGGGGGGCTATTGTTCAGTACGCACAATACAAAAATAACGAAAATTGTGGAATTGTCACAACTTTTTGATATTTTTTATTGTGAACCTCGCCATAAGATGAAGGAAATTTTGTTAATAAGTTATTAACTTTAATAGTTGTAATAAGCTCCGTTTTTCACTTTATTTGTTTGTTTGTTTGTTTTTTAACGGACGCTAAGCCTCACTTGTTAGCTGAAGTGTAAAGCTACGTTTTATATAAGAAAGATGGAGTGACTGCCAGCTCTCCACGTTTCGCAGATCTGTCACAATTGTCGTGTTCTTGTCGGTGGATATTCTCGCTACCAGCTCTTGTGTGGAAAAAAGCAAGAAGTTTGCGAATATTTCTACCACGAACTGTGAAACATCCACCATAGAAAGCTCTAGATCTTTTCAATAACGTATTGATCACATTAATTTACGAACAGGTGCAAAGTCAGGGGGCGTCAATGTAGTTACTTCTTTCCTGCAGTTGGATCAGAACAGTGTTAACATTTTCAGCCACACAGTGGATTAATCATAAAGTGAGAGTTTCAACTTGGAAGTGTTAACGGTTCTTTGATGAATGTGAACAAACGCTCTCCAGCATAGCTTAAGTAGAACCTAATACAACAAAAAGATGGGGAAGAAAATTGTACAGTTATTAATGGTTAAATTTTCGTATGTTACCAGAGTTGATCTGGTAAGAGAAAAAATCACAAACATTGAGGTTAAAAAATGAGAATTCCAGCCTCCAAATCATCAGTCCCTCCATTTAAAATGATCTTGGTAATGCTTCTTGGATCTAACAGACCAATACATCATTTGTTTGTAAGAGGCATCCACTTAATGTACGAAGAATACGAAATTTTGAGGCAACTATCCGTGGGGTGAAACATTTATTTATGTACAACGTGTTGTTTCTAATACACGAGGCTCGATATGGTCACGTGGGTAAGGCACTCGACTCGTAATCTGAGGGTCATGGGTTCGAATCTCCGTCACTCCAAACATGCTCGCCATTTCAGCCGTGGGAGCGTTATAATATGACGATCAATCCCACTATTCGTTGGTAAAATAGTAGCTCAAGAGTTGACGGTGAATGATGCTGACTATCCGCCTTCCCTCTAGTATTATACTGCTAAAGTAGGGACGGCTAGCGCAGATAGCCCTCGAGCAGCTTTGCGCGAACTTCAAAACAAACCAATACTACTCACAGAAAAATATTGAAACGCTACTAAAAGAAAAAAAAATTAAATTGCCACCTGCAAAAATAAATCCTTCAATGCTTTAAAATGCATTTATATCATATTTATTAGCAACAAACAATCTTAGATCCAGATTTCTAAAACGGTTTGCTTAAATGTTTGTTTGTGTTTTCATTAAGCAACGCCATCTCGGGCTATCTACAGAGTCCACCGAGGGAAATCGAACCCCTGGTTTTAGCGTTGTAAATCGATTTGCCTAAATAAAATCCCTAAATCAAAGTAAGAACTATTGAACTATTGCATGCCAACTTCGCCCCTCCCCCCAGGAAAACTAATAATTTTCAACTTATTCTAAAATGGTCTGAAAATCAAACATATTTTTAGGCTTACTTAATATCTGGTAAACTGACGTTACTACACATGTATCTCTAATACACCCGAATATAACTACATCAGACAAAGTCGTGATATCATGAGATAACTGTTAAACTGTTTATGGAATGTTGTTTTTTGCACCCGATGAGATTTTTTTTATTTTAGAGAGAATGTCAGTCTACCGTGTTATGTCATTACAAAGATTCATAAAATGGGTGAAAAAATGTCTTGTTCAAACCAAAAATTTGATTTAAAAAAGGAAAATTCAAATATAACATCTACGACGGACGACTCGCTTGTTGCTCGTGAGACACTGGAAGGGCAACATCCTACTTGATATAATGTTACATAACCCAAGGTGTAGCAGAAGAAAATGTTACATTTGTGTCATCTTCAAGTGTTAGCAGTTCTTTAACAGTAATAGCTCTATAAAACTAGGCCCGATATAAACAAGCGTGTTAAGGCGTGCGACTCGTAATCTGAGGGTAGATGATTTGCATCCCTGTCGCGCCAAACATGCTCGCCCTTTCAGCCGTGGGGGCGTTATAATGTGACGGTCGATCCAATTATTCGTTGGTAAAAGAGTAGCCCAAGCGTTGGCGGTGGGTGGTGATGACTAGCTGCCTTCCCTCTTGTCTTACACTGCTAAATTAGAGACGGCTAGCACAGATGGCTCTCGAGTAGCTTTATACGAAATTCAAAAAACAAACAAACAATCTATAAAACTATTCCAGACTTCACCTCCACTTCCAATTTCAGCTGCACTGTTGTTGTTGTTTGTAAATAAGCTAATTTACAACATTATACATGTAGATGTTCTGTTGGTGAACTGGTTGGTTTTGATCTGGTTAATTTCTCATGATTCTTGATATTCGTACATAATCCTGGCTAACTTTACCGGTCTTTAGTATGAAGTCTTTTTATATAAATGATATAAATTGGTCTCCTTATGATAAGGTTTGGTTTGAATTTCGCCCAAAGATACTCGAGGACTATCTGTGCTAGCTGTTAGTAGTTTAACAGCGTTAGAGCATAGGGAAAGCAGCCGCCAACTCTTGGGCTACTCTTTTACCAACGAATAGTAGGATTGAATGTCACATTGTAACGTCCCCACGGCCGGAAGGGCGAGCATGTTTGGTGGAAAGGAATTCCAACTATCGACCCTCAGATTACGAGTCGAGTGCCTTAAACATCTGGCCATGCCGGGCCCTAATTGGTCTTCATCCTGAATAATTCGTAATGATCTGATTGGTGTAAAATGTTCTAACATTGCTGAGTTAAACTACACTTGCTGTCATGTGGATCTGAGAATTTTCCTTCAAAGTGCTACTTTTTTTATATCACTGATGTGTTTATATATAATTGTAAATCCTCGTTCTCAGCTTTACTCTTTGAACTAGTAACGCCATCTGTAAAAGTCCCTGTTGTTGCCAAGAGAGAAACGTATTTCACACTACCATCAAAAAGGCAGGAAAGTGCAGTCAAACACCGATAAGTTATTTTGGGAATCAATCAAAATTAAGGTCATTCACGAAATTAATTGGTGACGTATTCATAGCACAGTGATTGGTAAAAATCAGTTATATTAACAGCTTGTAATATATATAGAAAAGCCAGTGCGTTTTGGTAACTCTACTTTCCAACAACGACATCATCCGATGACACAACGGTTAATCTAAGGATTTGCAACGCTATATCAGGGGTTCGATTCCCCTCAGTGCACTCAGCAGATAGTCCTATGTGGCTTGCTACAAGAAAACACACACTACAACAATGACTTTTACATCTTGTCACTTAGCGCCCCCCAGTGGCAGAGTGGTATGTCTGCGGACTTACACACTGAAAACCAGGTTTCGATACCCGTGGTGGGCAGAGCACAGATAGCCCATTGTGCAGCTTTGTACTTAATTCTAAACAAACAAACAAATTGTCGCCTAGTAACAAAAGTATAACCTATATTTTTACTACTCTCTATGCCTAAAGTATAAAATGAAATCAGTAAACAACAAAACTAGAAATAATATTTGTTGATTTGATAATTTAGTCTTCAATGATAAAACAGGTTGATTTTTCATTTAAAACGTTGGCGAAGTTACAGAAAATAACTTAATTCAGAAACGATTTAATTTTAAAATCTCCACTAGAGGGAAGGCAGCTAGTCATCACCACCCACCGCTACCTCTTGGGCTACTCTTTTACCAAGGGAAAGTGGGATTGACCGTCACATTATAACGCCCCCACGGCTGGGAGGGTGAGCATGTTTGGCACGACCCCGCGACCCTCAGATTACGAAGCTCGCGCCTTAACGCGCTAGGCCATGCCAGGCTTAATAAATAATGAACCAAGTGTAATTACATACGCAAATAACATGAGAAATAATGGAAAAAAATGTGTCACATATGTATATATTTTGTAAATGTGGTTACACAAGAACTTCGATACAGTTACAGAAAGACGCATAAGTTAGGTGACGTTTTCGATAAACGAAGATCGCCGTAACCGATTTTCGACTAAATATAACAACGTCGATAAACAGTTACTCTTGTAATATGTTTAAAACACACATACTGTTGAATCAATGACTCAAAAATTAAATAATGCCGGATACTAACGGAAGCTCACCAAAGCTCTTCAAGAAGAGGAAGGATTCGGTTGAATAGGTATTGGAGAATCACCCAAACCCAGTTCTGTCATTTATCGCCTCTAAAATCATTGGTTCGATTCCCCTCGGTGGGCTCAACAGATAGCCCGATGTGGCATTGTTATAAGAAAATACACACAACACACAAAGTGTCAGCTACCACACAGGATGACGAACGTAAGTGACATTTCAATCTGTACATTTTCTTCTTGTTTTTATTTAATTTCTTACTTTCTATACTGATGTAATTTTTTATTTTGTTTCATGAAAGAGAGACCTGATTCTGACTTACAACGATCTAAACAAGGTAATGCATATCACATTTATCGATTATCGCGTCTCTAGGGTCGCACAGATTACTAGTTTTCAGTAATTTACTAAAATAAAGTGTTGAAATTTATACGAAAGGTAATTTTATATGTAACGTACGTAATGTGTTTTTTCTAACACATTAGTTGTTTTTTGTTAGACAAAGGAAATTATTGTCATACTTGCTTAAAGCTTGATATTGTTGGATAAGTCATGATTAGATAATTACTGGAAAATTTATGAACTATAAAATTGCTAATCATTGTTCATATTTTTATTGAACTTTAGTAATCGTCATTCGCTTCTGAAACAGTAACGTTTAGTTTTAACGCATCACAAATATATCATTTCGATTCTACGAGCAAACGTTATGTTACAGTCGTGGAAGATAAGTTTGTCGAGAAGCAGGTAAGTTAACTGGAACTGGTTCTTGGTAGGAAATGCCGAGAGAAACATAATATTTGTAGTAAAATAGACGGAATATTCTAGTAGCCAATCGTACGTTTGTATCACTCGTAAGATCTTTGTAAAGCATCCTGGTGGTCTGCGTGACATCCATCGTCAGCATCCACGCTTTCTGCGAAGGACCGAAAGGTGGCGCGTGCACTGTGTGCACCCTGTAGTTGGATCAGCAGTGGTTCATTCAGAAAACATATTTTTATGTGTTCCAGCCCCATCAGTGAGCTGTCGCCTTGGTGCATCGACACTGATTGGCGCTTGACAGAAGCAGGCTTGATTGGCAGTAGTAACATGTACTGTAGTAGACAGAAAGAATCCAGTGAAAACAGGTGATCTCGGTAGATAGTCGAGTCACTCTGTCTTGAAGACGTGAGGTTGCACGCGTCGGTCACGCCAGAAGCAATCACTTTATACAGGTTAGTTGAACCCACTGTTCGACCTATGTCTAGTGGTACAGCGATCCTAGCTTCGGTTTCCCTGAACTACAGGTATTCTACACCTATGGCCTCTGAAATGGCGGATTTCCACGATGTAAGTGTAACACCAATTCTATGTAGAACAATACCTGGTTTATCCATGCATCCGAGTAGCTATAGGTTACATACAATTGAAAATAGATGGCTTATATAATAATTAAGTTGTTAATCTATTGGCTATGTGTGGTGGTACGAGAGGAAAACGTCTCCGTAATTTGAAAACAAACTGATGATATCGATTGTTGCGCCATCTAAAGGAAGAGAAACAGAACTGATTTAACACTTAATTCATAAAGATTTTGTTTATTTGTTTTTACTTTCACTTATTCTATATGAAAGGGACTTTTTATGTAATAAAGTTTTGCTGATTAACAATAATTTTAAATACAATACTTTTACACATTTATCACTTGGTCAAACATTTTAGTAAGCTGTGTGGCGTTCCTGAAGACTTTGACAATTTCAAAAAAAAATTATTTGTCTTTGTTGTTTTAAAATTGCTGTCAAAATGCTCAGTAATTTTTAACAATGCAGTTCAATGTAAACTGTAAAACCAATAATTTGAACTACAAAAACTTCTTGTACTTAACTCACTTTGGACCACACGTTATCCATAATTATTCCTCAAAGCTATGTAATGTTCTTGTCTTTTTAGAAATATTCGATGAAAACAATAAATTTCTGGTATACTAAATGTTTCTATCGAATTAGAGTAGCCCAACAGTTTGCGGTGGGTGCTATTTATTACTTACCCATCGTCTAGTATGTCAGTTGAAGCTATTGAATATACCCCTGGTATTATTGCTATGAACGAATATTCAACACAAACAGCAAATAGGTTATTATGCAATGTGTATGCTTAGTAATAACAGCTGTTTCTAAACCTGTGTAGAAACGTGTTACACGTAGAATGGATTGAGTGCCTGTTGGACTTTGACTGTATTTTTGCCTATGTACAAATTACCATCTGGACTTGGACAGCTATTTTATCTATCAATAAACATAGCAGCTGAACTTTGACTGCATCTTTACCTGTGCACAACTACCGATCTGGGCTTGAATATCATTGTTATCCAGCATACCAGCTGGACTTTGACAACTTCCTTGTCTGTGTACAAAATTCTTACTGGATTTTGACAACTTGTTTGTATCCAAGCATAACAGAATGATTTAATGTAAAGCCTCGACAACTAGAATGAGTTTTTATTCGATATAAACACGTTATTATTTGTACTAAACAAACACACTTAATCAGTCAAAATAATCAGCAGGTTTAGAGTAGAACTCTTTCTGTTTTATGTGCCTTAATCAGTCAAAATAATCAGCAAGTTTAAAGTAAAACTCTTTCTGTTTTATGTGCCTTAATCAGTCAAAATAATCAGCAAGTTTAGAGTAAAACTCTTTCTGTTTTATATGCCTTAATCAGTCAAAATAATCAGCAAGTTTAGAGTAAAACTCTTTCTGTTTTATGTGCCTTAATCAGTCAAAATAATCAGCAAGTTTAGAGTAAAACTCTTTCTGTTTTATGTGCCTTAATCAGTCAAAATAATCAGCAAGTTTAGAGTAAAACTCTTTCTGTTTTATGTGCCTTAATCAGTCAAAATAATCAACAAGTTTAGAGTAAAACTCTTTCTGTTTTATGTGCCTTAATCAGTCAAAATAATCAACAAGTTTAGAGTAAAACTCTTTCTGTTTTATGTGCCTTAATCAGTCAAAATAATCAGCAAGTTTAGAGTAAAACTCTTTCTGTTTTATGTGCCTTCACATTTAGAAGAAAAAATACACATTGTATCATCTGTTTAGAGCACAGCCGGAAATGTTTCCATTTAGCAGTGGTTAAACCTTGTTTAGACCTACGGTGTTAACTTAATACTTGAATCATTTGATGTTTCATCATCTTCGTGAACTTAATGATATAGTACGTTTCCTATATTTTTGCTCTGGTAATTTTCGAACGAGGAAATGAGTTTAATGTTTATCAGATAGTGACAAAAGAGAGAAAAATAACAAATTAATTATGGCACCTAACTATAACAAAGAGAACTGATATGTAGGTATCTAACGACAATCCCGTACGATAGGAGAAACAATAGGCTGCTCCAAGACTTACTATGTAATAAAATTAAGTGTCTCTGTGTCACGTAACTGCTCTTAAGCCATTGGTTTCGCCGACTTCTAATTCGTACCATAAAAATAATCTCGGTCCCAAGGTTTGCACAAAAAATAAAATTTTCACCACATCTGTTGAAAAACCCGGGGATTTTGCGAAATCCCCTTCTGTCACTATGTTTGGCTCGAAATGATTCCAAACGAATCGTTTCGCACCGTGTTACAGTAGCCCTGTAAACGTGGGCCGTAGGCCTAAAGGTTTGCTAAATGATGTCAAATGAATCGTGTTGGCCCCGAGGGTTGCACAAAAGTAAAACTTCTCGCGCAATTCCTTAAAGATCCTGAGTATTTCGCAAAAACACTTTGACGGGGATTCCTCAAACGTGGGCCCAAAATTTTGCATCGATTTACATTAGAGCACGTAAACAAGTATTTAGCTACTATTTAGCGTTCGTGTCTTTCTTATAGGAAAGTCACATCGGACTATCTGCTGATTCCACCGAGGGGAATCGAATCCCTAATTTTAGCGTTGTAAATCCGTAGATTTACTGCTGTACCACCGGAGTACATTTAGCGTTCGTAGGCACCTAGTTATTGAATTTAAATTTACTTTATAGCGGCCCTGTAAACGCGTGTCTATGACCCATTGGTTCGCTAGAATACAAACATACAAGTATCTAACGTGATCGATATGGTTCCCATGGTTCTGCTAACCCTTAACTTAAGTCTTATGCCTACATTGTACTTTGACCTTTTGCTTGATCGCTGTGAAGAACTTCGTTAAAGAAGACCTCTAAAGGTCACAAAATGTCGATGCTGACCTTAATATTCTTTCCCGATCAAGAGAATTCTTACATCACGCCTGATTAGAATTAGAGCCCAGGACCACTCGCACATTAGGATCATATCATTAGGGCGTATTTCGACGACAACAACTTATAACAATTAATTAAATTAATTAATAAAAATATTAACCCGAGGTGCCACTATCCCATTGATATTAACTCATGTTGTTGAAGTTAACAATACCAATACACTCAGCATAAATAATAGCATTCGTTATCCAATAAATGTATCATAACCCCCCCTTTCTATCATTGTTCGCCTTGAATACCAGAACTCGTATTTCACATTAACATTTACCAATAATATTAGCACACGTTGATAATAATTCACAATTATTATATCTTTGCTTGTTATACGAGCAACAAATAACTTGTAGTCAGTGTTAAAATACACCACCAATAACAATATTCGCGCCCTCCAGTGGCACAGCGTTATGTCTGCGGACTTACAACGCTAAGAAACCGGGTGTTTACAGACGTGGTGGGCAGAGCACAGATAGCCCACTGTGCAGCTTTGTGCTTAATTCAAACCACCGACAACACCAACAGATATCGGTGCCAAACTTCAGATATTTATCTGATTTGTGTTTTAATTAGCAGAGTATATAACAATGAATACTAATTTGCACGATCTTGTATATATATATATATATATTTGGCCCATGGCGTGTGTCCGAGCGTTCGTCTGTCTCTGGTTTACCGCGGCCGCTCCCCGCGTTGCGTTCGAAAAGTCACGCACGCAGGCAAAGCTCGACGTTAACTTGTCTGTGTTGAACATCCATGAACGAATAATGTTGATGTCACATGTTATTTCTAACGCAGGATATTCTACATTAAACTGTTAAGAATTAATAACGCTTAACATAACAAAATGTGACGTAACTTAAATAATAAAAATGTAAATTTATCGTGTTTTTATTCTCCAGTGGCCGGACTCTCAGCACGACTGAAATGTTCAACATTTACTTGTTGTCGTCAGTTCAAAGCTTTGACTCTGAGTGAAAAACCGAGAGTGAGACACAATTAACCATTTTAAAGTTTATTTTAAATTGATAGATTAACTTAAAGTTTCCCGTCACTAGTGATGGGTACTTTTGCTTGTAATAGATAATCTTTTGTTTCTTTGTTTTGGAATTTCGCACAAAGCTATTCGAGGGCTATCTGTGCTAGCCGTCCCTAATTTAGCAGTGTGAGACTAGAGGGAAGGCAGCTAGTCATCACCACCCACCGCCAACTCTTGGGCTACTGTTTTATCAACAAATAGTGGGATTGACCACTATAACGCCCCCACGACTGGGAGGGCGAGCATGTTTGGTGCGACTCGGACGCCAACCCGCGACCCTCAGATTACAAAGCGCACGCCTTAACGCGCTAGGCCATGCCGAGCCCGCTACTCGAGGGCTATCTGTGCTATCCGTCCATAATTTAGCAGTATAAGACTAGAGGTAAGGCAGCTAGTCATCACCACCCACCGCCAACTCTTGGGCTACTCCTTTACCAAGGAAAAGTGGGATTGACCGTCACATTATAACGCCCCCACGGCTGAAAGGGCGAGCATGTTTGGCGCGACCGGGATGCGAACCCGCGACCCTCAGATTACGAGTTGCACGCCTTAACACGCTTGGCCATGCCGGGCATGTAATAGAGAATCCACTAAATATTTATTAACTAACAACATATATAACATAGAATGCTGCTTTAATCATAACATGATGCATCGAATATCTTAACTAAAGATAGGTAATATACCGAATACCTCTTCAATAACAACAGCTGATACATAAGTACCTCTGGGGTAACAGTGGATGATAAACGTCTGTATTTAATAAGAAAGCAACTTCCTATCTCGAATAAAATAAACTGAATTATTTCTTGAATAAAAAAGTTGGTATGCTAAATATTTGATTTATAACATAGAGTGCTTACAGTTTATTAAATGAAACAAGAACACCATGGTACATCTATATGAAATAATAAAGTAATAGTGTCATAACCACCAACGAATAAAACAGGTATTGTACTAAAACCAAACAACCAATCAAATTCTGTATGAGGAAAAGTCCTTACACGCGCATCCACGAAACCAACTCAGGATTCTGTAGTTAAAATAATACTGCGGCTCAGCAGTATTATCAGTGATTTGATGAGAAAGCTTGCACTGCAATTCTCATATGGTCATATTATGATGTTTACTACCTATTGTAGCATTCTTTTCCTCGTAGTTAACGTGCCTGGCTGCTGATCGTAAGGTACTGCGTTGAGACGTCATGCGCGTCACTTTCAGCTCTGGGCGCGATGTCGCTGTGAAGGTTATTCGTGTTATTTGGCTCAAAGGGTCAAAGCCTTTGTGGCTGCAGTGGATGCTAGCTGGTTGCCTTTCGTCTCAACAGGAGTGTCAAATTAATGGCGGATAACTTGAACTCAGCTATTCGTTCAGTTTTCTTACTTTAAAGGTTCCTAACGTTCCACTTCTTTCGAGTACAAAGACAACGAGAAAACTTTCTCAATCGTTTTTGGATTTAAAGAAGAAAACTCATTTTAAACAATGACGTGTCTGTTATGTCACGAGCGTGAAGATTTTTCAACAGTGCCTTACATGTACACTCGTCTTTAGTATACACGCAACTATTAATTAATTGACATGTATACAAATGGCCTTCGCTAAATGAAAATGACACAGTTATACACGTACACCACAAACAATCTTACACGCGTGTATAAGGACTTATATAAACACGCACGTGAAATTAGATAAATGTCACAAGATAACATCAGCATCTGCCAATCATCTCAGTCGTACAGATCGTCAGTCCTTCTAACAGCGCGTGCATTTTACCCCCTCCAGTAGTTCGCTCAGCCTCATGCTTGAGCTACGCCCATTACTCTAATACCGTGAGCGCCGTCCACCTATGTATCTATTGCTGAGATAAGCTTATACCAGGCGGTACCGCATCGTTAAGTTTCGAGCGTGGCATTTAAGGTAAATTTTAACGTTTGTAATTTTTGAAACATATATAGTTAACCTCTTGTGTTCGTGAATAATCCAATTACATTGATGAACGCTGTTTTTATATGAACGATTTGAAGCTGATCAGACTATATGTTTTGTGGATACATCCTGACCATTAACAAATAGAAGAGATGTAACAAATGACAGACAATTAACAAATAACAGGTAGCAAATAGCAGAGAAGTAACAACAGACAGAGAGGTAACAAATAACAGACAATTAACAAATGGCAGAGGTAACAAGTAATAGACAATTGACAAATGGCAGGAAGGTAACAGATGATTGTAACAAATAACAGACAACTTAGAAATGAATAACAGATGACAAATAACAGAAATTAACAAATGGCAGAAATGTAACAGATGACTGTAACAAATAACAGACAACTTAGAAATGAGTAACAGGTAACAAATAATAGACAATTAACAAATCACAGACAGGTAACAAATGGTAGAGAGGTCGCAATGACAGACAGGTAACAAATACCAGACAGTTAACAAATGAAAGACATGTAACAAATGGTAGAGAGGTCACAATGACAGACAGGTAACAAATGGTAGAGAGGTCACAATAATAGACAGGTAACAAATAACAGACAATTAACAAATCACAGACAGGCAACAAATGGTAGAGAGGTCACAATGACAGACAGGTAACAAATAACAGACAATTAACAAATGGTAGGAAGGTAACAAATAACAGACAGTTAACATATGAAAGACATGTACGAAATGGCACAGAGGTGATAAGCAGTTTTGGGCTGTTACAAACAAAACAATGTGAAAAAGATACAAATGTTTATTTATGGTATTTTATTTTAAAATCAGTATATCGTTCTCGTCTTTTATCTTAGATGTGGCAAGACATCGAGAGTGTATTATTAGGAGACATGAGCAGCTCGTGTTCTCGCAACGAAACGCAGTCCGTCCAGTCTGTTCTACGGCCATTTTCTTCTCCAGATTTCAATACCCCAACTGAAACTGGATTCACACCGACTTTGAGTTACCAGTACCAGCAACAACTGGAACCGACGCATCCCGGTACGTTCCAATACCCTACACCGCCGCAGCTGTCAGAAGGTCATTTAGGAGTGGATTTTGGATTATCCTTAGAAGGAAATAAACAGCTTTACGTCGACGAATTTTCTGTTCTGCATCCAAGCGTGAAGAGCGAAACGCCCTCAGCGGGTACAATATCTGATTCAGGTAGTGTGGAACAGTTGCACTCATTCAGTCCCAGTACCCACGGTCAGAGATACGTACCAATGGCTTCAGAGGTCAAAACAGAAGACCGGCAGTACATTGATAACGCAAACACGGAATATTATAACGGAAATTGGACGGCTCACAACTGCAGTGTGCATAATCAACAAGTCTCACCCACAGCTGCCTCCGACGGTTGTGCCACTAGATACGCTTATCAAGCTGACCCCTTTGGAGGCTATCAACTGAATATGGCCAGAACACAAACCGGACTGTTACGCCCGCATCTTTCTTCCGGCATGTCTACTCAGTGCTACACTTCTTCCTATCCTGGTCACTCTAGAATGGTAACTCCACCAACTTCTCCTCAGCTGACCGAATTTCTCGTTAGTGGTCACGGGCCAGTGGGGAACACAACCTTATATGCAGGTGGTGGTAACTTGCAACCACCAGCGCCCAAGTCTAGGCGAGGACGCCGATCGAGAGGACCGAAGAGTGTAACAGTTCACTCCTGCTCGTACAACGGCTGCACGAAAACCTATTCGAAAAGCTCGCACCTGAAGGCCCATCTCCGGACACACACCGGCGAAAAGCCTTATCAGTGCACGTGGAAAGGTTGTGCCTGGAAGTTCGCACGTTCCGACGAACTGACCAGGCACTACAGGAAGCACACGGGCGACAGACCTTTTCAATGTCGTCTATGTGAACGTGCCTTTTCTAGGTCCGACCATCTGTCGCTCCACATGAAGAGACACGCAGAAATTGTCTGAGCTGCAGTCTGGCTATTCTTATGAGGTCACGCCGCGGACACTGTTTGATCATCGAGAGAAGTTTGAAAAAACAAACAACAAAACACCTTGATAACATTGAAGGGGTGCTAGTCATGGACGGTTATATGACATGTCCTCAAGTCCAATCTCCAAACGATCCACTAGCGTCGTGAGCTTTGAACAAGTAAAAGAAATCCATCTAGTTAGAGATTAATTAGAAAATACAGGTGCTCTGTGTCCGGCAAGACAACACAGGTAGGTAAAGACACTGTTTTAAAGGTTCAGGACATTACATGATGCAGAAATATGTGTAATAATTCATTCGATGGTATTTAACACATTCTAAAATTTCGTAGATTACAGGATTATAAACACACTTCTTCAATCGCTTTATTTCTCTTTGAGTTACTGATTAAGCAAATACGTAAAATTCATCTTTCTAGCTTCACATATTTATATTTAAGAGGAAGAAACAATCATTGAAACTTTTATGTGTATAATATTTATTAGTCAAACTTTTAAATACAGTTTACCACAGTAAGAGAGCATTTCAGTAAAATTTGGCTAGCACAGATAGCCCTCAAGTAGCTTTGTGCGAAATTCCAAACAAAAATCATTCAAAGAGCCAGCGAGTTCTCAGTTTAAAAGTCCTAAATTTAAAGTATACCGTAAATCGAACTGAATTTTGGGCAAAACGTCGAAGAAGTTTCAAAAGTTAGTTTTCCCTGAGAAGTATAACAATTCCTTTTTATTCTGGACTGTTTTACTCAGGCCTTTCAGTAGCTTAGCGGCGAGTTTGTTTGCTTATTTTGAACTTCGCGTAAACTACAGGATTAGTCATCCTCAATTTTGAAATGATACACCAGAGAGAAAACATCTATTCAATACCACCCACCGCCAACTACTGAGCTGCTCTTTTACTGACGAAATGTGAGATTTATCGTCTGAAAGAGTGGGTATACTCAGGAATGAGTTCCAAACCAGTGACCCTCAGATTGCGAGTCGAGTTCCGTAACCACCAGGTCATCTCTCAGCGATAAATCGACAAGCTGAGAAGGTCACCAATGAAATGTATGTGTCCCTCACAAACAAAGCAGAGATAACTTACTTTGCAGCTTCACGCTTAACGACAACCAAGCCCAACTGCTATATTAGTATGTGAACAGTAATTAATGCTACACAGTAGACAAGTAAAAGCCACCGGATTATGATATGTTATCCGTACAGAAGAGGTTTAATTATTTTTAGATAACCCTTGACCGCTTTTTATCTTTAACAATGGGCTCGGCATGGCCAAGCGCGTTAAGGCGTGCGATTCGTAATCCGAGGGTCGCTGTTTCGCATTCCCATCGCACCAAACATGCTTGCCCTTTCAGTCGTGGGGGCGTTATAATGTGACGGTCAATCCTACTATTCGTTGGTGAAAGAGTATCCCAAGAGTTGGCGGTGGGTGGTGATGACTAGTTGCCTTCCCTCTAGTCTTACACTGCTAAATTAGGGACGGCTAGCACAGATAGCCCTCGAGTAGCTTTGTGCGAAATTCAAAAACAAACAAACAAATCTTTAACAATACGTTTTCGTTGTGAGTGTGTGATATGTCAAACTACTGTTCTATTGCGTGTTTAAATACCTGCAGTTTTCTAAAAGCTGCAGAACACTTGATTTGAATTTACTGAAGTCCTTGCCCGTCACATTAATAAGCTCACTTTAATGTGCTGGTGGATAATGTCGTCATAATATTTATAAAGAGACGATCCAAGAAATGTGCGTTTGAAACCAAATGTGAATTATTATATATCTCTGTCCGATGTTTGAACCTCCATGAAAAGCCATTATACAGTGGTATAACTCCAAAGTTTGTACAACATTTCGTTATTAAAGTTCTGATTAGGAAATGTATGTCTCGTGCTAATTCTATGTAATTAGCATACGTCTCGTCTCTTTGGATAGGCATGGTTGCTGGAGCATAGGGTACTTACAAATGTATAAGGGCGTCAATGCAGTTTGTTTCTTGTTTTCTGAGCATCGCTTCTGGTCTGTAATATATCGATGTTTTCTTATACTTTAAAAGTTTGAGAATATTTAATACTTATTGATTTTATAACCAATAATAAGGACAACATCGTACGTGTGGAAGTAAATTGTCGATTTATCGATAAAAGTTTCTATCTCGTATTATGTATACAATTTGTCATTGTTTCTTTCTACACTTGTAAGATGTATAACATTTGTCAGCATTTACCTTTATCTAATAATATATGGTGTTAAATGAAAACTACACGGTGTTATTTGTTATATATATGATAATATGTTGTGTTAAATGAGGACTACAGGGTGTTATTTGTTACACATACACGTGTATTTCAATTCATTCAACCTTCTCATCTTTAACTGAACCATTCTTGGAACAGTTCTGGTATGGTTGTCTTAAATCATTGAAAACATTTTACTAAAATGTGGTGATAACATGAAATGTGTTTCAATGACTTTTGTTGTGTTAGTTTGTTTTGTTTGTGCCCGGCGTAGCCAAGCGTGTTAAGGCATGCGACTCGTAATCTGAGGGTCGCGCCAAACATTTGCCCTCGCAGCCGTGGGGGCGTTATAATGTGACAGTCAATCCCACTTTTCGTTGGTAAAAGAGTAGTCCAAGAGTTGGCGGTAGGTGGTGATCACTAGTCGCCTTCCCTCTAGTCTTACACTGTTAAAGTTGGGACGGCTAGCACAGATAGCCCTCGAGTAGCTTTGTGCGAAATTCAAAAACAAACAAACAAACAATTGTTTTGTTTGTTTGAATTTCGCGCCAAAAGGGCAAGCATGATTGGTGTGACGAGGATTTGAACCCTGCTTGTTGTGTTAGTAAAATCAATGTACATTGTGACTTGTAGATTTAATCGTCGTTTTAGCTGGTAGCTTATGTGGTAATAATAACCAACTCCTTATGTTTCACGACTGGATAAAATTTATGAATTACGAGAATACTTAGTAGAACGCACACATCAGCTACGCAATAGTTATCATGTTTGGCTTTCAAAAAATAAAAAAAAATGTGTCTCTATGTCCGCGGTTATCAATGAGAGAACAAGAACTAATATTCTACACATGTCCACCAAGGATAGTCAAAATACGGTCACATTTGACTGGGTTATAGAGCAAAAAATAGTGGAAAAAATTAGTATATTAATAAATAGACATTTGTGACCTTTATGTGATTTTAAACTTTGACATTTACCGTTAAAAGTAAATTTACCCATCTGTGAATGAGGATGTGAAAAAAAAAATCATATTTAATTGGCCGTAACCACTGCAATATCAAGAAAAAAATTATTGTAACTTTGAGATTTGTTTTGGAATTTCGCACAACGCTACTCGAAGGCTATCTGTGCTAGCCGTCCCTAATTTAGCAGTGTAAGACTAGAGGGAAGGCAGCTAGTCATCACCACCCACCGCCAACTCTTGGGCTACTCTTTTACCAACGGATAGTGCGATTGACCGTCATATTATAACGCCCTTACGACTGAAAGAGGAAGCATGTTTGGCGCGACCGGGATTCGAATCCGCCAGCCTCAGATTACGAGTGGCACGCCTTAACACGCTTGACCGTGCCGGGCCTATAGCTTTAAGCATGTAAGTTGCTTTGATCAACGTTAATATGAAAAATGTAAAACAAAAATATTTCCGTAAATGAATTGTTAAAATCTTCAAAACGAGACTTCTTATTCATTTTAAATGTATTTTATTTAATTTATAGAAACAGTAAATTTAACTTTGATTATCTCACTAGGAGTCTTCAGTGTGGCCAACAGAAACGTCAGTGATGCAAGATAAAGATGAACACTCTCCTCCACAAAATGTGATACAGGAACGTGTACATATTGTAAATACATTTCGGTTTGTATTGAGTTCGAAAATGATTGATTTTCTTACTTTCGTCTTTTGGTAAAGGACCCAAGTGAACAGTGACCACAACAAACGAACGTGTAAATCGTTTCAGTTTATTTTATAAAATTCATCCTGGATTATGATGTCTTCAAATATTACAGAGCTACAAAACTGTTATCTAATCTATTATTATTAACAGTTTAAAATCATCCAAGAAACCTAGAAATATCATTGTACGAGATGAATTATTTAAATCAATGATGGTGCAGTATT
The DNA here is from genome assembly GCA_011833715.1 of Carcinoscorpius rotundicauda. Taxonomy (NCBI): domain Eukaryota; kingdom Metazoa; phylum Arthropoda; class Merostomata; order Xiphosura; family Limulidae; genus Carcinoscorpius; species Carcinoscorpius rotundicauda. The sequence goes on along the minus strand of CM022400.1, from coordinate 10,151,645 downwards.
ACGCATAATGATTGTACTGAAATATTAAACCACGTAAAAATAGCAACTTTAATATTGATGTGCTCTTTTATATGTATTTGATTTCTCAACTTAAATTATTATAGCTTAAGTTTTTAGTTTTATTGGATACGTGTTATTTAATTGCTGATTGCTGATGTTTGTAAAATATGTCATGACGTGTTTTTTGCATTTTTAAGCCTAACTTGAAGCGGCCTTTTTGTTTTTAGCCTAATTTGAAGTAGTTGTGTTTCTAAGCCTAACATGAATATCTGTGGCTTAAACTAATTTGAAGTACTTATTGTGTTTTAAACTTGTCTTTAATCGGTATTTGTGTTTATTAAGGTTAACTTCAAGTATTTGTTTTGTTTTTAATCCCAACTTGGCATTAACATTGTGTTTTTAAGCCTGAGGTGAAGTGATTGTTGTGTTTTAAGCTCAATTTGAAACGGTCGTTGTGTTTTCAAATCTAAAACGAAAAGGTTATTGTATTTCTTCAAAAAATTGCTTGCTACGTTTGAAACAATAACAACAAAAGAAGCAGAACCTACAAATCTGACTTAAATAGTTCAAAAACTAGTTTAGTTATGTTTCACAAAAGAAGAAATTTCAATAAGCAACACTATTTTCTATATAATTATATGGTTTGTTTAGAAATGTAAATTTGTATTAACTACTGCCAGATGGCATAACTTGTGAGAGAAAGTTAAGTTTATCAATATAATTTGTTCTGTAAAAACTGTTAGATAATAAAATATATTTATCCAAATAAATATTATCAAATCGTTTCTCAAATCTTAGCTGTAAGACGAAAACGATTCAAGATCTCAATCTGAAAACCCGGATGAGTTGTTTTTTTCTATTTAATTTTTGAATGAATAGAAAAAAAAGAAAATAATTTTGTTTTAATGCTAAACACTCTTGTAGTACCAGTTTAGTCTCAAAGTAGAAGTGTATACACGACAAGCTATGTCATCATGATCACACCATGACGTCACTTGTACATACATCAAGCTCAGTCTCACAGTAGAAGTGTAAACACAAGCTATGTCATCATGATAACACCATGACGTCACTTGTAGATACATCTAGCTTGGTCTCACAGTCTAAGTGTATACACGACAAGCTAAGTCGTCATGATAACATCATGACGTCACTTGTACATACATCTAGCTTGGTCTCACAGTAGAAGTGTAAACATGACAAGCTAAGTCATCATGATAACATCATGACGTCACTTGTACATACATCTAGCTCAGTCTCACTGCAAAACACTAAACACAAGCTAAGACACATGATAAGACCATGATGTCACTTGTACATACATCCAGCTCAGTACCACAGTAGAAGTGTATACATGACCTGATAATTTAAGTACCTTGGGTGAATTCTGTATTTTAAGCTGACTGTTACCTTAGTTTCACTCACCACGTGTCACTATAATCATGATTTCCCACCGCTGTGGCTTCCCAGTGACACAGTGGCATGTCTGAAGACTCCCGCAGCTAAAATACGGGTTTCGATACCCGTGGTGAGCAGATCACAGATAACTCATTGTGCATCTTTGTGCTTCATCCTAAACAAACAAACAAAACCGCTTTGAAAACTGAATATCAAGAAACAACGGATATCATGTGGTTTTTTTTTTCAGAAACGGTATTTTTACCTAAATTTATTACTGTGGAAGCTTATATTAAGTTATATGAATAATACGATCTCTCTTTTGGACCGAGATGTCCACATTATTATCTACCATAACCAGTTTAACTGCACTTTTGGATCTAAAAATCCCTAAATATGTTTATATTAAATACATAATGTGATATATGAAAAGAATCATATCATTTAGGGTTAAAATTCACACCAGTAAATTAATTCATCCTAATTATTAAATGTCTAGCTACTTGACCTAAGATATGTTCTAATTAAAAATCGTACTAGTGTTGTTACCAGCTGGCCATTTCTTGCCTGTGAAAACATAACGTGCAGAATGAAAAAAGTCAGTAAGTAAATCATGTGGACTTGAGGTTTTCCGTTTTGTTTTGTTTTATTCTTTTCAATTCCTTTTAGTTAATCTCCTAGGTTGCACCTATAAATTAAACCTTATAGCTTGAGTTTGTTTTTGAATTTCGCAGAAAGCTACTCGAGGGCTATCTGTGCTAGCCGTCCCTAATTTAGCAGTGTAAGAGTAGAGGGAAGGCAGCTAGTCATCACTACCCTCCGCCAACTCCTGAGCTACTCTTCTACCAACAAAAAGTGCGATTGACCGTCACATTATAACGCACCCACGGCTGGGAGGGCGAGCATTTTTGACGCGACTCGGGCGCGAACCCGCGAACCTCAGATTACGAAGCGCATGCCTTAACGCGCTAGGCCATGCCAGGCCCTTATAATTTGAGTAAATATATTTAAAATAAACTGTATATTTGTCTGTGTATAATTATGTATGGCTGGGCAGTTAAGACACTAGATCCGTAATCTGAAGGTCGTGATTTCGAATCTTCGACACACCAAGCATGCTAGCCCTTTCAACCGTGGGGGCGTTATAAAGTGACGGACAATTTCACTATTCGTTAGTAAAAGAGTATGGCCTGGCTTGGCCAAGCGCGTAAGGCGTTCGACTCGTAATCCGAGGGTCGCGGGTTCGCGCCCGCGTCGCGCTAAATATGCTCGCCCCCCCAGCCGTGGGGGCGTATAATGTGACGGTCAATCCCACTATTCGTTGGTAAAAGAGTAGCCCAAGAGTTGGCGGTGGGTGGTGATGACTAGCTGCCTTCCCTCTAGTCTTACACTGCAAAATTAGGGACGCTAGCACAGATTGCCCTCGAGTAGCTTTGTGCGAATTTCGAAAACAAACAAACAAACAGTAAAAGAGTAGCCCAAGAGTTGGCGACAGGTGGTGATGACTAGTTACCTTCCCTCTAGTCTTACACTGCTAAATAAGGAACGATTAGAGCAGGCAACCCTCGTGTAGCTTTGAGCGAAATTCAAAAACTAACAATATAATTATATTTTTTTTTGTTATCACTCAGAGATAAGTTAATTAACTTTAATCAAATTTATTTTAAAATTGAAATAATTCAAGTGAGAAAAATATAATTTTTTTTGTGAAACAGTGGATTGAGATGCTTTGTTAACTTCACGTATAATTTATGTTTGGTTGTTACAGTGGTGAAAACCATTCGAGCGACGAAATTAAGAAATTTTGAATCATAGATTCAGTCGCTGTTTACAATAAGCCATTCACAAAATAAGTCAAAAGAAATGAAAGTGAAAATAATATTTAACTTTCGAAGAAAACGTGTATTTCTTGCACCTGACAATAACGTTTAAATTAAAGCATTTCACTATCACGCTATTACTAAGTGATACTGGGGGGTTCGTTTTTCAACTTATGACAATCAAAAAGATACTCACAATTTCCATATTTTTTTCAACTATAATGTTGATAATTTACTGTTAAAATACCATTTTAAGTCAATATATCAACGTAGCTATTACAAACTTTTAGATTGTCTGAAGTGAACCCTACTCAATGATAACCAATATGAAGGAACGGTTTCTTAAAACATTCTATTTCCGTATCACACGGACAAACAGTAGAAAGTCCTTATCAGAATACTTTCGTTTAGTTAAAATAAACGCCTCTTTCTTCCAGGAAAATGCGGGTTGTTAATTTATAGTCACTTTCCACACGTGAAAATTTAAACAAAGCAGTTTGATGCAGTCAGCATGTGGCTGGCAGTGATCGAGTGAAAAGGAATAATTGGTGTATTCAATTTCAATGGCAAGGCATGCAACACGTTGCTTGCATGGCCAAATCAGACTCTCTTAGGATTCGGGCATATAACCGTTTCGAACTTGAAACTGCTGACAAGATGGCGGCGAGAAATCAGTTGAAAACTATAAAATATTTTCAGCAGCATATCGCGGCTCGAGTCTTGGGGCTTTCGATTAGCAGGTAAACATCCTGATCACAAAACTGAAGACCAAATGACCAAAAGTGGACAATTCAATTCGCAACTAATAATTCTGTGGAATTTTAACTGAGATGGATAACGCAAAAATAGATAAAAGAAAAAATGCCAGACAAATAAATAATTATTATATACTAAAATTTCGAAGTTTGCCAGTCAATAGACTGAATGAGAAAACGAAAGTAAGTTGATGTAAATTTAATGAACCTCTGAGCACACTTATGTGATTTATTCTTTCTCTGGTGTCTGTGTTATTATATCCCGTGACGCTTTTTCCTGAAACCAGGTCTCGTGTTATCTTCCTTCATAAACAAATTTGCGTTTATAGTTGTTTCTGAGTTTAACACAGAACTACGCAATAGGCTATTTGTGCTCTGCCCAACACGGGTTTCGAGACACAGTTTACAGAAGCGTAAGTCCGTAGATATACCGCTGGGCCCTAGGGAAGACCACGTTTGCACAAACGACACTTCATAAATTACCCTGAGCAACTTTGACAGCCACTTTGGTTTACCAAACGATTTACTGTGCTTTTGTCTTGATTTTCATAATTACACCACGACCTCTTCTGGAAACTTTATAATCATAACAAGGCCATGACTATAGAGTGTAAGCAAACCAATCTGTAGAGATACGACGATCACCTATCGAATAAAAATATTACCTATAAGAATGATACAGAGATGTTTCACTTACACATAGTTAAGCTAAAATTATTCTATATGGCTAAAAGTTTAGAATACCAATTTGACTGGAAGTGTTGTAGAACAAGCACTTAGCTATTTATGTCTTCTCAGAGAGACATGCTGTTTAATATATTGTTTCATCTCCAAAACACTTTTCAATCTACCATCATTCTTTCATTTTCTCGGTGTATTAATCTGAAACTTGGTTGGGTTATAACTCGAACCAACACGTCCACAAAACTTGGTAAGCTTATATATTAATCCAATACACCTATAAAACTTTGCAGGGTCGTAACCGGTTCCCAACTTCCAATAAAACTTGGTAGGGTCATACCTTGGTTCAATATACACAGACAAAATAGGGTCATACTTTTCGTGATAACGATAAACCAACGTGAAGTAATACCAGCCAAATAGCATTTCTCAGATCCAAGATCGAAAGAACCAACACACAATTCAAAACAAAAATGATCCTTGATGGACTTCACATTTCCTCGGACTCGTCACGTGAAACAAAACTCAACTTATTAAGAAACCAAATAAACACGGCCACAAAATTATGTTCACCTGATAAAACTAACGAGAAAATCAACAAAATAAAACAACACTTCATCAACATTAACAATTTTCTTCCAAACACAATTAAAAATTACACCCACACACCTAGACCGACAACAAGCAAACAATAATAAATCTCAAGATACAACAAATCACAAAACCTTACACTACTACATACCATATGTTCCCGACATTAGCGAAAAAATAACCAACATTTGGAAAAAAAAACTTAACATTTCAGTAAACATCAAATTTATTCAAAATTCAGGTACAAAACTAAAGTCCATACCATTTAAAAACTACACTGATAAACACAACACCAACAATATTTATAAACTGCAATGTGATAACTGCCACGACTTCTATTCTGGAAAAACAAGCAGAAAAATGAAAACTGAATTCAAATAACAAAAACAACCTTCACACGTTTTTGAACACTGCAAGTCAAATAAACACAACATAACCATAGAAAACACCCAGATACTACGTAGGAAAACAAATATAAACAAACCCAAAATCAAAGTTCTACATAAACAACAACTGAAACCAAAATTAGACCAATATAAATAAAGACCTTTATATGTGTACTAATTAATAAAATTAACATCCATCTGTAGCACCCTCTACAATCCAGTACCCTTTTATACTCTCGTCCCTAGGACATTCAAAACAATGTTTTCTACTTTATTTTAATAAACGTTTAAATACTCATACTAGGTCATACTAGGATCAAACATTTGTCCATTACGCCTCTAAAACTTTTTGTTATTTTCTAGACAATTTTAATATTTTATTAGGTGGAAGGTCAAACAAGCATAAAAAGGACATGTTATATTTACAGTTATGAAAATTCAGATTGGCACAAATATAATTTTCTAAGCTCTCAACATATTGAAATACAATAAAAATATGTTGTATTTAACCCATTTTGAGTCTTTATAGGGTCATACTTCATAAGGTTTTGTGATAACTACCCAATCAAACTAAATGACTAAAGGGATATGTAATTAAGTTTGATTTTTGTTTCGATTTTCGCGCAAAACTACACGAAGGCCATATGTGCTAACCGTCCTTAATTTAGCAGGGTAAGACAAGGAGGAAGGCAGCTAGTCATCACCACCCACTGCCAACTCTTGGTCTACTGTTTTACTAACGATTAGTGGGATTGACCGTAGCATTATAACGCTCCCATGGCTGAAAGGACGAGCATGTTTGGAGTGGCTGGGAGTCGAACTCGCGACCCTCGTATTACGAGGCCATGTATTTTCATATATCAAAACCACATCGTGCTATCTACTGAGTCCACCAAACGGAATCGAACCCCTGATTTTAGCGTTGTAAATCCGTAGACTTACCAGCGGGGGACGTAATTATGTTCACTTTGTCTTGTGTTGAAATCAAAAGTTTGCTAGCCTAAAGCGCGAGCCTCATTTATTTTTAAAGGAAGTTTGGACATGACAACCGATAAATATTTGTAGTCGTATTTTATTGATTTCATAAGTATAACTAGTTTGTTTAGAGATATTACAACTGATGCAAATATTAGAAAAAAAGTGATTTCGTTTTCTTGTTTGTATGTTGGCTTTCAGGAGAACGATATGTAGAATGTTTTCTGAATAGAAGACGTTATGAACATGCGTATGAAAATATTTACATCACTCAAATGTGATGCAATTTAACAAACTTACAAAAACTCCCCGTTTTGCTGTTGGAGTATCAATGTTCTATAAGTCAATAAGTTCACCAATATTGTCAACCATAGTCTCGTTCTGTGGTTAAAATTTGTTACCCCCCCCCCTGCTTTTAGCTCTTATCACAAGCGACGTCACTTTTTATAACATCAGCGAAAGCGTTTGTTTCGCATCGGTAACAGTCTAAACGCGACAACCACGTCCCCTATCATCTTTATCTTCCCAGATAAGCTTCTGGAGAGATGTTTTTAACAGGCGACTAACTTAAAACCTGGAAACATCCCTGGAGCGCTTTATTTCCTTAGTGATGTCGAGAAAAACCCACTTGTAGAGAAAAATATATTTCTAAAAACGGCTCGTTGAGGTTGAATTTTTTTTTTAATGTAGAGGAGCGAACATCTAACACCGCCCTCTACATTATGAATCTCAGCTACAAAATCCCTTTCAAATATGCGGTCAGCTTCCGGTCAGTTCCCTCTTCCTTTCTTTGTAAGCCTGACGATTACCGAAGAAGGTCAAAACGTTGTTTGCTTCTCTACGTAAAAAAAAAAAAATTCTCAACCCACACGAGCCGTTTTAACATGTATATTTTACCTTACTTCCGTTTCTTATCAAACGTGTAAACGTCAGGTGCGATCCTTGCATAAACGTACACGTGTGTTTCATATACTGTTCGAATAATCACTATTAAATTAAGCGACGATGAAAGGTCTGAAAAACGAAGAGTTAGGCTTTGTCTCGTGTCAAACGTACCGGGCTGCAGAACAGATGTCCAAGATTGGAGACACAGTGTTGTTTATGGGAATGATATAAAAGAGGCAATCAATTTCCTATTCGGCCAAGAGCAAATCGAGTAGGTGACGAATGCTGCTGACAAATTGTTCTCGTGCTGGTTAACAGTGCTAAATTTGTCTGGGTCTCAATCTCACAAGTCTATAATCTGGTCATTTACACTGTTGTCGCATAAAGAGACAATCGGGAAGAATAAAGTGTTTATTAGGTACATGTGAGTCAGGGACCAACAACACATTATCACAGTTACTCACAGCTTTTACTATAGTTATCATTGTATGATTGCTATATCATTTTTTTACTCACCTATTCGAACTATTTCTGAATGAAATAACATACACTTTTACGATATGTTCTGTTTTGTTGTTTTTTGGTGTGTTTTTTTCTAATAGAACTGCTCTAATAATATATAACGTATTTTGTGACATTCGTCATGGCCTAAATAGAAGCGTTCCCATGATGCACCACACACTTGAAAAAGAAATGTAGTCTTCATTCTTCTTAAGCCTATTTGCCTGTCTTGTATTACTGTAGCATTTTTTGCATAGTTCGTTTGATATGTTTTTAAAGAAAATAAGCTTTTCTTTCTTTCTAAAATCAAACACACACGATGAGATCACGTGCAACTGGCGTTCCTAAGTCCTCTAATTTTTAATTTTAGAAGATTACCACTTTAACTGAAAATATTGCCCTTTCGGCTCACTAGGTATTTAAAAGATTTGGGTTTATTCAAAAGAATAACTGGGGATGGGGGAGGGAACTGTGAAATAGAATTAGGACACAGTCCCCATGTGCTAGTGTCTAGCGACGCCTCCGGTATTAGCCGCAGACAGAGCTGATTAAATTAGAAAGAACACTAACGAGTCGTGAACGAAGTGTATTTTATCTAGTTTTACTCGTCAAGTAAAGTCAATGTACTGTTGGTACCTCAACAATGAAACTTAAAGGTAACTCAGAAAGTCAGACCTAACGCTGGAATCAGTGGTCTAGCTAGGGGAAGGGCAAGGGGGGACATCTGTCCGGGCGCAACATTGGGGGTGGGGGGTGCCAAATTGATGTTACATAATTAGGAAAATTGTGTAACGAGAAGGCGTGAAAACTGACTTTGTCCCCGGGCGCTGAAAACCCAAGCTACGCCTCTGGCTGGAATTCTACATTTCAGAGAAGTTAACACGCCATCAATTTCAATGAAATTGACTCTTCAAGATGACCGTTTTGTAATACTAACTTTATCGGAATGGATCGATGTACTTTCTTTAACCTATAGCGACTGTCACTCATTTTTGTTTTGTTTTTTGTAAAATAGGCTTAAACTATGAAAATCAGATGTTTGAAAGTCCATCTTGAAATACAAGACATTAAGACATTCAAAACCTCTTTATAAGTTAGCGGTGACCACACAGACTTGCAATTCTAAATTCTATAGTTCGATTCTCCACGGTAGACATAGTGCAGATAGCTTTGCACGTAAACAACAACAGTGCTTCGTATTAGTGCTTGTATGTGTTTTGTTTGCAAAAAGTCACATCGGACTATCTGCTTTGTCTCCAGATGGGAATCGAACCCCTAATTTTTGCATTGTAAATCCGCAGACTTACTGCACTTCCTTTTCGTGTATATATATATATATATGAGGGATAATCTAACTACATAAAGACCAATTAACACCTAACGATTTTTTGCATTGATTAATAAATACAAATAATAATACAACTGTATTCCAACGTTAAGAGACCAAGGCTCTCTTCATCCGGGGACTCGACATGGACGAAAACATTGATGAGAATTGAAACCACGGTGCGAGACGGCATGTGACAAAAGCATCACAACTACAGACAATTATTTTTATACTTAATAAACCATTAAGATTATTTTCTGAAGTCAGTTAATACAATTATTTTTTTTAAAAGCCTCATTACGTTTATGACGTGTCTGTTTTGTTTCGTCATTCCAAAACACGTTCGCATATTTGTCCAATTTTTTGCAATTTCCTGTACGAGTGAATCGTGTTTTTTTTCGTTTTTTTATTTTCTTTAATTTCGTGCAAAAGCCACTCGAAGACTATCTGAGCTAATAGCTTCTAATTTTCAAGCGGTAGAGTAGAGGTAAGGCAGATTGTGAACACCACCAACCGCCTACTCTTTAGCCAATGAAAAGTGAGATTGATCTTTAAATTATAACGATCGCACGATTTAAAGGACGACAATGCTCGGTAAAAGGATTCGAACTCAGGATTACGTAATTGCAAGTCAAGCAAGGGCCCTAGCAACCAGACAGACCCACAGTTTCTAAAGAAGTTCGGTGACAACTATATTTTCCTCTAGATGTTGTGATCTCAGAAGACAGAAAAAAACTCGGTATGGCCAGTTGGGTTAAGGCTTTCTACTCGTAATCTGAGGGTCGCGAATTCGAACCATCACTCCAAATATGCTTACTCTTTCAGCCCTATGGGCGTTATAATATGATAGTCATTCCGACTATTCGTTAGTAAAAGAGTGGCCCAAGAGTTGGCGGTGGGTGGTGATGATTAGTTGCCTTCCCTCTAGTCTCACACTGCTAAATTGGGGACGGCTAGCGCAGATGGCCATCGTGTAGCTTTACGCGAAATTAAAAAAAACAAACCATATTCCATTGCAACATGTTTGCTTTGTCTGTCATTCACCCAACATTCGCTTATTGGCAAAATACATAAACCGAAGTTTGTAGCACGCTTCCCAAACCTGTTAGTGAATTAGTGGTAACATATTTCGTTTCTTAACACGCTCACTGCCATTTTGATTTCAAAAACTTCCGAAGATGCAACTGATAATTCAATCATTTTACAGCAATTGAAAGAAACTGTACGTGAAAAAAGCACAAACGTAAAATGACGTGGTGTAATTGACATGACATTATGCGACATTAGAAAGCACATTTTCGCTTTCGTATGTAACCTAATGCCAGCAGGAGTATTAATATTTTAATGGTTGAATGAGCTATTCGAAAAAAAGAGTCAAATTACATCTGGTGAGAAACGTTAACTGTAATCGACATACAGAAACGCGTGTAACGTATTTTCTGTTCTACGGTTTCTTTTCAACAACAACGCCGTTCGTACCACACCCTTGTAATAATCTTTATAACTATCGAAAGGAGTGTATGACAACATGCTACTCGGCAGTTAATAAAATAAGTAGAAGCAAAGTGTTGACCATGACTTCTCCAGCAGTTTAGCAAACACGGCTACAAACTGTTGACCACCACCAATGTCCAAACGTCTTACAAAACATCCCAACCTAATCAAGGAATTAAAAAATATTCACTTAAACACGAACATATTTTTTATAATAAAGTTCAGTCTTATTTTATATCTCTTATAAGATATTTCACATTATTCTTTCTAACCTGTAGAGGTCACTAGTAGGCTGTACGATGTTGTTGTTTGGAGTTGAGCACAAAGCTACACAATGGGCTATCTATCTGTGCTCTGCTCACCACGGGTATCGAAACCCAGTTTTTAGCGTTGTAAGTCCGCAGACATACCGCTGAGCCACTAGGGGGCAGGCTGTACGATAAAGAACATAATTATATTGTTGCCAAACACAAAGGACAATAAAATAAACCTCACAATGTACTGGTGTTTACTTTCCAGAATAGAAGGCTGCTTTTAAAAGTATACTCTACACTCAAGCTAAGAATGGTTATAAAACTATTGAGAAATAACAAATATATAAAGGTTTATAAGGCCGTGAAGATTAAATTGGCAAAATCATGAGCTCATGCTTTGATTGTAATACACAGCACATTCCTCTAAACTAAGGGGGACGTGTGGAACATTGAATATGTTTTTAGTAAAATAATTCTTACACTGTTCTACCGTCACTTCTTTTTTGCACCACCCCCTACATTTTTAACAAAGGCACGCGCACTCAGCACGTAATAGAAGCCTTTACGTCATTAACATGAACATTTTTTTTTCACTTTAAGCTTTAGATAGTCTTTTCAAAAGGTTAGGCGCTCATTTTGCAATCTTAGAGTCGCGGGTTCGAATCTTCGTTACATCAAACGTGCTCGTCCTATAAGCGGTAGGGGCGTGATAATGTGACGATCAATTCCATTATTCGTTGGTAAAAGAGTAGCCCAAGAGTTGGCTGTGGGTGATGATGACTAGCTGCCTTCCCTCTACTCATACACTGATAAATAAGTCCTCTTTTTCCCTGTTCGATTTGATTTTTCTACATTTAATAGGACGCCGTGTTTGTCACCACTTAAGTCACTCCCAACCCATTTACATAAAGGATAAAATGTAACGTACTGTAACATCTCGGATTTGATAGTAAAAACTTCGGTTTCTAGCTTGAGAAACAACAGAGAATTTTGTGAACGGATGGATTACATCCTAGGACATTAGGTGTACCATAAGTTGGATTAACGGCAGTCTCATGTACCTAATGATTATAATGTGGGGAATTTTTGTGTGTAAGACCCCCAAAGAACTGCAAAACGGGTGAAAGGGTAAAGCAATATGTAAGACTCATCAAGTTCACAAACCGTATCAACCTATAATGTGTTTTTGTCTCCCCAAGTTGTCACGTAGGTGACACTTTCCCATAATAATTAAACCCAAATTTGTTGTCAAACAGTAAATTTTAAAATTGTCTTTCTGTGGAATTTATTCAACTGCTCTTGTGTTGTTAGTTACAGAAGTAGAGATTGAAAAATACTTCCTTCAGGTGGCGAGGACCTTTACAAGGTGAATTGTCAAAGCAATAACAATCGGACTCATGAGGACTTTCAGAGACAGGCAAATGAGAAGTTACTCTATAATTTGGCAGTCAACTGAAATAACTGGAGAGAGATAGGGCCACACCCTGTCAATATTATGTTCTCGTGCAAAACTCCTCGTGCTGTATGTCAGGCCTGATTTTAGTACTGTACTTGTTCTAATCTCGAAAGCTCTAATTATCGGCGATAGAAGACAAAAACAAAGTTTTATTTCAGCGGGAAGTAAAATAAAACAGTTTATCTTCATTATTGGACGAGATAATAGAAAGTTTAGCGTTCTTAACGTCAGTCATTACAAAATATAGTTGGTTTGAAAGCTCTTGCAATGATAAGATAACGAGAGAAAGTAATATAGAGCACAGAAAATTAAGTCGTGATGACGAGAAACCCACTTGAAGTAACAACGTATTCTCGGGATGGCTTGTATGATATTAAAACTCGAATCAAAATAAAATACAAAATAACGTTTCTCAGCAACGTTAACCGGAAGATGACCTAAAAAGGTCGAAAATTATATTCTATACTTGACGTTTCAATTGGCCTGGCATGGCCAAGCGCGTAAGGCGTTCGACTCGTAATCCGAGGGTCGCGGGTTCGCGCCCGAGTCGCGCTAAATATGCTCGCCCTCTCAGCCGTGGGGGCGTATAATGTGACGGTCAATCCCACTATTCGTTAGTAAAATAGTAGCCCAAGAGTTGGCGGTGGGTGGTGATGACTAACTGTCTTCCCTCTAGTCTTACACTGCAAAATTAGGGGTGGCTAGCACAGATAGCCCTCGAGTAGCTTTGTGCGAAATTCCAAAACAAACCAAAACAATCGTTAGATTAGCTTCGCTGATCAACATTTTATGTTGATTGTATTGCCTGGCAACCAGTTGGGCATATTTTTTTCTCTGGAAGTGATAATAACCACTAAATGCTGTAAGAAAGCGAATAAATTACAGTACAAAACAGTGATTTCCATTATTTCCATGAAATTATTACTATGTACGTACAAGTGCTAGTTATTTATGTTTTGTAGTCGAATTGTAAATCCGAGAGTTCATGGTTCACGTCCCCGTATCACAAAATCACCCTCTGTATTTCAGCGACTTGTGTGTGTTATGAGTGACCGTCACGTTTCGCCGTACAGAGTTGGGTGAGATTAAACCACGAGTTAACATTAACTGCTGTTGACCAGCTAATCTTTCAGCTCGAATTTAAAAGCGACTGTGCAGAACAGCCCGTTGTGTGGTGTGGAGCGAACAACGTAACAACGATAAAAATCTTTCACGATGAATATTTGGCTCGTGAGTGCGTGCGGTAACAAAGGTACGTGTCTAATGTCATTGTCGTTCTATTGCACATCATTAAACTTCGATTCCCATCAAAAGAACTGGTTAAAGCCCACCCAATGGCACAGCGGAATTTCTGTGGGCTCACACGGCTAGAAACCGGGTTTCGATACTCGTGGTGGGCTGAGCACAGATAGCTCATTGTGTACCCTCGTGCTGAATTACAATCAAACAAAACAAATGAATTTCTTAAAAGGAGGAAATATATTCACAATGAATAAGTACATATAACATAACGATACAACCACTAGATTATTCAGGGATTTATCTATAGTTCGTCTCGTACAACATAAGAAAACAGATTATGTGTCGTTTCTCTGTTGTGTCAGACTGCGAAAAGACATAACCTCGATCAGAAATCACGATATATCTTGCCAGGTTGGAGATCATAAAAGTTATTTGATGCGCGTGTAAGGACACGCGCAGGGTAATAGGTCACATATAATCAGCTGCAGAAGCGGGTGTGAGATCCTGTCGATCCGGTTTACTTCCGGAGGTTGTAGGCCTTGCGTCTGGGCGGATTCGTTCTGGTCTAAATGCTCACAGCAGAATGACACTGCACCCAAACCTGCCCGGGGGCCGTGCATACCGTCACGCGTCAATGAGCTGCTTTCGTGGATTGCTACTATTGTGAATGAAGTTTTGATCACCAAGTGGGTGGACGTAACTTCTTTCACGTCTCTGTTGAATAATGGAGCGAAGTTCTTTATTCTGTCACTAGGGTATTGATTTGTTGGTTTGTTTCGAATTTCGAGTAAAGCTACACGAAGGTTATCTGCGCTACCCGTCCCTAATTTAGCAGTGTAAGACTAGAGAGGAAGGCAGCTAGTCATCACCACCCACCGCCAACAACTCTTTTACTAACAAATAGTGGAATTGACCGTCACATTATACAGCGCCAAAATAGCAGAAAGGGTAAGCATGTTTTGGTGTGACGGAGCTTCGAACCCGCGATCCTCAGATTACGAATAAAATTACAGTCTAATAAAATTAGACTGTTGAAACTTCAGACAGTTTAATGTGCTATTTTTTATACCTTGACAAACCAAGTTTTTGAAAAATGGTCTTCAAAAAGAAATCCAAAAATAACCATTCATACAACATTATTTAACTTCTCTAATTATGATCTGTAATTAATTTTCAATATAAATATATACTGAAAAGCGACAGTAATTTCTTTTTTGTAAAATAGCTAAAGTAGATAACTTTTGTTGTTGTTTTGAATTAAGCACAAAGCTACACAGTGGGCTCTCTGTGCTCTGCCCATCACGTGTATCGAAACCCGGATTTTAGCGTGTAAGTCCGCAGACATACCGCTGAGCCACTGGGGGGCAAGTAGATAACATTTTAAGACTAAAAAGCCTCCAGAAAAAACGAACAGGAAGAGCAGAACATTCCCACGAGTTTATACAGAATGTTTATTAGATCGTTTGAATAGTTTGAAGAAATGGTGTTGTTTGTTTGGAAGATAACACAAAGCTACACGAGGGCTATCTTCGCTAGCGATCCCTAATTTAGCAATGAAAAAGTACAAGGAAGATAGCTAATCACCACCACTCACCATCAACTCTTTGGTTACTCTTTTCCCAATAAATAGGGGGTTGACCATCACATTATAACGTCCTCTTGGCTAGAAAGGAAAGTATATTTGGAGGGATGGGACCTCCAGATTGCGAGTCGAGGGCCCCCTAGCCACTTCGTCATGCAAGACTTATACAGAAATAAAAAAAAATCATTATTTTTCTGACAATCAAACATGTTATATAGAAGTCATTGCAAAGAGAGAGAAATATAATATACGAATCCTTTCTAAATAATCGTTCAGTTTTCATGATATTGGTGTAGTTTAGCTTACCTGTAAATTAACATATAGTTTACATGATATTGGTGTAGTTTAGCTTACCTGTAAATTAACACATAGTTTACATGATATTGGTGTAGTTTAGCTTACCTGTAAATTAACATATAGTTTACATGATATTGATGTAGTTTAGCTTACCTGTGAATTAACATATAGTTTACATGATATTGGTGTAGTTTAGCTTACCTGTAAATTAACATATAGTTTACATGATATTGATGTAGTTTGACTTACCTCAAAATTAACATATAGTTTACATGATATTGGTGAGTTTAAATTACCTCTAAATTAACATATAGTTTACATGATATTGGTGTAGTTTGACTTACCTCAAAATTAACATATAGTTTACATGATATTGATGTAGTTTAGCTTACCTGTAAATTAACATATAGTTTACATGATATTGATGTAGTTTGACTTACCTCAAAATTAACATATAGTTTACATGATATTGGTGAGTTTAAATTACCTCTAAATTAACATATAGTTTACATGATATTGGTAAGTTTAAATTACCTCTAAATTAACATATAGTTTACATGATATTGATGGAGTTTAACTTACCTCAAAATTAACATATAATTTACATGATATTGGTGTAGCTCGACTTACCTTTAAATTAACATATAATTTACATGATATTGGTGTAGTTCGACTTACCTTTAAATTAATATATAGTTTACATGGTATTGGTGTAGTTTAGCTTAGTTCTAAATTAACATATAGTTTACATGATATTGGTGTAGTTTATCTCACCTTTAAATTAATATACAGTTTACTTGACAATGGTGTAGTTTGATTGGCTATTAATTTATGATTTAATTTACACCATCCTGATTATTACAACTAACAAGACGTAACTTACTTTGGTTTGAAAGACATTACTGCTTCGAAATGTTTACTTCGTTAAATTTCAATTTTTAGAAAATAGGCTATCACTAGGTTAGAATGACGGACATTTTACGTTCAGTGTTTTTATGTAATTTTTTCTCTATATACATCATTGGGGAATAAATGTGTAATTACTGTGTGAAAAGTTGTAGAGTCAATAAGAAATTAACTGAAGGAGTGCATTAAGATTTGAGAGTAAGAGAAAATAATAGAAAGAAAGATGTTGAATTTTGAACTCATTTCAAAGGTAAACTGAAGTATAATTTGTATGTAACGTAATCACTCTTACGTATTTTGGAATAACCGTAATTTTGGTCAAATACAAAGTTAAAATATAATTAATTTGTAGCGTAACTGTAATCCGACATTTCAACACAACTGTAGTCTTGGAAAAGGTGTATTGAAGGGGGCCCAGCTCCCTGAAAAATCCAGGAATGTTGATAACACATTGTTTTACAAATATTATATATTAAGCGTGTTAAGGCGTGCGACTCGTAATCTGAGGGTCGCGGGTTCGCATCCCCGTCGCGCTAAACATGCTCGCCCTTTCAGCCATGAGGGCGTTATAATGTTACGATCAATCCCACTATTCGTTGGTAAAAGAGTAGCCCAAGAGTTGGCGGTGGGTGGTGATGACTAGCTGCCTTCTCTCTCGTCTTACACTTCTAAATTATGAACAGGTAACGCAGATAGCCCTCGAAGAGCTTTGCGCGAAATTCAAAACAACCAATTATTATACGCTTCAACATAACTGGAATTCTGATTGAATATGACCAAAATTAAATTATGATTAATTTTTAGTGCAAAGATTCAATAGAACGATTGTCATGGTTGAATATTACCATACACCAGGCGTAGCTTAACGGATAGAGTGTCGAGTTTGGTACCTTTCAGTTTATGGTTGGCGGCCCATTAAATAATAAAATTTGAACTCGATATTTTTAGGAAAGTAGGTGTGTTATGCAAATGATGGCCATATTTCAGTGGGAAATTATGTGCATTATGTGAATGACAGCCATATTCCTTAAGAATAATGGGTGTGTTATCTAAATATGGCAAAATTCCACTGGGAGGATGGGCGTGTTATGTAAATGACGGCCATGTTCCACTGGGATAATAGGTGTGTTATATAAATGACGGCCATGTTCCACTGGGATAATGGGCGTGTTATGTGAATGACGGCAATATTCTATAAGGATAATAGGTGTGTTATATAAATAACGGTTACGTTCCACTGGGAAAATTGGCGTGTTATGTAAATGACAGCAATATTCCATAAGAATAATAGGTGTGTTATATAAATGACGGCCATGTTCCACTGGGATAATGGGCGTGTTATGTGAATGACGGCAATATTCTATAAGGATAATAGGTGTGTTATATAAATAACGGTTACGTTCCACTGGGAAAATTGGCGTGTTATGTAAATGACAGCAATATTCCATAAGAATAATAGGTGTGTTATATAAATGACGGCCATGTTCCACTTTACAGTTATAAAAGACTTCGCACCAGGTATTTTTGACTGTTTGTAGACCAGTTAAAGATCACTGACGGCTAGCTATTGTATTCTGGCAAGAACATTTCGAAGCAAATAAACCTTTTTTTTGTACACACTGATTTATTGAAAATAATGGTTTCATTATTAACACATGTGTTTTACAGTTTGTTTTTTTACATTATTTATTTTTCCTTGCATAAGGTGATCATTTATATTTTCTCAAGAAACTCTTGTTAAGCTGATTCACTTTTGGGTGCAAAATAAATACTTTTGCGCTGTGATTTCAAGCATTTTTTTAGATTTCGCGCAAAGATACACGAGGGCTATCTGCGTTACCTGTTCCTAATTCAGAAATGTAAGACTAGAGAGAAGGCAGTTGGTCATCACCATCCACCGCCAACTCTTGGGCTACTCTTTTACCAACGAATAGTGGGATTGACCGTAACATTATAACGCCCCCACGGCTGAAAAGGCGAACATGATTGGAGAGATGGGGATTCGAACCCGCGATTCGAGTGCCTTAACCACCTGGCCATGTCGGGCCTTGAAAAATGGAAAAAAATGTGTTTTGTGTTTAAATTAGTTGAACCATAAGAAAATACAACACTTGTGTTGAGTTCCATAGTATTATACAATATTTGAAAGAAACTAAACCAAACTGAATACACATGTTGGAATATAAACATAGTTATAGTGAAATATAACCATAATATTCGTATTGAAATATAGTTTCAGTCGTTTAGATATTTCTCGACATGATTATACTCGTTTTGAAATATAACTATAATTCTATTGGAATTAAAATTCAGTTTCAGAAAGATTTCAATATAACCACATTGGAGTTTGTAGTCGTATCGTAATAAACCCATAATCATGCTAATGTGTAACATATTGTGTTGTAATCTAACTATGATCACCCTGAAATGTAAAAAAAAACGTTGGAATGTAAAGTAATATATCTATGCTTAAATGTACAATCATATTGTGATATAACCTTGATTATGGTGAATTGTAACTGTCAATAGACGCGATTTATTTACTTTTAATGTTGTTTAACGTAAAAATGGAGAATGAAGACAACAGACTGGGAATAATGAATAGAATGTTGAGTACAAACTAAGAACTGTGTCCTGCATTAGGATAACTTGTAAATATAGCTAAACAAACATTCGGAATGTTGAGTACAAACTGAGAACTGTGTCCTACATTAGGATAACTAGTAAATATAGCTAAACAAACATTCGGAATGTTGAGTACAAACTGAGAACTGTGTCCTACATTAGGATAACTAGTAAATACAGCAAAACAAACATTCGGAATGTTGAGTACAAACTAACAACTGTTTCCTACATCAGGATAACTGGTAAATACAGCAAACAAACATTCGGAATGTTGAGTACAAACTGAGAACTGTGTCCTACATTAGGATAACTAGTACATACACCAAAACAAACATTCGGAATGTTGAGTACAAACTAAGAACTGTGTCCTACATTAGGATAACTGGTAAATATAGCTAAACAAACATTCGGAATGTTGAGTACAAACTAAGAACTGTGTTCTACATTAGGATAACTTGTAAATATAGCTAAACAAACATTCGGAATGTTGAGTACAAACTGAGAACTGTGTCCTACATTAGGATAACTAGTAAATATAGCTAAACAAACATTCGGAATGTTGAGTACAAACTAAGAACTGTGTCCTACATTAGGATAACTAGTAAATACAGCAAAACAAACATTCGTAATGTTGAGTACAAACTGAGAACTGTGTCCTACATTAGGATAACTAGTAAATATAGCTAAACAAACATTCGGAATGTTGAGTACAAACTGAGAACTGTGTTCTACATTAGGATAACTAGTAAATACAGCAAAACAAACATTCGGAATGTTGAGTACAAACTAACAACTGTGTCCTACGTTAGGATAACTAGTAAATACATGAAAACAAACATTCGGAATGTTGAGTACAAACTGAGAACTGTGTCCTACATTAGGATAACTGGTAAATATAGCTAAACAAACATTCGGAATGTTGAGTACAAACTAAGAACTGTGTTCTACATTAGGATAACTTGTAAATATAGCTAAACAAACATTCGGAATGTTGAGTACAAACTGAGAACTGTGTCCTACATTAGGATAACTAGTAAATACAGCAAAACAAACATTCGTAATGTTGAGTACAAACTAAGAACTGTGTCCTACATTAGGATAACTAGTACATACAGCAAAACAAACATTCGGAATGTTGAGTACAAACTAAGAACTGTGTCCTACATTAGGATAACTGGTAAATATAGCTAAACAAACATTCGGAATGTTGAGTACAAACTAAGAACTGTGTTCTACATTAGGATAACTTGTAAATATAGCTAAACAAACATTCGGAATGTTGAGTACAAACTGAGAACTGTGTCCTACATTAGGATAACTAGTAAATACAGCAAAACAAACATTCGTAATGTTGAGTACAAACTGAGAACTGTGTCCTACATTAGGATAACTAGTAAATATAGCTAAACAAACATTCGGAATGTTGAGTACAAACTGAGAACTGTGTTCTACATTAGGATAACTAGTAAATATAGCTAAACAAACATTCGTAATGTTGAGTACAAACTGAGAACTGTGTCCTACATTAGGATAACTAGTAAATATAGCTAAACAAACATTCGGAATGTTGAGTACAAACTGAGAACTGTGTCCTACATTAGGATAACTAGTAAATATAGCTAAACAAACATTCGGAATGTTGAGTACAAACTGAGAACTGTGTCCTACATTAGGATAACTAGTACATACAGCAAAACAAACATTCGTAATGTTGAGTACAAACTGAGAACTGTGTTCTACATTAGGATAACTAGTAAATACAGCAAAACAAACATTCGTAATGTTGAGTACAAACTGAGAACTGTGTTCTACATTAGGATAACTATAAATACAGCAAAACAAACATTCGGAATGTTGAGTACAAACTAACAACTGTGTCCTACATCACGATAACTTGTAAATATAGCTAAACAAACATTCGGAATGTTGAGTACAAACTAACAACTGTGTCCTACGTTAGGATAACTAGTAAATACAGCAAAACAAACATTCGGAATGTTGAGTACAAACTAAGAACTGTGTCCTACATTAGGATAACTAGTAAATATAGCTAAACAAACATTCGGAATGTTGAGTACAAACTAACAACTGTGTCCTACATTAAGATAACTAGTAAATACAGCAAAACAAACATTCGGAATGTTGAGTACAAACTAACAACTGTTTCCTACATCAGGATAACTGGTAAATACAGCAAACAAACATTCGGAATGTTGAGTACAAACTGAGAACTGTGTCCTACATTAGGATAACTAGTACATACAGCAAAACAAACATTCGGAATGTTGAGTACAAACTGAGAACTGTGTCCTACATTAGGATAACTAGTAAATATAGCTAAACAAACATTCGGAATGTTGAGTACAAACTGAGAACTGTGTCCTACATTAGGATAACTAGTAAATATAGCTAAACAAACATTCGGAATGTTGAGTACAAACTGAGAACTGTGTCCTACATTAGGATAACTAGTAAATATAGCTAAACAAACATTCGGAATGTTGAGTACAAACTGAGAACTGTGTCCTACATTAGGATAACTAGTAAATACAGCAAAACAAACATTCGTAATGTTGAGTACAAACTGAGAACTGTGTCCTACATCACGATAAATTTTTAGATGTAGTTAAACAAACATTCTTAACGTTGAGGTCCAGTAATTGTTTGTAATGCACAAGTTAATTTATTACTATTATTTCGTATCTTCACTTTTATCAGTTTTAATCTATGATTAATAAATCTTACTTGGTATAAAATGCACAGCTTAGCTTTTTTAGAAGACCAGCTTTAATACACTCTCCATGTACAACCAATCTTTAAACTCTTGAAAAGTCATTTTCTTAATGAAGATCCATTTATGATAATGGAAGTTGATATTTATCAATTTCAAAACATTGCATTTTGAGGGTGATAGAACTTTTCTTCTGTTGTTGTCTTTCAAGATCAAGCCATGAATTTCCAGAAGATGTAAAACCGTATCAGTTCTCTAACTGATCACATCACACATCAACAGCTTCAATATTTACTCATCTGTATAAAATTAATAACTCTGCCCATCACTTCCAGTACAAGTTGACCAAGACTTATTTTAGAAAAATAGTAATTTCCATTTCATACAAATCAGTTAAACGTAAAAACTAGCAAGTCATAAAACATAAAACTAAGTGCAATAGAATTATGTCATATTGTTGTTACACAATACCCTGAATGGATTGATTAATGACGTCATATATCTAAATAACCCTCAACAAAAACCAACTAATTCTCTACTTTTTACAATACAAAGTAAGTATGGAACATTCTATTTGTGACAATACGAGTGTATTTGTGTGTATTTTTTCATAACAAAGCCACATCGGGCTGTCTGCTGAGCCCACCGAGGGGAATCGAATCCCCGATTTTAGCGTTGTAAATCCGAAGACATACCGCTATACTAGCGGGGGGCATGTAACAATACGAAGTAACAATACGACACAATAAAACTAAGGTATAACCTTTTTATTGGACTAACATTGTATAAATAACCAATTGTATGAATAATCAATTTCAAATACGATGATAAGCGTGCAACATAATAGAATAAAAACTATTTAATAAATTAACAATTAATAAGGTATAATAACTTTCGTCCTTTACTGGTACAGCGGTGGATCTCAGGATTTACAACGTTAAAATCAAGAGTTCGATTCCCCTCGGTGGACTCAGCAGATAGCTCAATGTGGCTTCGTTGTAAGAAAAACACACACTAATAACCTTAAATGAAGTAAACGTTCTTTCCACATCTGTGTATTGCTTACCACTAGGTGACTTTCAGATGATATGTCAGAAAACTAAGTATTCTTAGAACACAAAAAACCTCTTTACTGGTTAAACCTGTTTATTTAATGCATTCTCTCCAAGTGTTTTTTCTCAGAAATAACCTCGGTAGTTAACTAAGAAGTGAAAATGTGCTAATATAATAATCTAAGAGGGAACAAATTATCTAAATTCAAGAACAAAAATGTTTAATTGCATTTATATTTCTTTACATACCAACAAAACATATCGAAATAAATGTGTTAAAACGCTGTATACCAAAGACACTGATGTCCACACTGGACGCATCACCTTTTCTATAATCAATTGTATGTGTGAAGCGTTAACCGAACGACTCTTTTGTTGTTGTCGTTTACTGGAGGAAAAAAAATCGTTTCTCTTTGATTCACCTATCGTATGAGCAAGTGTAAATGTAATTATCTACTACCTTGTTTCACCTATTGTTTGAGTGCTTAATTAAGCAAATTAGCAATTTATTTATAACAACAATACTATTTATGCTGTTTAATTTGGATCGTCGGATCTCGAAACCACGCTTCTCTGGGGTCGAGGTTATGCTGCTCCACCAATGTTATCTGCGGGCGGATTCGAGTCATTCCTCCCGCGTGCCACGTGCAAGTTCTTTGTTGAAAACCACGTGGGTGACAGTAAGACAAGAGTTCAGCGAGAACAATGTAACCTTAATGACCGGGTGGCGTTTAGTTTTGGAAATGTATAGTCCTCAAAAAGTCATAAGTTAACCTAGATTAAAACCGTCAAAATAGCACAAAATTATGACTTATGTACAGCTTAATGTGGCAAACAAAAGGTCTGAAATTTTGGTACACACACAAAAAACAAAAATGGAATTTCACGTTATTACGACGTGTCACGTAACCAGTCATTTAAATAACAATAATTTAAGGTAAAGATAATAAACATGAAAAAGGAAAAGAAAAAATTCTTTAATTTGCAGAAAGCATTGCTTGCTGGGAAGTGTGTTCCTTGTTATGCACACTTAAACAATGTTATTTTATCTAGCTTCTCTTTGTGTTCCTTGTTATGCACACTTAAACAATGTTATTTTATCTAACTTCTCTTTGTGTTCCTTGTTATGCACGCTTAAACAATGTTATTTTATCTAACTTCTCTTTGTGTTCCTTGTTATGCACGCTTAAACAATGTTATTTTATCTAACTTCTCTTTGTGTTCCTTGTTATGCACACTTAAACAATGTTATTTTATCTTACCTCTCTTTGTGTTCCTTGTTATGCACACTTAAACAATGTTATTTTATCTAGCTTCTCTTTGTGTTCCTTGTTATGCACACTTAAACAATGTTATTTTATCTAACTTCTCTTTGTGTTCCTTGTTATGCACACTTAAACAATGTTATTTTATCTAGCTTCTCTTTGTGTTCCTTGTTATGCACACTTAAACAATGTTATTTTATCTAACTTCTCTTTGTGTTCCTTGTTATGCACACTTAAACAATGTTATTTTATCTAACTTCTCTTTGTGTTCCTTGTTATGCACACTTAAACAATGTTATTTTATCTAACTTCTCTTTGTGTTCCTTGTTATGCACACTTAAACAATGTTATTTTATCTAACTTCTCTTTGTGTTCCTTGTTATGCACACTTAAACAATGTTATTTTATCTAGCTTCTCTTTGTGTTCCTTGTTATGCACACTTAAACAATGTTATTTTATCTAGCTTCTCTTTGTGTTCCTTGTTATGCACACTTAAACAATGTTATTTTATCTAACTTCTCTTTGTGTTCCTTGTTATGCACACTTAAACAATGTTATTTTATCTAGCTTCTCTTTGTGTTCCTTGTTATGCACACTTAAACAATGTTATTTTATCTAACTTCTCTTTGTGTTTCTTGTTATGCACACTTAAACAATGTTATTTTATCTAACTTCTCTTTGTGTTCCTTGTTATGCACACTTAAACAATGTTATTTTATCTAACTTCTCTTTGTGTTCCTTGTTATGCACACTTAAACAATGTTATTTTATCTAGCTTCTCTTTGTGTTCCTTGTTATGCACACTTAAACAATGTTATTTTATCTAGCTTCTCTTTGTGTTCCTTGTTATGCACACTTAAACAATGTTATTTTATCTAACTTCTCTTTGTGTTTCTTGTTATGCACACTTAAACAATGTTATTTTATCTAACTTCTCTTTGTGTTCCTTGTTATGCACACTTAAACAATGTTATTTTATCTAGCTTCTCTTTGTGTTCCTTGTTATGCACACTTAAACAATGTTATTTTATCTAACTTCTCTTTGTGTTTCTTGTTATGCACACTTAAACAATGTTATTTTATCTAACTTCTCTTTGTGTTCCTTGTTATGCACACTTAAACAATGTTATTTTATCTAACTTCTCTTTGTGTTCCTTGTTATGCACACTTAAACAATGTTATTTTATCTAGCTTCTCTTTGTGTTCCTTGTTATGCACACTTAAACAATGTTATTTTATCTAACTTCTCTTTGTGTTCCTTGTTATGCACACTTAAACAATGTTATTTTATCTAGCTTCTCTTTGTGTTCCTTGTTATGCACACTTAAACAATGTTATTTTATCTAACTTCTCTTTGTGTTTCTTGTTATGCACACTTAAACAATGTTATTTTATCTAACTTCTCTTTGTGTTCCTTGTTATGCACACTTAAACAATGTTATTTTATCTAACTTCTCTTTGTGTTCCTTGTTATGCACACTTAAACAATGTTATTTTATCTAGCTTCTCTTTGTGTTCCTTGTTATGCACACTTAAACAATGTTATTTTATCTAGCTTCTCTTTGTGTTCCTTGTTATGCACACTTAAACAATGTTATTTTATCTAGCTTCTCTTTGTGTTTCTTGTTATGCACACTTAAACAATGTTATTTTATCTAACTTCTATTTGTGTGTACTTAAAAACCCAACAATGTGCATTAATTTTCAGCTTTTTATCAGTAATTTTATGTGCGACTTTAGAAATTTGTAAAAAGAAAGCAGTTTTCTCAATGAGTTAATCGAAATGTTCTTAAAAAAAAAGCTGAACGAAACCACAATCAGTTGCTGTGAAAACATGTTGTGAGAAACCACAATCAGTTGCTGTTAAAACATGTTGTGAGAAATCACAATCAGTTGCTGTTAAAACATGTTGTGAGAAACCACAATCAGTTGCTGTGAAAACATGTTGTGAGAAACCACAATCAGTTGCTGTGAAAACATGTTGTGAGAAACCACAATCAGTTACTGTTAAAACATGTTGTGAGAAACCACAATCAGTTGCTGTGAAAACATGTTGTGAGAAACCACAATCAGTTGCTGTGAAAACATGTTGTGAGAAACCACAATCAGTTATTGTTAAAACATGTTGTGAGAAACCACAATCAGTTGCTGTGAAAACATGTGAGAAACCACAATCAGTTGCTGTGAAAACATGTGAGAAACCACAATCAGTTGCTGTGAAAACATGTTGTAAGAAACCACAATCAGTTGCTGTGAAAACATGTTGTAAGAAACCACAATCAGTTGCTGTGAAAACATGTTGTGAGAAACCACAATCAGTTGCTGTTAAAACATGTTGTGAGAAACCACAATCAGTTGCTGTTAAAACATGTTGTGAGAAACCACAATCAGTTGCTGTGAAAACATGTTGTGAGAAACCATAATCAGTTGCTGTTAAAACATGTTGTGAGAAACCACAATCAGTTGCTGTGAAAACATGTTGTGAGAAACCACAATCAGTTGCTGTGAAAACATGTTGTGAGAAACCACAATCAGTTGCTGTTAAAACATGTTGTGAGAAATCACAATCAGTTGCTGTGAAAACATGTTGTGAGAAACCACAATCAGTTGCTGTTAAAACATGTTGTGAGAAACCACAATCAGTTGCTGTGAAAACATGTTGTGAGAAACCACAATCAGTTGCTGTGAAAACATGTTGTGAGAAACCACAATCAATTGCTGTGAAAACATGTTGTGAGAAACCACAATCAGTTACTGTTAAAACATGTTGTGAGAAACCACAATCAGTTGCTGTTAAAACATGTTGTGAGAAACCACAATCAGTTATTGTTAAAACATGTTGTGAGAAACCACAATCAGTTGCTGTGAAAACATGTTGTGAGAAACCACAATCAGTTGCTGTGAAAACATGTTGTGAGAAACCACAATCAGTTGCTGTGAAAACATGTTGTGAGAAATCACAATCAGTTGCTGTTAAAACATGTTGTGAGAAACCACAATCAGTTGCTGTTAAAACATGTTGTGAGAAACCACAATCAGTTGCTGTTAAAACATGTTGTGAGAAACCACAATCAGTTACTGTTAAAACATGTTGTGAGAAACCACAATCAGTTGCTGTGAAAACATGTTGTGAGAAACCACAATCAGTTGCTGTGAAAACATGTTGTGAGAAACCACAATCAGTTGCTGTGAAAACATGTTGTGAGAAACCACAATCAGTTGCTGTTAAAACATGTTGTGAGAAACCACAATCAGTTGCTGTGAAAACATGTTGTAAGAAACCACAATCAGTTGCTGTGAAAACATGTTGTGAGAAACCACAATCAGTTGCTGTGAAAACATGTTGTGAGAAATCACAATCAGTTGCTGTTAAAACATGTTGTGAGAAACCACAATCAGTTGCTGTTAAAACATGTTGTGAGAAACCCCAATCAGTTGCTGTGAAAACATGTTGTGAGAAACCACAATCAGTTGCTGTTAAAACATGTTGTGAGAAATCACAATCAGTTGCTGTTGAAACATGTTGTGAGATTTGGGAGAAAGAACTGCTGTTGATTAGTTGTTCACCCACAATTCTGGGTTATAAATTCAAAATTATGCAGAGCTACATGCAAATAGCCCTTATGTGGATTTACGAATCATATTCATCCCAGTCGCGCCAAACATGCTCGTCCTTTCAGTCTTGGGGCGATATAATGTGACGGTCAATCCCACTATTCGTTGGTAAAAGAGTAGCCCAAGAGTTGGCGGTGGGTGGTGATGACAAGCTGCCTTCCCTCTAGTCTTACACTGCTAAATTTGGGAGGGCTAGCACAGATAGCCCTCGAGTAGGTTCGTGCGAAATTCAAAAACAAACAAACAAACGAATCATATTAGTGAAACTTTTTAACTATATAACTTTTTTTATGGACCTGTAGAAATAAATAGAAAACTATAGAGTCTGATAAATAACCACATTATTCAGAATATGCTGAAAATGTATAAGTGGAAATCAGTGGTAAAAAATTACAAGTGTTCTCTGCAACACATTATAAGTGTTACAGTAAGATTATTAAATATCTGTGTGTGTGAATGTCTTCTTACAACAAAGTCACACCGAGCTATCTGCTGAGTCCACCGATGGGAATCAAACCCCTGATTTCAGTATTGTAAAACCGTAGACTTACCGCTTTACCAGCGAGGTCTAATGAGGACCTCTGCATGTCATACTCAAAAGAAAAATTTAACTATAAGTCAAAAATATCGTCCGAAACAATCGACTTATTTAAACTCAAAATTGCACAGTTTGCTGCAAATCCACCGCGTGAATTGAGCCCCTAATAAAGTTTTATGGGGCCTCAAACTGCCAGGGTAGAGTCAACAGGTGCACATGTTACATGTGAAATAAGTTCCTTTCTTACGTTTTTTTTTTTCCTTCTGATCTTTCAAAATTATATTCCACCCTGCTTTATTACTTCATGAGAATAATTACAGCATTTTCTTCTATGAAACGTGGAAAAGAAATATGAAAGTGACTGGAGGTTTTGCACAACAATATTAAATACTTTCAAGAAGTCTAGATAATTAGATATTCTACAAGACAAATTCTTAAAGCCTCCCATCACACGTAATTATTGTGAATTCGAAAGGTTTATCTTCTTATGTGCTTTATATATGATTTACGTAAAAACCAGATACAAAACTAAAGTCCATATTATGTAAAAACTTACACTGACAAACACAACACCAACATTATTTATAAAATACAATGTAACAGCTGCCACGACTGTTATATTAGAGAAACAAGCAGAAAAATGGAAACTAGATTCAAAGAACACAAAGAAACACCTTAACACGTTTTTGAACACTGTAAATCAAATAAACACGACGTAACCATAAAATACACCCAGTTACTAAGTAGGTTAACAAATATAAACAAACGTAAGATCAAAGAAGCCCTATTTATACATCAATTCAAACCAAAATTAAAATAATATAAAGGCACGCGTTTGTTCCTATACTAATTAATGACCTTACATACACTGCAAAGCCCCCTACAATTCCGTATCTGTTTATACTCTCGTCCCTAAGACATGTGCCTGGCAACGGTTAGTTGCAAACTCTCTATGTTAACCTGAAGATGACCTAAGGTCGAAAAGTTGTTCTCTGCCTATTGTGCTAAAAGTGTTAATACCCATACCAGCCGTTTTGAGATACATTTTTAGGCTTCACACCGTTTCTAGAAACCTATTGATAAAAAGCTTAAAGGGTTAGATATACTAAAGTATTAGCAACAGGAGTTTTATATAGAACTTAGTAACGAATTTTAAGCCGTGGTTGGTGCATATCAACTTAGCAAGCTCTGAAGTAACCCTGTTTTATCGTCTTCCTTATAAACCTGGGGTCAGAAAACATCGAAATGTTACGTGGGTTTTAAATGTAACTAGGGGAATGCACAACAAAGGTGAATGTTGTGTTAGACACGCAGCTGTTAAATATGTGTTATAGAAACAAAATACTGCAGTACCCTTAAAATTATTGTAACAAGTTTATCGAATACATGAAAAATCGAGTCAATCATACGCAGTGCTTTAACACTTACTACTCAATTCACACTAAACACTTAACATTGAAAGCAAGTAAAACTATTCGTCAACGTTTAAATAAAAACACCCTTAAATATATTTAACCAAATAAGAAAGAACAAATATATGAACAGACAGGATAAACTATGAGTACCTATGATCTAATCAGTCGGTTGATATTCGATGTGACACTTGCGTTTTAGTTGGCAGTTCGTGTCTGTATAGTGACGTGACAGATCAAGAGATATTTTATGTCAGAGTCGTGTTTCAATTAGCTCTCCGTGTCTATTCTCTGATCTGATTGGTTAGTCGATATTCGATATGTCACTTAGTTTTGTTCTAATTATCACTGCTTATTTTAGTGCAAATACCAACATGATAATGTTTACAGTTGAGAAAAAATGAAAATTAAAGTATTTTTCACTTCCCCTGTTTTTGCTGTTTACTTTCTACGAGTGCTTAGAATTCAACTGTAAATATTAGATTCATAATTCCCGTGTTACAGTGTTTTATTTATTTCCCTGATAAATTCACTCGGAGTGTAAGTGAACGGTTACAAAACAAACCTGAGAACCACTTTGCGAAATTGAAGCAAAAAACGCCAGTGATTGAAATGGAAACAAGTATGTGTTACTGAACCCATGGGGTGAGCGGATGATGCGACCTGAGGTCTGAGTATCTTTCACTGTTGTTTTCTTGTAAACGCCATTTCACATAAATTACAGTTCTGGTTATTCCGCACAGCGGCGCTATTCTAGAGGGTAAAAACCACTTTTGCTACCCTTTCTGCCGGTACGAGATGATGTGTAGTCATAGCAATAAGCAAAAGAAGGGTCACACTAGTCTCGTGCAGAGAAACTTAACATGTGGAGTGTGCTTTGAACCGAAACAAATAGTTCTTGTAGGCGGTATGTTTTTTGTGTACTTTTTTGTTGCCAGCGAAAACAAAGTCCTTTACTCTCTCATTAATTTAGCCAGCGTGTAACCCTTCGTATGCGATATTTCGCTGTTTTTCATCTGTTACGTCTAAATATTCTGTACATATGTAGAGAACAGCTTTTAAAAATAAGTTTAAACACTGTCATTATTCATTCAGTTAGGATTTCAAACAAAGAGAAACAGAAATTTTCTTCGTAACACAATAAAAGCGCCTCTTAATATAAGCCAAAGAAACATACAGTCTCGTTTTCTACATTATTCAATTTTACTGGTTATAAA
Source organism: Carcinoscorpius rotundicauda (assembly GCA_011833715.1). Lineage (NCBI taxonomy): Eukaryota > Metazoa > Arthropoda > Merostomata > Xiphosura > Limulidae > Carcinoscorpius > Carcinoscorpius rotundicauda. The sequence continues at coordinate 10,120,639 of CM022400.1, read as the reverse complement.
TAAGTTTATAATGATTTTTAATAGAGTCACAGTACCTGTTTATAATACTTAAGGCTGTGATCAGATCTTTCGGTCCTATCTGATAATGGGTGTTATTAGAGTTATGATGCACAATAACTGGTTGGCAATGCTGTAAAATTGTGACTTGAGGTTAAGATAGGTCTTTCGGTCCTATCTGATACTGGGTATTATTAGAGTTATGATGCACAATAACTGGTTGGCAATGCTATAAAATTGTGACTTGAGGTTAAGATAGGTCTTTCGGTCCTATCTGATAATGGGTATTATTAAAGTTATGATGCACAATAACTGGTTGGCAATGCTGTAAAATTGTGACTTGAGGTTAAGATAGGTCTTTCGGTCCTATCTGATACTGGGTATTATTAGAGTTATGATGCACAATAACTGGTTGGCAATGCTATAAAATTGTGACTTGAGGTTAAGATAGGTTTTTCGGTCCTATCTGATAATGGGTATTATTAAAGTTATGATGCACAATAACTCTTGGCAATGCTTTAAAATTGTGACTTGAGGTTCAGATCAGGTCTTCCAGTCCTATTTCCTGATAGATATTATTTCAAGAAAGATACAATCAGTGTAATCAGTGGTTACTGTCAAAATAATAGACACGTATTCAGGTTCCCTGTATGCAGTCAATTAACAATCAGGTAAATACAGACGACATGATTTTTAATTTAGCATACTGTCAGTTCTTCTGACGAGCATTTGATTAGATAAAATCTTGCGTTTTAATGTGGTTCACTATGCATGCTTAAAACAAACTGAGTTCCATGTTCTGTTAAGCTTAAGCCTCATAAGTACTGAATAAGGCAGGTATAATGTAGTGGAGATTTTGTTATATGTTCCTTTGCAAGTTTAGTCAGATGTTCTTAGATCTACTCTTGTGCCAATGTTAGTGTAGTGATGTCATCTTGCGCTTCACTAAATAAATCGCTTCCTCATCTTGTTTGTTTGTTTTGAATTTTGTGCAAAGCTACTCGAGGGCTATCTGCGCTAGCCATCCCTAATTTAGCAATTAACACTAGAGGGAAAACAATTCATCATTGCCACCCATCGCCAATTCTTGGGTTACCCTTTCACCAACGAACAGTGGGACTGACCACCAATACTCAACGTTCCCAGAGCTGAAAGGGTGAGCATGTTTCGTTCGAGGGGGATTCAAACTCGCAATCCTCATCTTGACACATGAGACTTGACCAAGACGATAATGGAACATAAAAGCAATTAGTTTTGCTCTGTTTCTTTTTCCTAACCTGTTGAACTAGGTTTTAAAAATCGTCATATTTTGTATTCATTAATATGAAGTAAAACATCAATCCTTTGCAACGTATATATAAATTTATAGGCTCAATCAACTTGTATCTTATTATATCTTTTCAACTTTGCAGACTAGTCTGTACGTTAATGGTTTCAAACGTATATTATAGGGTTCTATAATTCTCAAGTGCTTGAAAAATGTATATACGAACAGATGTATACATACGTAATTCATATGTGGATATATATCGTAAATATTTTACTGTTATTTTCCCGAGGCTTAGTTTAACTACACATTGTCGATTTAATTACAAATTAAGAATGTTACCTCTGTGATTGTGTTAAGACATTATAAAATATGAGCCTGTTGAGTTTTAATTTGAAAAATCACCACCACCCTACGTACTGCTTTTATATTTATTCAGGTCGAAAAAAACAAAAAAATCATTCCTATCGCTTTTACGGCTGCAAAAGGATAAGTAACCAGGAGCTAAGCCTGCGATAGGCCTAAATAGCTTTATTACCCGCTAATGTCGTATTTCAGTCAAGCACAAGAGCCGCTGAGGAATGATCTTGGTAAGCGTTAGGCCTATTTTAAACGTTACTTTGAGTAGCGCCATTTGTTCCTTTCTCTCGTAAACTTTGTTATATTTACCGCCGAGAGTACGATAATTGCCAAGTACGACAGCGTAGTCCTTGATTGTTTAATGATTTCTTCTAATAATATCGTTTCTTGATTTAATGTGTTGTTTTACGAATCACGTCTATCATGCAGTAGTGGCCTTATTGGTTAAACTTGGTTGGTTAGGACTGAAGTCAATCTGAGCTCGAAGATGAACGCATAAAGACAGGTAAAGATATAATGTTTTAACTAGATTCAACCATCCGAAACGGCAAACATCGTTTCGCTGACAATAATGTAAGCTAATTCACAATGAGAAAATATTAGCATTTATTTATGCCATATCTACTCATTGTAAATCAGCATTTATATTATAATATTATTATTACTATAATTAGACAAGTACACTTGTATTTATGTCCTACCCGAGATTGGTATTTCTTTTGTAGTTATTAGCCGTTTCTAGCAACCTTTTTGACGGGCTATAAAGGTATTTTCCAGTGACTATAGAGGTTCGGTCATTGTCGAGACATTCGGTAACATCAACAACAAAATGACATACAAAAAACATAGATGCATGAGTAAAAAGTAACAAAGTTAAACTGCTAACTACTTTAAACGTGAACCTTTGTGTTTACTATTTCTATTGCTCAGACGAATGAATTTCTGAACAATAGATGTATACACTACAAGAGCCGAAACCTAAAGGTTTTCCTTTAATTAGGTTTGACAATCATTTTGAGATTTGTCAGAAATTTGTTGTTCATTTCTTTCCACAGCCAGGAAGTTAAAGCACTTCCATCAGAATTAGCAGACCGCGGGATCGAAACCTCTCACCGAAATTGCTCACCCTTTCCTCTGTTGAGTCGTTATAATGTGGCAATCAACCGCACGATTGATCCATGTGGAAAACATTTGCTAACGACCCTCCTTTTGGGAAAAATGTTGATTATTAATAATTATGATAATTCTCGAATTACATAAAATAATATCACGCCAATTACCAGTGCCCTAAATATGTTGTATTTTACAAAAAACAAACAAACCTAAACTGTATCATGCCTACACTTTCCAAAACATTATTGAAACAATAACTTATCTTTTTCATCTGTCATCATTTATATTCCTGATAAGTTAACTGATATTTTGTATCTTCAACAAAAATTCTACCTTATACGCATACATTAGAGCCAAGACCTTACGCGATCATGCGTATTACACGTTTCTCAGTTTATTAAGCACTCTAATACCTGAAAACTATTATAACTTACTTCATGTACACGAAAAACAAACAAAGAAACAAAATCAGTTGTACTTGAAGCCTAACCAAGACTTACAACAAACAAACAAAATCAGTTGTACTTTAAGCCTAACCAAGACTTACAGCAAACAAAATCAGTTGTACTTTAAGCCTAACCAAGACTTACAACAAACAAACAAAATCAGTTGTACTTTAAGCCTAACCAAGACTTACAACAGTGATAAAAAATAACTTGAGACCAAGTGTCATAAAAACTTACATAAAATAACATACTCCTCAGCCTTCGTGCTTATTGAACAAACTGATATAAAATAACAAAACTGTTCGATCTTTCGGTTAATCTCACAAACTATTTGGCTTATCTGTTTATCGACCAAATTAATGCGTGATAAGTTCTCCGACCTCTACATTATTCTAACAAATATAGAACCCCATTCCCATGTTTCTGTTGAATAAAGTAACTAATACAAGATACTCTTGATCTTACAAACTAGTAACAATAACGCTTTGTAAGGCTTGTCACCATCAGGTGCTTAAGGTGGTCCTCGCGTAATCTGAGGGTCGCGGGTTCGAATCCGCCTCATACCAAAACACGCTCGCCATTTCAGCCATGAGAGCATTATAAAGTGATGGTCAATTCCACGATTCGTTGGTAAAAAAAGTAGCCCAAGAGTTGGCGGCGGGTGATGATGACTAGCTGCCTTCCCTCTAGTCTTATTCTGCTAACTTAGGGACGTCTAGTGCAGATAACCATCGTGTAGCTTTGCGCGAAATTAAAAAACAAACCAACATTTATTTTTCTTCTATCCATATTCTCTCTGCGTTTACTTTAACTTTTTCAAGCTTACTTTGAACTGTTAATTTATCTGTTATTACTAACCATAATAATTAACGTATTAATGTACGGATTAATTTAACCAACTACATAGAAATACGTGAGGATGAACCTACATCCCTATACTTACACACTCCTATTGATATTATAACAACGCCTTCTGGTGGGAGCTGTGATGCTGTCTATTTCGAATGGGTTGGAGATAATAAAAGTGGGCATCACGTGTAAACAACACCTTTATTACCACGCCTTTAACTGTTGTGTAACCCAAACATAACCATTCCAACAACCAGTTTCCAACGGTTATTTCAGGCAACATTCGAAGCTGAAATTCTCACATCTCGTTGTTATTCATATGTGAAATAATAATTATCTTTATTATTTGTCAAAGTGTTAGAGAAGGTAAAAGTTCAACTAAAATGTTTGAACTCGAGATCAGAAACGAACTTGATAACATTAGTTTAGTCTGTTTTGAATTTCGCGGGAAGCTACACGAGGCCTATATGCCCCTAATTTAGTAGTGTAAGACTAGAGAGATGTTTTTTTGTATCAAAACCACATCGGGCCATTTTATGAGCTTACCGAGGGGAATCGAACTCCTGATTTTACCGTTGTAAATCCGTAAACTTACCGCTGCACTTGAAAGGGGCGTAAGACTAGAGGGAAGGCAGCTTGTCATCACCCCCCATTCTCATATCTTGGGCTACTCATTTACCAACGAACAATGGGATTTATCGTAACTATATAACACCTCCACGGCTGAAAGTGCAAGGATATTAGATGCGACGGAGAGTCAAACCCGCAACCCTAAGATTACGATTCGAACGCCGTAACCCACCTGGCCATACCGGGCCGATAACATTAGTGATAACAGAAATGGCGCTTTTTATATTCGAATAGCACCATCTATCGAAAAACAAGAGAATTACTTTAAAAACAACAACTGATGTGTCTGAACTTTAATGAATCTAAACTGTTCTTCAAGAAAAACAAGTACACCTCTATTTATTTCTTCTTGCCATAAAGGTTTGCTAATGTATGTACCGTAATTCTTCGAACAACTTTAAAAACGTTAGAAAATAAATATCATAATCTATTTATATTGTAGATGAGCGTCATCTAGCGATTATTAAAAACATTATTCTTAGGGTCATCTTATTTTTTATTAATTCTCCTAATATGTGAACATTATTATTTAACACGAATCTAGGCTTAAAAATGGAAGTTTTTTCTCTCAAATTATGTGTATTTCGTTAGATCTTAATAAAAAAAAAAGTTTGTTTTAAATATTAAAATCGTATAGTATGACATCAAGTACGCTTTTTCAAGTAGGTCTGACTATAGACGTCAGAATTACTTGAAGAGCACACAAGTGTAATCTGTAGCCATTAGCCTAAAACAAGGAAAAATTGTGTGTATTCAAAGTTAGCTTGTTCTTTTGGTATGAAAACCAATTCAATAGAAAGATTATTTAAAGCTAATGAAACGCTATTCGTTTAAACATAATTCTGTGAAATATGATACAGAGGAGGCGAGAGAGACACGTTTCTCTTTGTGTCATCTCAATTTTTATTAATTTTTGCCGACATGTGAGAAATTATAACTGAATTTGAATTTAGGCTTAGAAGAGGAATCGAAGGTAATGTTTCTACAAGCTAAACAACTGAAAAGTAACCTGATCAAACCACAGTGTTATTCAATATTGATCCACCACCAACAAAAAAAATCGTATTTTTAATTTTTAAAAATAATCTGAATAAATCATGATGTCATTAAAATTGGTCCTAACAAACCTCGTGTTTCTTCACTAAATCTTATAATGTATAGAGGGCCCGGCATGGCCAAGCGTGTTAAGGCGTGCGATTCGTTATCTGAGGGTCGCGGGTTCGCATCCCCGTCGCACCAAACATGCTCGCCCTTTCAGCCGTGGGGGCGTTATAATGTGACGGTCAATCCCACTCTTCGTTGGTAAAAGAGTAGCCCAAAAGTTGACGGTGGGTGGTGATGACTAGCTGCCTTTCCTCTAGTCTTACACTACTAAATTATGGACGGCTAGCACAGATATCCCTCGAGTAGTTTTGTGCGAAATTCGAAAAAAACAAACAAACAAACCAAATAATATGTAGAGATTGGCCAATAAATGTTCATTTATACAAATCAGTTTCTTATCACCTAGGGCTACGAATAATTTTTAAGGCTAAATATTCGCTTTGTGAACTTGCCAGAGTTATTAGAAAATTATTTCGTCCTTTCTACTTTCTCAAAAAAAGCTGGAAAAGAACTGTACCTAAGTTTCAGTTTCGGTTTGTAAATAGGGTTGGCTGTGCTTTATGAAAATGATTTTGGAGCCTCATCACGTCGCTACAGTTTACGTCGTGACATCTTGACAATACCTTTACTGTGTAAAGATGTTACGTCTAAAGCACATAACTGGAACAACGAGGAACTTTCTGGCTTTCTATAATTTTACAACTGTGCAAGGACGACGAATTCTCAGCGTCGGCTTCAATGGTCTAATGGTACAGAAATCCACACGCATGTCATATCCGTTTTGTTTTTCAGATATATAACGGTTTAACCGGAAGTGTGACAAAAAGTCTAATATTGGGAAACCTGTACTCTGTTGGTTTCGTTCTCGGAGTTCTTTATATTTATTTTTAAACTCGAAGCTACACAATAGATGTTGTTGTTTTGAATTAAGCACAAAGCTACACAATGGGCTATCTGTGCTCTGCCCACCACGGGTATCGAAACCCGGATTTTAGCGTGTAAGTCCGCAGACATACCGCTGAGCCACTGGGGGGCCACACAATAGATTATACGTGCTGTACCCACAACTGGACGAGAAACTCTGTATATAGTTTTAAAGAGTTTCAGATCTACTGTTGAACCGTGGGGGGGGGAGGTTATTAAAAAGAGAAAAGGATTCTTCTTATTATGTTACACCTTTCGCAACAATGCGTCGCGCTAAAACATGCTCGCCCTCCCAGCCGTGGGGGTGTATAATGTGACGGTCAATCCCACTTTTCGTTGGTAAAAATAGTAGCCCAAGAGTGCGCGGTGGGTGGTGATGACTAGTTGTCTTCTCTCTAGTCTTACACTGCTAAATTAGGGACGGCTAACACAGATAGCCCTCGAGTAGTTTTTCGTATAATTCAAAACAAACAAACTCTTTGAAGTTTTTTCTTTTTTTAAATTATAAATACATTTTAGTTACTGAGCTTAATAAATTACAGTGAAATCCTATTGTATGAATATATTTATTTGTATTTTTTTTTCGTGTTTGAAGAGCGAAATTTTAAAATATTTTAACAGTCTATGTCCAGCAACAACAGAGCACAAAGATCGTAGCTAAAAGAAATATTTGTGTGCTTTACTTGTTGATTTAGTGTTCTATATTTTAAGGAAAATAAGTTTAACAATTTATTTCTAAATAGTAATAATCTATATACGTATATAGTGTATAATAATTGAAATGTGACAGTATATTACAAAATACTCGTCCTCTAAAACACAGCCTCAAGACGGGGAAGACTAAAGGTCAGTTTTATATTAATGGATTCGTCACATAAGTGGCCCGACATGACCAAGTGGTTAAGGCGCTCGTGTCAAACGTGTAGACATATTCAAGTATGCTACACGTAGTTTGTAGCTGGAATCAAAACGCTGTTTTTAGTGTTATAGGCTCTAAGATCTACTGTTTAGCAGTGAGAGGACTCCATGAAGGGAAAGCAATTATTTTTTTTATTATTTTATGTTGGGTGGGTTACTTGAACGGCTTTTATGTTTTGGGGTTCTTATCTGTAACAAGACACAAACTCATTTTATTTTCTTACTTGCATTTTTCTTTCTGGATAGTCCTGGTACCCCAAGATGACTCATATTCCTTTGTTTTCTAATGTTATTAAGTACAAGTGATAGTTTTATACAATTTTCCTAGGATCTGGTGGTTAGAGTGTCAGACTCGCAATCTGAGTTTTTCAAACCTGTCGCCATACATAGTTATTCTTCCAGCTGTGGGAACGTTACAATGTCACGGTGAATCTCATTTTTCATTGGTAAAGAATGGTCCAATAGTTGGAAGGTTCAGAATGACCAGGTGGTTAAGGCACACGTCTCGCAATCTAAAGGTCACGGTTTCGAATCCCCCGTAACACCAAACCATACTCGCCTTTTCACCCGTGGGGACGTTATAATGTTTCGATCAATCTTACTATATTCGTTGGTAAAAGAGTATCCAAAGAGTTAGCGGTGGGTGATGATGACTAGCTGCCTTCCTTGAAGTTTTACACTGCAAAATTAAGGACGGCTAGTGCAGATAGCCCTCGTGTAGCTTTGCACGAAATTCAAAACAAACCAAAGAAACTAAACTTTTCAGTGCTGAGCAGCTCAAAATGGGGAATGAAGACCTGAATCTCAAGGTCTTTGACTTAACCATTCAACCTGTCGTTGTACAGGCTAAAAATGTATGTGTTAAATACCAGTTTATAATCCCAAACCCGAATCTCATCATGCTGGTCTCATTTAGATTGCAGCTTTGAGGGCCCAGCGTGGTCAAGTGGTCAAGGCACTCGACTCGTAATCTGACGGTCGCTGGTTCGAAGTCCCGTTGCGTTAAATATGCTCGTCCTTTCAACCGTGTGGGTGTTATAATGAGACAGTAAATCTCACCATTCATTGGTAAAGGAGTAACTCAAGAGTTGGCGGTTGGTGGTGATGACTAGCTTCCTTTCCTGTTGTCTTACACTGCAAAGTTAGGGGCAGCTAGCACAGATAACTCTCGTGTAGTTTTGCGCTAAACAAGATAGAGAATAGAAATCACGGTGTTAAAAGTAACATGATGAGTGTCGAAGGTTCGTTTGCGCGAAATTCCAAAACGAACAAACAATCAACTTCAACCAACCAAGAACCTTGATGAGAGTCTAGAAGAGCTGCTCTTCTGGTGGCTTCCAATGAAGGTTGTGATTTATTCCATCAGTTATACCAAAAGTTGGTGGAGTTTAGTCTGAGATCAACTCCAAAGCACCATCCCTTTTCAGATTGTTTCATCTATGTAATATAATATTTAAGTATGTCATCACCTCAGTAATATAATGTTTAAATATGTCATCACCTCAGTAATATAATGTTTAAATGAGTCATCACCTCAGTAATATAATGTTTAAATGAGTCATCATCTCAGTAATTTTATGTTTAAATATGTCATCACCTCAGTAATTTTATGTTTAAATATGTCATCACCTCAGTAATATAATGTTTAAATATGTCATCACCTCAGTAATATAATGTTTAAATATGTCATCACCTCAGTAATATAATGTTTAAATATGTCATCACCTCAATAATATAATGTTTAAATATGTCATCACCTCAGTAATATAATGTTTAAGTATGCCAATAACTGTATTACATAAGCAATAACAATTAATGTTTCACAGTACAATTATCATTATTTTAAAAACGGGTCTTAAACATTAGATTCTCTTATAACAGCCCCTGATGGATCAACAGTAGCTGTGAGAGCTTGCAACTCTAAAATGCGTAGTTTAATCCCTGATGTAGACAGAGTACACTGCAATTTTACACTTAAAATTAAAAAAAAAAGAAATAAATTCGTTAAATAGCATTAAATCAACAATAATTTCGGCTTCACTACAAATAATATCAGAGTGATACGTATTTCAAATTTCGGTTGAGCAGCTCATAAAAATGTGACATTTAAGATATTGAGCGTAGTGGAAGTTGAAACTTTCAGAAAACATAAACCACGTGCTTTGAAAGTGACTTTCCACTGTTCCGGATGACTACATTCAATAAACCCATCGAAATAATGTGAAACTTAGAGTTAAGCTCGGGAGGCAGTAACTTACACTGTACAACAACTTTCTAAATTCTGATTAAATACGACTTTGGTCAACGACTTTTATACCTCTAGGCACTATGTGCTGTGACAATGACTTCATCACACCAAAATATCCATTGATTTTTCAAGTGTTTTATATGAACACAGTTTCATGAAATTGTATCCACCAAGATGGCACAACGGTATATCTGCGGAATGAAACCGGGTTTCAATACCGAGGGTGGGCGGAGCATACATAGCTTCTTGTTTCGCTTTATAATTAATTCTAAACATGATAACAACAAACCAAGATGTCATAGAACAACAATATAAAAAAGTAGTGACTTGATAACAACAAACAAAAGATGTTATAGAACAACAATATAAACAAGAAGTGACATGACAACAACAAACCAAAATGTCATAGAACAACAGTATAAAAAAGTAGTGACATGACAACAAAAAACCAAGATGTCATAGAACAACAATATAAAAAAGTAGTGACTTGATAACAACAAACAAAAGATGTTATAGAACAACAATATAAACAAGAAGTGACATGACAACAACAAACCAAAATGTCATAGAACAACAGTATAAACAAGTAGTAACATGACAGCAACAACCAAGATGTCTTAGAACAACATTATAAAAAAGTAGTGACATGACAACAACAAACCAAGATGTCATAGAACAACAGTATAAACAAGTAGTAACATGAGAGCAACAACCAAGATGTCTTAGAACAACAGTATAAAAAAGTAGTGACATGACAACAACAACCAAGATGTCTTCGAACAACAGTATAAAGAAGTAGTGACTTGACAACAACAAACCAAGATGTAATAGAACAACAGTATAAAGTAGTGACATGACAGCAACAACCAAGATGTCTTAGAACAACAGTATAAAAAAGTTGTGACATGACAACACAAACCAAGGTGTCTTAGAACAACAGTATAAAGAAGTAGTGACTTAACAACAACAAACCAAGGTGTCTTAGAACAACAGTATAAAGAAGTAGTGACTTAACAACAACAAACCAAGATGTCTTAGAACAACAGTATAAACAAGTAGTGACATTACAACAACAACCAAAATGTCTTAGAACAACAGTATAAAGAAGTAGTGACATGACAACAACAACCAAGATGTCTCAGAACAACAGTATAAAGAAGTAGTGACTTAACAACAACAAACCAAGATATCTTAGAACAACAGTATAAAGAAGTAGTGACATGACAACACAAACCAAGGTGTCTTAGAACAACAGTATAAAAAAGTAGTGACTTAACAACAACAAAGAAAGATCTAATTAAACAACAGTATAAATAAGTAGAGACGTGGATTAGACTAACTAAAAGTTAATTCAATCACAATAGACATGGGTGAATAACATCATAGTAACACAACTAAGGTTTCATTTCTTTGTGACACAGTGAACATTTATGTTACAATAAGAGCGTGATAGTAATTTTAAATGGAAAATTATCTTGAACGTTGAAGTGAAATCTGAGAGCTCTTCTGATTTTTTACTGCGCATGTTTGAAGTTTCAGCGACAGCCTGATTTCTTTATTTACTTTCTCTTACGTTCTCGTTTCTTTCCACAGTTGTTTTACAGATAACTGATTTAGAACTCTGTTAATCTGCTACACTTATTACTTGTCACTTGATAAGTTCTGTGCTGTCCGCACATGTCAATTATAAATTAATAAACTTCGCTCATTAAAAAAATATAGTTTTCACCCTTGATTCCACCAGTCACGTGACCCTTGATTTGTGAAACTATACCGACATCCACAAATTTGCCCCTGGCGACAAGTAGCGCAAACGCACCTGAATTTAGTAAAAGCAGTTCGACAAATGTTTTCATCTAATCTGTAGAATTCTCTGTTAAGTGTGATAAACTTTAAAACAAAGTTTTACTTTGAAAGGAAATAACACGCATCGTTTCGATTGTCGTATTATTTTTCTTTAGTTTGATCGTGTTCAACAAAGGTTTATGGCTGTTTTTATTATTTTATAAGTAATTCCTAATTATGCAACGCGAAATAGAGTATTATGATTGTAATAAATTTCACGGTCCTTACTTTAATGGTAGCATTACACTGACTTATTAATAAAGTTTGAAAAGTTACATCACGTGTTCGAGCAATCTGACTCAGTAAGTCTTCAGCTCTGTTCATCAGGTGTATAACCAAATAAACAAAAGATCTTCCGTTTTAGTTTCCACAAGTATCAAGAACAGTAAACCAACAAGTTTCATCCTAGGCCTAATCTCCCAGTAGGTGTGTCACGAGCTCTAGCAGCCTAAGATCTCGTGACAAAGCATTATTTGTCAAACACCTGGTTTACTTGATCGATCTGATAAATGTTCCATTACCTCAAACACGAGAATGGATATGCAACCAAGTGACTGCACGCTATCCGTTTAAATACAACTGTTTCACCCAGTGAAGCCTGGTTACCAAGAAAACCGCTGTGTTAGATGTGACTAAGATAATGTTCTAATGGAAAATAATCGTGATTTGTGAATGCCAAGAACGTTGCAATGGTTTGTTAAGACAGGGAATAACCAATAACGATAAGATATTGGAAGTTTCTCTCAACCTAACATTACAATTTTTATAATCTTTATATATTTTCATTGTACGTGGAATTATTAAATATTAAAGAGAAAGAAAACCATGTAGGTTAAAGATTTTGATTAGTCTGACTTTTTTGTTTGTTTTTCCAATATAAAATGTGATTATTTAATCACGGAAAGATTTATGTTTGAATCACGAGCAATTCTCATCTTCCTCGCGAAATTCTGAGGATTCATAACAGTAAAAACTTGGTTTTGATATTTCCTGCAGACTCGCTGTGTAGCTTTGTACTTAACCACAAAGAAACAAATTGCAACATTGAGTTAAGTTAAACGATTAAATAGCGAGACTATATAATTTGCACAGAGACGCAGACTGAAGAGATAAACATCTTATAAGTGATGTAGAAATTTAGTAGAGCAGAGCCATCTATTGGGAAATTTTAATAGAAGAAATTTAGCTAATAAATGTACGGCGTCCTTCAGCAGCAGGGACTTTTTCTGTTTATGAGATAAAACACCTTTATCACGATTTTATATTAAATTAAATATATTAGATATTTTATCGGGGTTTTAGATAAGAAAGGTATTTCAAATATTTTATTAGTATGATAAATAATAATAATATTTTAGATATTTAATCATAATGTTTAACAGGAATTTGTTCACGTGTTTGTGTGGATATTAAATAATAGGAAGTGTGATAAATGTCAAAACTAAATTTTCTTTGAAGGGAAATAACACGCATAATTTCGACTGTTTTCTTTTGTGAGGTAGTGTTAAATAATTATGGTTGTTTTCATTGTTTTGTCAGTAACTTCTAATTACGTAATGCAACATTAAATGGTCTCATGATTTGTCTACATCAAAATAAAACCTTGGAAACTTTTGTTTCCGGGGGTGTTTCTTCTCTAAGTATTGAATAGACAGTTGGTTGTATAGTGCAAGGAATAAAAACCAGGAATTGTTGTTTCTTACATATCTGAGCAAAGACGAAATATCATTAAAGAATAGCAGATTGGAGCACGTACCTATCGTGGTCTACAGTCCAACTGTGTATATTGAGCTTCGGGCTATGTTTTTATATACACAAATACATACTTATATAAATATATAGAAATATTTCTGATGAAGACTTGTTTGTCAAAATGGAGTCTACTTCGTTACTATGCTCAGTGATTTCATGTTGTAATTAAAAAAACACTATTGTTCATTCCCAAAACATTATGTACGTAATCTCTTAAAGCCCCGAAATATATTTCAGACGTTTGTTTTCAGTAAGACTTTATATTTTTATGTTATTTTATAAACTCTATGATGTGATGGTCAGTTTTAGCTATATAAATACAACTGGTTATTTGGTTATTTCTACTTATATAAAAAGCACTGATACTACTGGTCACTTCTACTTACATAAAAAGCACTAATACCACTGGTCATTTCTAGTTATATAAAATCACTAACACCACTGGTCATTTTTAGTTATATAAAATCACTATACCACTGGTCATTTTTAGTTATATAAAATCACTATACCACTGGTCATTTCTACTTATATAAAAATCACTAATATCACTGGTCATTTTTACTTGCACAAAAATTGTTAACACCATTGGTCATTTCCAGTTATATAAAAACCACTATACCACTGGTCATTTTTAGTTATATAAAATCACTATACCACTGGTCATTTCTACTTATATAAAAATCACTAATATCACTGGTCATTTTTACTTGCACAAAAATTGTTAACACCATTGGTCATTTCCAGTTATATAAAAACCACTATACCACTGGTCATTTTTAGTTATATAAAATCACTATACCACTGGTCATTTCTACTTATATAAAAATCACTAATATCACTGGTCATTTTTACTTGCACAAAAATTGTTAACACCATTGGTCATTTCCAGTTATATAAAAAGCACTAATACCACTGGTCATTTCTAATTATATAAAATCACTAATACCACTCGTCATTTCTACTTACATAAAATTCACTAATACCACTGGTCATTTCTAATTAAAATTCCTAATACCACTGGTCATTTCTACTTACATAAAATTCACTAATGCCACTGGTCATTTCTAATTATATAAAATTCCTAATACCACTGGTTATTTCTACTTACATAAAAATCACTTATATCACTGGTCATTTCTAATTATATAAAATCACTAATACCACTCGTCATTTCTACTTACATAAAATTCACTAATACCACTGGTCATTTCTAATTAAAATTCCTAATACCACTGGTTATTTCTACTTACATAAAAATCACTAACACATTGGTCATTTATAGTTAATAAAATCACTAATACCACTGGTCATTTCTACTTACATAAAATTCACTAATACCACTGGTCATTTCTAGTTATATAAAATCACTAACACCACTTGTCATTTTATGTTATATAAAACCACTATACCACTGGTCATTTCTACTTATATAAAAATCACTAATGTCACTGGTCATTTTTACTTGCATAAAAATCGTTAATACCACTGGTTATTTCTAGTTATATAAAAATCACGATACCACTGGTCATTTCTACTTAAATAAAAACCACTAATACCACTGGTCATTTCTACTTACATACAAACCACTAGTACCACTCGTCATTTCTACTTACATAAAATTCACTAATACCACTGGTTATTTCTACTTACATAAAAATCACTAACACATTGGTCATTTCTAGTTAATAAAATCACTAATACCACTGGTCATTTCTACTTACATACAAACCACTAGTACCACTGGTCATTTCTACTTTCATAAAAATCATTAATACCACTGGTCATTTCTAATTAATAAAATCACTAATACCACTGGTTATTTCTACTTACATAAAAATTACTAATACCACTGGTCATTTGTGTACAAAATATTAAAATGTTTTCTGTGTCCAATATCTGAAAGACGTTGAAAGACGAGAGTTTAATATCAGGAATGATCAATAGATGTCTCTTTAATTTAGGTGATTTAACCGAATGGAAACTACTGTCAATAACAGATTAACCGTCACATCACAATGATTTAAGACTTGATTGTTTCGGTAATATGTCGTGTACTTCAAACAATTCTAGCGTATGAATGAAAAGAATCATCCGATAAACATGTTGGCTGACAGTCGCGGTTTGAATTATACATCTCACTTATTTAGAGACAAAGATATAGTCGCTATATCGGACTCTTAAAGTAATTACAGTCTGTAACCTCACGTCTACTGAGAGAATCATAAAGACAGTTTTGTTATGTATAAAAATTACTATTAGGTCGAGTCATCTAACTTCCATGTAAGAACAACTTGTTAACTCAAGGAAAGCAGATTAAAATGTGAACTGTTTGATACACTATAAACAAAATGTGAACTATCTAATACACTATAAACAAAATGTGAACTATCTAATACACTATAAACAAAATGTGAACTATCTAATACACTGTAAACAAAATGTGAACTATCTAATACACTGTAAACAAAATGTGAACTATCTTTTTTGTGCTTTAAAATGATTTTTTTCATCAAAATTTCCAACTCTTAAACCTTGGGCCCCTCTGTGGTTCAGCGGTATTTCTGCGGACAGTCCAATCACTAAAAACCGGATTTCGATACCCCTGTTAGGCAGAGCACAGATAGCCCATTGTGTAGCTTTGTGCTTGATTCAAAACAACAACAACTTAACTCTTGGTATTTTTAATTTTTTTTTCACATTTGTTGTCCATTGTCAGAATTATTTTGAAAACAACACTAGCTAGCTGATGAAAGAATGCGTTATAATCTTTATAAGTAAGAATACTATATTTAATTATATGTGCTCGTTATTCTCTCTTCTTTTAGAACTGATTTGTGTAGGTGGCTTGCTTAGACGAAAAATTGTTTGTTTTTGAATTTCGCGCAAAGCTACGCGAGGGCTATCTGCGCCAGCCGTTCCTAATTTAGTAATGTAAGGCTAGAGGAAAGGTCATCACCACCCAGCGCCATCTCTTGGGCTAATCTTTTACTAACGAATAGTGGGATTGATCATCACATTGTAACGTCCCCACGGCTGATAGGGCAGGCATGTTTGTGACGGCTGTGATTCGAACCCGCGACCCTCAGATTACGTGATCGAGCGTCTTAACCACCTGGCCATGCCGGGCCGATCAAAAATTAATATTAACGTATTCATGATTACTTTTAATCTGTGTTGATTGGTTTATAAACTTGTTAGATAACAGGTATAACTTGGCTTGTGCCTTCTTAATATGAGGAGGCAGTAGGTTGGATTATATATTGCTAATATTTGTAACATGTATTGATTCATTGTTATATACGACATGTGTTGATGGCCAGAAACATCAGGTTTTGGATGATTGTTCTTTGTCATCAGCAACAAGTGTTGAAAAGTTATTAATTATTATTTACAGCATGCATTATTTCATCATCATATTAAAAATGCAGCTCGAAAGATACATCTAGACGATATTATTATGAGCTTTCCCATAAATAGAGTACAGTGGCGATTTTTAAAGTGAATCGAGTACAGTCTGTGTTGCAATAACAGAGTAGAAAGAATAACAATTTTTCATTTATTTGTTTTAAAGTAACTGAACCAGCCTGTGTTCACTTTGAGAGAAAAGGTATTTATTAAAAGTTTCGGATGCAACTGTAATAACCAGTAGTGTAACGAACATGTGTGCATACGTTTGACTTGTTTTAATATATTGTTTTCAAATAAATGGGCTGTGTATTGTTTGTTTATTGTTGAAAGTTATCTCCAAAGCATCACAGACACTTACTGTGTAGAATTCAGCTCATACATAAAACTCGACATGGCATTACTTGTTTCACTTAATGACCTTTACACGATATCGTAAATTTAGTTCTTTTTTAAACCACACACGATTACAAAGAGCACATATATGTATACAGATACATTATACATACTTTACAGTTTATTTTCCCTTTTGCCTTTTTTAAAACTGTTTAAAATTACATGTTCTTTACAGAACCGGATTTATTGTTTGACTACTTTTAACCCACAAATATATGTTGATAGAAATAATATTGTCCTTACAGATTTTCATTACAGTTTGTATAAACATCACGCATTTACTAATATTTAGATATTTTTTCCTCGGGAAAAAATATACTTTGATTTCGTATGTATTTTATTGCACCAAAATAAACGAATGCCTAATACCGTCCTTACAATAATTGTTGCTTTATTTTATATACACTTATACCACATTTATTTATTCAGATATTTTACGCAGAATCTGATCTTTTTATTTCAACATATCTTGGACATACAAACTTTAATTACGTTTCACTTCTGTCAGAAAGAAACACGTCCCCCGCTAGACCAGCGGTAAGTCTACGGATTTACAACGCTAAAATCAGGGGTTCGATTCTCCTCGATGGGCTCAGCAGATAGCCCGAGGTGGCTTTGCTAAAAGAAAAACACAAACACAGAAAGAAATGACAACGCATAAAATCTTGCACGTGACTGCTTGCAGTGATGCAAAATAGTTCGTGTCCTCCTATAGATCAGTTGAAATGTAGTTTCCAGTTACGCACGTGCTAATAAGGCAGCGCTGTCGAGTAGATCTCGATAAAATGATTGATACTCATAAGACCAGTGGTGAGAAAGCGTATTACTCATAACATCTGTTTTCCCACATTTGTCCCCCACTGGTACAGCAGTAAATCTACGGATTTACAACGCTAAAATCACGTGTTCGATTCCCCTCGGTGTGGCTTTGCTATGAATAAACACATACACACTTCTTAACTCAGTGATCTCATTTCAGACGAGATGAGGGGTGATTCGTTTCTTGGCTTTTAAACTCGAGATATCTCGAACCTGTTACTCGGAAGTTGTTGTTGTTGTTGTTGTTTTGAATTAAGCACAAAGCTACACAATGGGCTATCTGTGCTCTGCCCACCACGGGTATCGAAACCCGGATTTTAGCGTGTAAGTCCGCAAACATACCGCTGAGCCACTGGGGAGCTACTTGGAAGTACTGAGTTGATGATTACTTAATGTTAAAGTCAGTAAAGTTATTTAAGTTGTACTTCAAAAGTTTCATTACGACCATTTCTGTACCAACGTTATTTTTCATTCTACGTGTAAGATTTGCTGCATCTCTTTTATTTTCGCGATCTCATATATATATATATATATTTCTTTGTAATTTTACTTGTTTTTCAGCTTCACGCAAAGCTACACGAGGGCTTTCTGCACTAGCCGTCCCCAGTTTATCAGTAAGACATATTGGAAGGCAGCTAGTCATCATCACCCACCGTCAATTCTTGGGCTACTCTTTTACCAACGAATAGTGGAATTCACCGACACATTAATATAACGCCCTCAAGGCTGAAAGGGCGGGCATATCTGTTGCAAAGGGGATTCGAAACTGCGACCCTTAGATTACGAGTCGAAAGCCTTAACCCACCTGGCCATGCCGGAACTCACGTGTCGCGTGGTTTGCATATATGAAACAATTTTTCAAGGGTATTTAATTTTGAACTATTTCTCACACTTGAGAATAGTATAAAACATGGAGGTTAAGACTTAGGCACCCTCTAAAATACGCATGCGCACATTTCCATATATAGATTTCTTGTTTTAAGACTCGACATTATCGGTTTATCTTTCCTTTGTGTGTGAAGAGGATATTTTTTGTAAGCTCGTAATTCTAATCTCACAGACATTAACATTTCTATATAACACGAAAAATTTATATCATGTGTTTATAAATGCATTCAAATTATTTAATAATTACATTTTAAAGCTACAAAATAATAAGTATGTACTTACATCTCGCACTCACCCTACACTTATATTTATAAAATAATTGCTCTGTTAATCAAACCATATTGCTTTGTTTTTGTTTGTTTTTTTGGAATTTCGCACAAAGCTACTCGGGGGCTATCTGTGCTAGCCGTCCCTAATTTAGCAGTGTAAGACTAGATGGAAGGCAGCTAGTCATCACCACCCACCGCCAACTCTTGGGCTACTCTTTTACCAACGAATAGTGGGATTGACCGTCACATTATAACACGACCCCACGCCTTAACGCGCTAGGCCATGACAGGCCCAACCATATTGCAATTAGGCATAATTCAAACTTTAATCAGAAAAGTCGATTTCAGGAATCACATATTTAAAAACAACAGCTTTTGTTGTTGTTTTTCAAAGGAAGAACCTTTGACCTTTAAGTGGGTGTTTCATCAATCTTGGAGAAAAACGGGGAACTTTCTGTTCTGTGTTTCTACTGTTTCGTGACTGGGCTGACTCCATGACCTGAAGAAACCGTATCTCTTAAGCCTAGTGACATTTTGCCATATTTCACCTCTAACGTCAGCTAATTTGTCATTGGTCTTAGATATCATTATCAGAATTGGTAATCTTCGGTAGTTCACGAGGAGTGAGGTATTTGTAAAAGGAAAGTCATTAGATCCTTAAAGTTCACACGTGACACACGCGTGTGACACGGACCTCCCATAAATCACCAGATGCTACAGACAGACCTACGAAGAAACGTGCAGTATTGAGAGGACTCTAGATACCAAGTGGTTCCATCGTGAGTAAGATATTGTATTCCATAACTTTAGGACACGCATGTCTCTTATAATAGTCATTAAACGTCACAGCAGGGCCCCTTCACAAAATTCCCAGTGTAATAAATTCATTGAAAACCTCACTCTAGAGAGACCTAACAGAGTAACCTTTTATTTCTCAGATAGTCTCGAATCTGTTAAAGATAACAACTGCAGCTCACGTTATCAAAAATAGCTTGTTTTTATAATCTTCAAAATACCTGGAAAACCTCCACATTCCTCTATGTCGTGAGTCCCAACTTATCACATTCGATAGGACGATGGGGGAATTGAAAATTTTAATAAAGTGATAGTTGATAAAGAAAGTATGTTTATTACCAAAACATAGTTTATCATCGTCACGAGTGTAGTACCTAGACGATTTGAATTCGAAACTGGAATGTTTAATTTATTCTAACTTTAATTTTTAATTCCGAGCTATTGAGGCCCGGCGGATAAGACACTGGACTCGTAATCCGAGGGTCGCAGGTTCGAATCCCGGTCGCACCCAACATGCTCGCATTTTTAGCCGCGGGGACGTTATAACGTGACAGTCAATCCAACTATTCGTTGGTAAAAGAGTAGCCCAAGAGTTGGCGGCGGGTGATGATGACTAGCTGCCTGCCCTCTAGTCTTACTCTGTTAAATTAGGGACGGCTAGCGCAGATAGCCCTCGAGTAGCTTTGCATGAAATTCAAAAACAAAACAAGAATAAATCCTTTCACGGAACATTTTATTGGTGTGGTTTCACGGTAGCGTGGCGCCATCTGTGATTTCGAACCACCGACGGTAGGGAAGTAAATAACTGAATGTTGCTTGCTGCTATTTTTGTATATGCTATATAGTTATACATTTATACTCTGTTTAATTATCATTATTATATATAATGTTTTTAGGCTTAGTAGATGTTGCACTTTTAGTTATAGACCAATATTATTTACTTAATACCATAGCAACAATGTAAACTGGCACGAGTCCAGCTAGCATCATAACCTCGGTATATAACAGTACAAAATACGAATGTCTTAACGCTAAATAAACCAACTAACTGCTTGACACCATTGGAACAGAGCAAGCAAACGTAAGCCTAATTTAATATATTTTGTTGTCGTTTTGAATTAAGCACAAAGCTACACAATGGGCTATCTGTGCTCTGCCAACCACGGGTATTGAAACCCGGTTTTTAGTTTTGTAAGTCATCAGACATACCGCTGAGCCACTGGAGGGGGGGGCGCTCAGTTCATAGAGTAGATGCTTATTACAGGGGAAGCCCTCGGTTCGATACTTATCACTGTACTGATTTGTGCAGCTGGAGGTTCCTGGTTCGCTTCCCTCTGCTGTAAAATAGTAACAGTCGAATACTATTATTTGATTAATTTAATAATAATAATTGATAATAATTTAATAAGAGTTGCGTACATTTCTTCTAGCTTATTAATTCAAACTAAGTATAACTAGTTCAGATAACTATAGTGTAGTTTTGTGCGAACTTCCGACAGAAACATAAAAATCAAATCGTTTTACCAGGAACACAGAAATGTGCACGGATAATATTCGAACACCAACTAGGAAAGAGAAATATGTTAACAGGTGTGGTCCACTAGGGAAAGACACATCTACTTAACCCTAGTCTTTGACTAAAATAGTTTATTATTTAACTTTATATTTGTGTGTAATAGATGAAGAATTAGTTGTCGCGTCTACTTAGCTGAGGTAGACGCGTTATTTCACAAAAACTGAGCGCAAAGTCATCGAACAAAACGATAAATATTGTATAAAGAATTAATATGATATTTCTAAATGTACATGCAAACAGACTTAGACATTTCATAGCCTTCAATGTGGAAAAGAAAGTAATGCATAACAGACTAAATCATGAGCGCATTTACTCCATATGGCGTTTATTTAACAAAACCCAAAACGCCCTGAAAGGCTTAGAAAGAAACGCAGTAATTCAGACCTGTGAACGGTTGTGAAAGAAAATAAAAAATTTCTGTTATTAGTAATAAAGTGATATATGTTTTGACCAGCCTGTTATTTTATTGTTTGGCCCGGCATGGCCAAGCGTGTTAAGGCGTGCGACTCGTAATCTGACGATCGCGGGTTCGCATTCCCGTCGCGCCAAACATGCTCGCCCTTTCAGCCGTGGGGGCGTTATAATGTGACAGTCAATCCCACTATTCGTTGGTAAAAGAGTAGTTCAAGAGTTGGCGGTGGGTGTTGATGACTAGCTGCCTTCCCTCTAGTCTTACACTGCTAAATTAGGTACGGCTAGCACAGATAGCCCTCGAGTAGCTTTGTGCGAAATTCCAAAACAAACCAACAAACAATTTTAGGCTTAAAGTAGATGTGGTTACTTGTATATTGTTACAAGTTTAAGCCTAACTTCGACTGACATCCTCTACTTCAAAGTTGTCTTTTTATTTACTTTTTTTGTCTCACGAGCGTAAGAAAACTCGTCTTAAGTTGCAAAACTATTTGAATTTGTATGTTGTTAAACACAAAGCTGCACAATGTACAGTCTCTACCAAACGTGGGTATCGAAATGCGATTTTTATGCTTAAAACCCGCGAGACTTTGAACCACCAGAGGGAAATTACTTGAAAGTATTTCTCGTGTCAAGAGGTTTCACACTTTTAAAAGTATACTCAGAAGATTGGTTTTGTTTGTTTTGAAATTTCTCACAAAGGCTGTCTTCTCATCAGTATCTCTCATTCTGATCGTGTATAGAAGAAAAAAAAGATGAGCAAATTCCACAAACCCACTGCTAACTTCTCCTCTCATATTGAATAGTGGGACCTGACCGTAACCCTAAAGCTCGTCCACGGCTCCGAAGAGTAAAACGTGTTTCGATTGCGAAAGAACGTTTTTCGTGGAACCCAGAATTCACAGTCACGCCGCACTAATCACCCGGCCACGCTCGGCGCACGAAGCCTTGAAGTTCAAGAAATGATGCCATTACTGATTGGACGTTTTTAACAGATATAGATCTGTGTGAGTCTGCTTGACGAGCTTGTAGATTATTCAGCTATATGACTCGTTTACCCAGTCAATTTATACTCACCGATGGTTGTGTTTCTGGTCCAATATTTTTAATAGGTCTCTGAATGATTGATCTAAGCATATGTGTGTGAACAAGAAATTCATTTAACACACAAACAACTCTATTCATACATAAATGTTATAAGAGTACTGTACCTAGTTAACTTACACTTGCCCCCCCCCCAGTGGCTCAGCGGTATGTCTCCGGACTTACACGCTAAAATCCGTGTTTCGATACCCGTGGTGGGCAGAGCACAGATAGCCCATTGTGTAGCTTTGTGCTTAATTCAAAACAACAATAACAATAACTTACACTCGCCAAGGCTTGAGTTTCTGCTCCAATGTTTTTCAATAGGTCTCTAAATGATTCACATAAACATATGAGATTCAATTAACGCACACAAAAACCCTTCCACATAAATGCATCCGCGTGCTTCCAATAATAACAGTCTCAAACAAACACATTTTAATTTCACTCGAAAAGGCATGAGTCACTTACAAGTCCAATAGAAAAAAAAACACACATGTACTATTAAAATTCGTTATTTTGCTTTCGAATCATGGGATTTGCGTGGGAACAACACCCTCGAAGTCATCGTATCTCACTGATGATAAACAACATTATGTATAATTACATATAGTTTCACCTGTCTGAAAAATTACGTCATATCCTGTTCAGCTGATACGTTTTTGTACCTGTTCGATGGCTCGAGAAAACATGTTCATGCTGTGTTTAACAAATAAAAAAAACGACATCATTGATAGCAAAGAATTGATAATAATAATAAACAGGAACAAATATAAACAGGGAAAACAGCGGCATGGTCTTTCCAACAGCTTTACACGTGCGGTTTGTTCGGCTGGTTTTCAATTTCGCGCCAAATATATAAAAGGGTTATATGAGCCAGCTGTCCCTAATTTATCAGCGTAAGATTATATAAAAGGCAGCTAGTCATCACCATCCACTGCCAACTGTTAGGCTAGTCTTTTACCAACGAATAGTGGGATTGATCGTCACGTTATAACGCCCCTACGTCTGAAAAGACAACCATATTTGGTGGAACAGGGATTTTAACTCGCGATTCTTAGATTACGAATCGAGTGTCCCTAACCACCTGGTGGTATCAGGCTGTATAAATTCACCGCACCATCAGATTACTGAATTACTGAGCACAGTTTTAAAGAGACGCGGATAATTTGTGTCGTGTAAATTTCAGTGAAGAAACAGTGTGGGCGTGAATCTAAAGACGTATGCATATTTATATATACATACGAGTCAGATGTAAGATCCCTTATCATTGTACAAGCTGGGGCAATAGAACCTTTCAGGACAAACAACACTAAAATTCGTGTTTCTATCCATCGCGAGTGACATAACACTGAGAGCCCATTGTTTATTTTTTCATGTTACAGAGATACCCAAGCAAACATTATGTAGTACAGATACACACTCACACACACACACATATATATATATATATACACGTCATTTCCCGTTACGTTTGATTACGTAACTGGATGGCATTTTTCTAAAAATTAAGTTGCGCGTATTTCAACATACGTCACAGTCGTACGCTTTAAGCATGCTACGTTGTTAATAGGACACACATTTTCATATTCATTTGTTCTCAAATGTACGTAATATCAGGGCTTACTTGGACAAAGGGAATACAATAACCATAAGAATGGCAGAAATGCTACGTACATCATTAATTATTACTTAAGTGACAACTCTTTAGATATGAACCACATTAAACTGTAGTTTAAATCAGTTTGTTTAAGAAGTCCTTACGCATAAGAGCCAAACTTGATTTTTAACACCAGACTGTACATCTATAAAAGTATAATAGTACTACAAATTGTATATCCATGCAACTACTTCGTAGAGGGCCCCGGCATGGCCAGGTGGGTTAAGGCGTTCGACTCGTAATTCGATGGTCGCGGGTTCGAATCCCGGCTGCACCAAACATGCTCGTCCTTTCAGCCGTGAGGGCGTTATAATTCGACAGTCATTCCCACTATTTGTTGGCAAAAGAGTAGCCCAAGAGTTGGCGGTGGGTAGTGATGACTAGTTGCCTTCTTTCTAGTCTTACACTGCTAAATTAGGGACGGCTAGATCAAATAGCCCTTGAGTTGCTTTGCCCGAAATTAAAACAAAAAACTTCGCAGAGTGTGAATGGATCTTTACAAAGGTTAATAGGGATGTTTATTGGGTCTACGAGGAGATATACAAAAATTTTGCATTTTGCGGGGTTTTATGGGTCTTTTAGCATTTTTACCCCCACCTCACCTAGAGTGAATATATCTTCACCTCATTTGGTATGGAGGTTCAAGGGGTCCAAGTGCAAGTAATTATTCACGCCTCACAAATTTAAAAAACAGACTCTTAAACACAGCCTGTTTAATTAGGGACGGCTAGCACAGATAGCCCTCGAGTAGCTTTGTGTGAAATTCCAAAACAAACCAACAAAAAATTTTATTGTTTTCTTAAACAATTTTAGGCTTAAAGTAGATGTGGTTACTTGTATATTGTTACAAGTTTAAACCTAACTTCGACTGACATCTTCTACTTCAAAGTTGTCTTTTTATTTACTTTTTTTGTCTCACGGGTGTAAGAAAACTCGTCTTAAGTTGCGAAATTATTTGAATTTGTATGTTGTTAAACATAAAGCTGCACAATGTACAGTCTCTACCAAACGTGGGTATCGAAACGCGATTTTATGGTTAAAAGCCGCGAGACTTAACGTTGAACCACCAGAGGGAAATTACTTGAAAGCATTTCTCGTGTCAAGAGGTTTCACACTTTTACTCAGAAGATTGGTTTTGTTTGTTTTGAAATTTCTCAGAAATTTTAAAAAAAAACTCTTAAACAGAGCCTGTTTACAATGTGACATTTACAATGTCACACAGTATTTTGCTACAAATTGTGTTTATCTTGCTATAAATAATGTCTATTTAGCTACAAACCATGTTTATCTTTCTACAAATGATGTCTATCTTGCGACATATAACGTCTTTTTTGCTACAAATCATGTTTATCTTTCTACAAATGATGTCTATCTTGCGACATATAACGTCTTTTTTGCTACAAATCATGTTTATCTTGCAACAAATAAGGTATATTTTGCTACAGTGATGTCTATCTTGCTACAAATAATGTCTACTTTGCTACAAATCGTGTTTATTTTGCTACAAAAAATGGCTATTTTGTTACAAGTAATGTCTATTTAGCTGCAAATCATGTTTATCTTGCTACAAATGATGTCTATCTTGCTACATATAATGTAATTTTTGCTACAAATCATGTTTATCTTTCTACAAATGATGTCCATCCCATTTCATCTCACACTGAAGTCCTAAAACATAAGGTTTATACTTCTCCGTTAATTAATCAATAAAACATACCAAAAATCTCAGTTGGTAGAGAACGCTATTGGCTTTTCAATAACGATTTGATTTTACGGACATTCAAAGTGAGAGCCCCATTGTTCTATCTTGACCTTCTTGTCTGTTAGACAAGACCGATTGTTAAAGTTACATACAGTGTAGTTCAGTGTAACGTAGAGAAGTTAAAAACGTTGTTAGAACAACAGAAACAACCGTAACATTCCCACACATCGTATAATGTAGCTTTAACAAGTTACACGTAGTGATATTTAACAAGTGAAATGAAACATTGGATCGAGATTCGGAACCCAAACCTCTTGGTTAATGGGATCGGCAGTTTACCAATTCAGAAGTATCTACCACAACATTCACTCATAATTCTTCTTACCACGATTGTGTATTTCTTGGACGGCTCACTGATAGAGTGCTAGCCTTGTTAGCCGTAAAATGCCCGGTTTCTGTCCCGATCCGAAAGTTTCTTCACACTTATCAGTTTTTCTCATTTCAGTTTTAATACCAGGTTGAACACAGACCGAAGTTATTAAGTCGTGATCCATTATGGCCTAAAGTTATTTATTACACAGGAGCTTGGTCGTGCTTCATAAGAATTGTATTCCAGGTCCTACGGTAACGTATCCTTCCGTGATCGTCTGTCGTCCCTCGTCTTTTGGTTGTGACGACAGTCCGTTTCATCTTCATACTTTCTGTTGTAACAAGCGAAGGTCAGCGACATCAGTTTCAACAACAGACTCTTATGTAAATGAAAGTCACAGACATCTAGATACTTGATATTTGATCCACTAAGGTGGCTGCGAATTAGATTTCTTCCGCCATCTTTCTCAATCAAACAGCCATTAGTTTCGAAGTGTGAATGCTTACGTGTTTGTACGATTTCACTAGCTTCAAATCTTCGCTTATCATCTTGTTAACGTTATTATGATATATGCCAAACTCTCTTACATTGGCTTTTTAGGATCAAAGAGTTTTTTGGTTGTTTGTTTTTTTTCATAGCCACACTCCTCCTTGACAAATGTAGGAGTTAATGGCTTGAAACGTGGTTCGGAACCCTTGCTATGAATACTTTTTGCTTCGAATGTGAATATTGAGTGGTCGGAAATTCAACGTGAAATATACAGTTATGCATACGAAGTTGCTAAACATGTCACGACTTGCTTTTGCGGAGGAACATCACTGCTTTAACCAGCATGCGTAAAATCATTTCTTTGAAGTTCGGGTGTATCAAATACTTTGTAAAAACGTACTACATAGATGAACGTATTAGAATGCTGTTTAACACCAAACAACTTGGCGGAAAATGTACGATGCACGCAGAAAACTGGAGCTTAATGTTTGGTGCTTTGAAAGATACTGAACGTATGTTTTTTTTCATATTTAACCCCAGTCACGGATTCTCGTGTTATTCTTTAAGGGCGTGTAAAATATAATTCATACACGAGTCAGTTTCTCTGTAACCACAATAAAATAATGGAATGTACTGTAGTAGTTACAATGTTTGTTTGTTTTTTTTTCAAACCAAGTGTCCACCTGTTTTAAAACTTGAGAAAGTTCTTATGCCTTGTCACCCTGGACACAAACTTTTCCATTATTATTTTTTCATTTTCTTTTTTTTTTTTGATTGCCCGTAGCGATCGATTAATTAGGCCCTATTCTCTACTCGTAACACAGTCCCAAAAAACACATGTTCGACCAAATAGAACGTACACTGTACTCGATACGCAGTTCGGAAAACACACGTTCGATCAATTATACTCCACACTGCAGTCGTAACACAGTTCGGGAAACACACGCTCGACTAAGTAGCCCCTACACTGTACTCGTAACACAGTTCGGAAAATGCTGACCGATACGTTAAATAAGTCGAGCGGTATTCGGTATATTTGGTGAAAAGTGGAAAATAAAGATCCATTTTCTACGGAACTAGTTCTACTAAGATCATATGTGTCAGGTTTAATTTTTCTACAAGCAATAACTCCAAGGTTAGTATTCGAATTGTATGTTAATATAATCATTTGAGTTTGTTAATTATAAGAAAATGCTTTGTTTCTTTATTTGGTGTTAAGCACACAAAACTGAGCAGACATACCGCTATGCATCGTTTCTTTATTTGGTGTTAAGCACACAAAACTGAGCAGACATACCGCTATGCATTGTTTCTTTATTTGGTGTTAAGCACACAAAACTGAAAAAAAATATTTATCTGTGCTGTGCTCCCCGGAGGGATAAGACTCTGAAACATAGAGTTATAAGCCTGGAGGTATGACATTTTGATACCACAACTTACCGAATCTCTCGAACAACGGCTTAAAAACGTCTTCGACCAGTACCTGAAATACGATGCTGACCAAACTCTCTTCCTCGCTACACCAGGAAACATCTTTTATTGGAACACTTCATTGTCCATTAGTTTTTCAGCATTTGCTCAATATATTTTTCTTCTTTACCGATAGGTGGCAGGGACTGTTTATTTAGGCCGTCGAACGGCGTGCAGGTGCGAGAACAGTACACCAAGTCAACCAGAATCACAGGTGAGACAGCACGCATCAGAGCTCGTGAGTTAAAAGAAGAATCCTTTTTACTCGCCAGACAATCCTGGCCCCCACCCCCCGTTCCAGCCTTTAAAACTAATGGCCTCTGATATGGCGGATTTCCATTACGTAAGTTATTTATATTAATCTTTTACTTGTTAGCCACAATGAAATGTAACTTAAATATGCAATGCGCAAATAATGTATGAGTTGATAAAACAGCTTTCTTACATTTCCCTTTTACTCACCTTTTGAAAGTAAACTTCACATTCCTTCCATATGGAACGTCCTTTTTCCATGAATAATTGGTATTGGTAACGCTCTGTTCGAACTGCCTCTCGCCAGTAAATGAAAGAAACTGTGTGGGGGAGATATGTGTGTCTGTGTTCCAAACAGAAGCTTGAGTGTATTTTGATTAGTGTATGTATATATATATCCATATATGTCAAAGGCTTCTTTCACGAACGAAGTTTTCGGTTTCATAATCAGAAAGCCATATCATCTGAGAGTAACAGAGGACCATCTACTGAGGACAGCGAAAATCAGTCATTCTGTGATTATGGGTTGGAGCAGCGGCTCAGTTATTTATTGGTCGTTTTTTTTATGTTATGCTGTCCCACATCGTCACAGCTGCACGTCTGCGGTTTTACAACGCTAAAATCCGGGTTTCGATACCCGTGATGTGCAGAGCGCACATAGTCCGTTGTGTAGCTTTGTGCTTGTCTAGAAGCAAATGCACTTCGCTATGCGATAATCTCAGAAGTGTCGACTTTTTTTTATCTTAACTACCAAAATTCTTCAAATGTGGAAAGGTGTCTACATAGGTTTGGAGAGAAGGACTGGCTTCCGTCTAATTAGCTGTGACTATATGAGTAAAGAAATACAGCACGTTACTATAAATATAGGCAGGCAAACCACGATTTGTAACTTCATTTCTATGTGGCTACGTAAAGGTTAACTCTATCTTCAACGACGGCCTCCGAACATCACTCATGTAGGTCACTGTTGCCTTAAACCAGAGCTGACTGACAACTAGTTATAACAGTAAGCTCATAATCTGTATAGCACACATCTGGAAGCCCTATGCTGTCAGAAGTGTGCTTACTGTATTGGCGTAAAAATAGTAAATTGGTTACGCACACAAAAGCCCTTTGAGACGGGAATTTGTTCAGCCTTTGGATAACACGCCGTCATATGGAGAACCGTTCAATTAGCTAATCAAGGTAACTGACGCGTTGCTTCAAAATGGCCCGAAATGTTCAAGCGCGTTAAGGCGTGCGACTCGTAACCTGAGGGTCGCGGGTTCGCATCCGCGTCGCACCAAACATGCTCGCCCTCCCAGCCGTGGGGGGCGTTATAATGTTACGGTCAATCTCACTGTTCGTTGGTATAAGAGTAGTCCAACAGTTGGCGGTGGGTGGTGATGACTAGCTGCCTTCCCTCTAGTCTTACACTGCTACATTAGGGACAACTAGCACAGATAGTTTGTTTGTTTGTTTTGGAATTTCGCACAAAGCTACTCGAGTAACTTTGTGCGAAATTCCAAAACAAACAATGTTTCAAAATATTATTAAAAAATATTTTTAATTTTCTAAATACTTCAGAAGTGAAACTGGGTATTGTTTATTATTATTGTTATTAACTCTTTCATGTTGTCTTTGAGAACTCAGATATTTAGTTTTTCATTTCAAACATTTTGATGACTGTGTATCAACAATTAGCAATTCCATTGTTACAAACCTTCCAATAAGGTTCACGTGGTTAATGACGTTTTCTTTATTTATGTACGTGTACGCTTCGATTATTCGGTATGTGTAATTCTGTTGCATTTGAATTCATTAATTTCTAGAGAAGAATTATCTGTCGTTTCTCGAGATTTTTAAGTTTAACAGCTCAGTGTAAATTTGAGAACTTACAACTCTAAAAGCTATAAATCCAAAGTTTAATCCAAGTGATGTTTACACCACAGCCAACCCAGGTTTGCGCTTGACAAAAAATAAATATTTATGTTACCGTGTGCCTACACGTGAAAAGTATGTGTTTTGAGGTTAATCATGTTTTAAACAAACTACATGCAGGCCTCATTTTAGAATAAAGATTGAAGAAATTTAAATATTGTTGTGAATACGACGAGTTTAATAGACTGGCATACCATAGTAGTCAACAGCCGTATTGTCGCCATCATTGTACAGGTAATGAAGTAGGAAGTTTTGTTAAAATTCAAAGAGAATTGTATAACTCTCTATTTTTTTAGTCTAAGCATGATTTACAACTTACCACGACATAACCTCGGTCGCAGTTTGTTTGTTTGTCTCTTTCTCCATATTAACCTTCCAGGTTAGGTGATATACAAAACTGCATGACTTGCGGATGGCGAAATTTATCGTGTTAACCCACACGGTAAGAGAACTGACGAAATTAGTCTATACTTGACTCAACGTTTAGAAAATTTAACAATAAAAGGAAAAAACCTGAAGTAAAACATTGGTGATAAGAAAGACTGAAAAAACAACAAACACTGTAGACTTGATCAAGTGAACAATAAAACAAACACAGTAGACTTGATCAAGTGAACAATAAAACAAACACTGTAGACTTGATCAAGTGAACAATAAAACAAACACAGTAGACTTGATCAAGTGAACAATAAAACAAACACTGTAGACTTGATCAAGTGAACAATAAAACAAACACAGTAGACTTGATCAAGTGAACAATAAAACAAACACAGTAGACTTGATCAAGTGAACAATAAAACAAACACAGTAGACTTGATCAAGTGAACAATAAAACAAACACTGTAGACTTGATAAAGTGAACAATAAAACAAACACTGTAGACTTGATAAAGTGAACAATAAAACAAACACCGTAGACTTGATCAAGTGAACAATAACATAGAAGATCTAGACTTGATCAGATTGTTAATAAAACAGATGATGTAGACTTGATCAGATTGTTAATAAAACAGATACTGTAGACTTGATCAGATTGTTAATAAAACAGATGATGTAGACTTGATCAGATTGTTAATAAAACAGATGCTGTAGACTCGATCATACGAAGAATAGAAAAAGAGAAAACACCGTTAAGAAAATTTCCAGTTGATTAAATTAAACGCTTTTGGAGACCAAACTGGAATTAATTTTACAAATGAAAACGAACCTAGAAAGTGGTTTTCAATCATGTGTGTTACAGGTGTGACTGTTGAGTAAGCAACCCTACAAGGCCGCTTTCGTGCACATCGAAGCCCAACAGACAAAGAAGAGAACGGAAACAGACTGTACTGGAAACATTATAAAATTGTCGATAATTAAAGATCAATAAAAGACTTAACGATTCAAACTGAAACGATAGACATGTTTACAACATTTAGAAACTAGAATCTCACATATACACAAACTAAGAAGCTTAAAACTACAATCTCAAACTATGCGCATGCGCAAACTTAGAGTTCATGACAAACATATCATTCGTCATTCTCTTAGTTAAGTGAGCTGAGTGTTATCCAGAGTTGGCGTGAGGAAACAAAAAGTTAAGTACTTTCAGGTACGTTATCAGAACGTCAAGAAAACACCACTGTTCGGTCTGAGAAGTGTAGCTCAGAACTTTGTGGTGAAACCTGTTTACAACCTGCCTTGTTGTCGGTGAGTTGTGCGGATTAGTTGCTTTTTTTCTGTATTTATCATCCAATGAGTATTTTTGACTGGCTACCTTCCTGTAGTTATCGATCAGTGAGTGTTGTTGATTGGCTACTTTCTTGTAATTATCAATCAGTGAGTATTGTTTATTGGCTACTTTCATGAAATTATCAATCAGTGAGTATTGTGTATTGGCTACTTTCATGAAATTGTCAATCAGTGGGCATTGTTTATTGGCTACTTTCTTGTAATTATCAATCAGTGAGTGTTTTGTGACTGGCTGCCTTCCTGTAGTTAACACCCAGTGAGTATTGTTGATTGGCTACTTTCCTGTAGTTAACACCCTGTGAGTATTGTTGACTGGCTACCTTCCTGTAGTGACCAATCAGTGAGTGTTGTTGACTGGCTGCATCCCTGTAGTTAACACCCAGTGAGTGTGTTGACTGGCTGTCCTGTAATGTGCCAGGGCAAAACTCAGGAGAGATGTCTCGAAATTCAACAAACCAAACTTACTCATCCTGAATTTAAATTAGAAAAACTCACTGTTATGTCAACATTTGTTCCACGGAAGTATCGTCTAAACTGCATATTTACAAGACTTTCGAATCATAAACACTGAAAACCATCCAGAATTCACAGCTCACGAGATCCAAATGTTACTTCTTAAACAAAATACGACATTTACACTTACTAAAGACCCTTTGAAAACAAAGTAAGCCTTCTAAATGCTAAGTGATAAGTCTGAGGCCTTATTATGCTAAAATCTTGGTATCTATACCATCGGTAGACAGAGCAGAGCGAGCATATTTTATAGTTTTAGGTTTTATCAATAGTACAAACAAAATAAAATATCGAAAATGATGGAGTGAAGTAAAATTATGAACCTATATGTTCCACGTTTAGTTGTACTATAAAACATAAAATCAAAATATTACAGTAATAAATATATGAACAAAGTGTCATGACTTAGTAAAATATGACGTCACGACTTGGACATCGAGCTACTGTCCAAGAAACGTTTACCTCGATCTTTTCATTTTATGACCTCACTAATGATGAAACCGTATTTCATTCTGGTGTCGTCTTAACAGAGTTACACTGATTATAGGTTAATTTGGTAACAAGCAAAATCTTGAAGCTCTCTACAACTGCAATTAATCCTTACTACCACAGACTGTTACATCAGTCTTGAAGTCCTCTATAAGTGCAGTCAATCCTCACTACCAAAGACTGTTACATCAGTCTTGAAGTCCTCTATAAGTGTAGTCAGTCCTTACTGCTAAAGACTTACATCAGAGTCTTGAGGTCTTCTATAAGTGTAGTCAATCCTTACAGCCAAAGACTGCTATCTCATAGTCCTAGAGTTCTCTAAAACTGCATTCAATCCTTACTACCAAAGACTGTTACATCAGAGTCTTGAAGTCCTCTATAAGTGGAGTCAATCCTCACTACCAAAGACTGTTACATCAGAGTCTTGAAGTCCTTTATAAGTGTAGTCAACCTTTACTGCTAAAGACTGTTACATCAGAGTCTTGAAGTCCTCTGTAAGTGTAGTCAGTCCTTACGGCTAAAGACTTACATCAGAGTCTTGAGGTCCTCTAAAACTGCATTCAATCTTTACTATCAAAGACTGTTACATCAGTCTTGAAGTCCTCTATAAGTGTAGTCAATCCTTGCTTCCAAAGACTGTTACATCAGAGTCTTGAGGCCTGTATAAGTGTAGTCAGTCCTTACTGCTAAAGACTTACATCAGAGTCTTGAATTCCTCTATAAGTGTAGTCAATCCTTACTGCCAAAGACTGTTACATCAGAGTCTTGAAGTCCTCTATAAGTGCAGTCAATCCTCACTACCAAAGACTGTTACAGCAGTCTTGAAGTCCTCTACAAGTGTAGTCAATCCTTACAGCCAAAGATTGCTATCTCATAGTCCTAGAGTTCTCTAAAACTGCATTCAATCCTCACTACCAAAGACTGTTACATCAGTCATGAAGTCCTCTATAAGTGTAGTCAATCCTTACAGCCAAAGACTGCAACCTCATAGTCCTTGAGTTCTCTACGTGTACAGTGAATGCTTACTGTCAAAGACTGTTACTTCAGTGGCTCTAAAGTGCAGTCAACTCTAACTGCCAAATAATTTATCCCAGAGTCTGGAGTTCTATGGAACTGCAGTCAATTCTTGCTGCCAAAGACTGTCAGCTGAAGCAGATGTTGGTCCTATCTTTTCATCCCTCACGCACTGACAGGTACCAGCAAACGGATGACATCTTTCAGTTGCTAAGTCAATTACTGTCTACAACTATTAGTGAGTAGAACTTATCAGTTATCTTTTTTGGTCTCTGGAAGAAACCAGGTAACATCTGGGTCATGATAAACATTATTAAAGACTTTGGCCCGGCATGGCCGAGCGTGTAAAGGCGTGCGACTCGTAATCCGAGGGTCGCGGGTTCGCATCCCAGTTGCGCTAAACATGCTCGCCCCTTTTAGCCGTGAGGTCGTTATACCACTATTCGTTGGTAAAAGAGTAGCCCAAGAGTTGGCGGTGGGTGGTGATAACTAGCTGCCTTCCCTCTAGTCTTACACTGCAAAATTAGGGACGGATAAGGTTTATCCTCCTGGTTGGGGGTTGTGCAGTGGGCTAACAATTTACACACTTAAAAACCCGCCTGTTAATGAATCCGCAAGTGATTGCGGTCCTATGTTCCTTCATGGAATCTAGAGGCATAATAACAATAATTACAGACTTTGGCAGATAATGCTAACATATCACTATAGTATGGTATAAATTACCATACAAATATATCACAACATATCAAACAAAATAGTTGTTTTTTAGCTGAAACATGAGAGAAATATATAAAACAAATTATTGGACTTTTGATTCCAGAGCCAAGTGAAAATTTTCAAAAATAAATAAATAAATGTTCAGTACTCCCAATCTTTGTTCAGAAATAGATAATAATTAGTGATACTATTCTTTTTCCTGTTGAATTGTTTGTTTTGAATTTCGCGCAAAGCTACACGAGGGCTATCTGTGCTAGCTGCCCCTAATTTTGTAGTGTGAGACTAGAGGGAAGGAAGCTAGTTATCACAGCCCACCGTCAATTTTTGGGCTACTCTTTCACCAAAGAATAGTAAAATTGACCGTCACTTTATAATGCCCCATGGCTGAAAAGGCGAGCATGTTTTGTGTGACGGGGATTCGAACCCGCGACCCTCAGATTACGAGTCGAATGCCTTAACCACTTGGCCAGGTCGATCCTTTATTGGTGATGTTAACGTCAACAGGAAAGTTTGATGTTCGAGATTCTTCAAAGTTAGAATTGTGCAAACTTTGGAAAGGCTTCTAAAATAATGATTTCGTCATTATTTGCCAAACGCAGTAACAAATGCTTAGTTGAGCGCTTGTAACACGAACACCTAGCGACCATGATGTACACTAATCTCAGTGCTAACAACATGAAACGATAAATCAAATCAGCACCTGTTAAGCTGAGGTGATTAACTATTTTGTTTCAGTTTTATTTCCAAAATCATGCCACTTGGTTAATTACTCTTATCCCCAGAGCTCATTTTATACAGATGAGCTTAGAATGAGAATATTACCAAATTTTAATGATCTTGTCTAGTTATATCGTTCAAACAAACACTTCTGAATTGCATTTAATCTACTTGCTAACGCGTACAACATTAACGATGTTCTTACCTCTAGAATATTTCTCTGTATTGGCTATTTCAGTACCTCTACAGGTCTAGTTAAGCAATGCCGACCACAAAATAAATCTCTTTGATTGATGTAACACTTAAAAAAATACGTGAAATTCTTCCATAGAATTCTTGAGCTTAACAAAAAGTCAAAATTCTGTTAAAGCTCCGACAGAAGGTGTTTCCATTCACACGCTGCAACGACAGTAGGTGTTTCCATTCACACGCCGCAACGACAGTAGGTGTTTCCATTCACACGCCGCAAAATCAAAGAGATTTGATGCCACTCCCACTATGTGTGATTTTATGGTGCGGTGAGGTTGTATTTACACTCAGATTGGTTTCTGATTCACCTGAGAAGCATCACTGAGTTTCCCTGAACCAAATGTAATGAGAATTAGTTTAATTTTTAGTAAAGCGTAAAGTTACGTAATGGGTTATCTGTGCTGTTTACACCCCGAGTATTGAAACTCGGTTTTTAGCGTCGTTAGCCTACAAACTTAACTTGAATTTAACTTGATATATTTACTGAAGTTGAAGGTTATAAACGTTAAGAACATTTTTTATTCGATTAGCGAGTCCTACCTTTTGATTTGTTTTATAAACCTGAATGTTTTGAATTTCCTTTCTCAGGATATCTTATAAAGTGCACTGTCTGAAATGCAAAAATAAACTTGACGTTGCTGAGGGTAATTACTTTTTGTTAAAGGAAAAACTGACTTGCAAAAACTAGGCTTTATAAACCTGAATGTTTTGAATTTCCTTTCTCAGGATATCTTATAAAGTGCACTGTCTGAAATGCAAAAATAAACTTGACGTTGTTGAGGGTAATTACTTTTTGTTAAAGGAAAAACTGACTTGCAAAAACTAGGCTTTATAAACCTGAATGTTTTGAATTTCCTTTCTCAGGATATCTTATAAAGTGCACTGTCTGAAATGCAAAAATAAACTTGACGTTGTTGAGGGTAATTACTTTTTGTTAAAGGAAAAACTGACTTGCAAAAACTAGGCTTTATAAACCTGAATGTTTTGAATTTCCTTTCTCAGGATATCTTATAAAGTGCACTGTCTGAAATGCAAAAATAAACTTGACGTTGTTGAGGGTAATTACTTTTTGTTAAAGGAAAAACTGACTTGCAAAAACTAGGCTTAGCTGCAGTTGGGAGAATTCTATAGTTTCTAAAGACCTCAATAAAAACGTGTTTAAAAACAAGTTATAATCTCAAGGTGATTAGCGAAACGGAATGTGCGAAAAAATAGAATCATTATATCTCTAATTGCATTCTATTTTATGTTTCCTCGGGTATTGTTTTTCCTTATATATTTCCTCGAGAGAAATTGAACTCGCATCATTAACTGGTGCATCTTAATCATTTCGATGGATTTCAAGGTAACTGTGCAATCAAGGTCATCACTGTTGGAACCTGCTGCACAAGTTGACGGTTATAAAGCTCTGTTGCACAAGCTGACGGTTACAAAGCTCTGAAAAATTGAAAGCAAATTGTGTTCAATAAATGTAGCTAAAATAATAAATATTATTCGTACGTATAATCAGGGCCTCTTTTTACTGATGGAGCCATTACAACCAGATTTGGTAGTTACAAACTAAAGCAGTTCGTGTGGTGTGAAAAACATAAGCCAAGTTTTCGTTAAGACCTTTTATGGAAAAGATCTAATATGTTTTGAAGAACATTACTCCCTCTAGCGTTTTAAGATATGCTGTACACCCAAACTGTGATGACAGTTTTTTATTAATCGGCACTCAGAGAAACCAGAAAATGTTAAAGTAACTTCATTCAGTAACATCCAACCAGGAGCTGGATAGCACATGATTTCGGAGTTATATCCAATCAGAAGCTGTGTAACACATCATCTCATAGTAATATCCAATCAGAAATCGCATAACTATCAAACACACTACATGTGAATTAGAACAAAACAGGTTGGAAATGTTGATAATTCTGTAATATTCTGCCACGAGTTATTCGTTTAATTCAAGAAAAATGTTTACAAAAGTCTATTGTGTTCTTATTTGTGGCATTCAGAAGAATGGATACACCCATTCACAAAGTACATGAGATGCACGTTTCTATATTACACGAAGTTGATTCTAAGATCGGCATAACAGATCTGATGAAACCAATCCATGTAAATCAGTTACATTCAAGTAAAACATGGTATAACACATGTTCGTCATGTTACTAACAATGTGTTTTTCTTGTAACAATTCATACTGAGATCTTTAGAGCACATCAGTTCCAGTTCACCAAGACAGCGGAATGATGCATAACTCACAACACACACGTAGCACACTGTAAAACTTAGTGGTCAATACTTCTTGACCATAGAATGTACTATTTTGTAACCTTCTTCCCACATGATTAGTCCGATGTGAAAGCAACCTGAAAAACTAAAAGTTAGGATTTGGAAAACGTGTGATTGCATTTGTGTGTTTTTTTCGTATAGCAAAACCACAAATGGCTACCTGCTCAGCCCACCGAGGGGAATCGAACCCTTGATTTTAGCGTTGTAAATCCGGAGACATACCGCTGTACTAGCGGGAGGGCTGTATTTTTATATTGGTCACACGAAAATACTTTCGTTTTTTTGATTTCTTAAACACAAATGTACACCATTAACTGTTCGTGATGTGTCCACCTCAGGTATCAAACCCTGTTTTTTAGACTTACCACTGAGCCACTGAATAGTATCAACATGAATAAGAAAAGACAGATTAAAAACAATTGTAATTAAATGCAAATCTTTGGAATCCATGAACTTAAATAAAATAGTTCATAAGTAAATACATTTCTCCCTTTTTTACTATTTTGTAATTTCTAAAGCAAAAAAGAAAAATATTATAACAGATTCGAAATAAAACATTGTGTGGACCTCTCACTGTCTCTCAAACGTACCTTCAAAATCGTCCTAGAAAAGACTATGGAATAATATTTGATACTTTTATCTATCAAAGATGTAATGACAAGATATCTCGACTTTCGACTTTTATTGTGTAATTATTCATTAATTT
This sequence comes from Carcinoscorpius rotundicauda, assembly GCA_011833715.1. Taxonomy (NCBI): domain Eukaryota; kingdom Metazoa; phylum Arthropoda; class Merostomata; order Xiphosura; family Limulidae; genus Carcinoscorpius; species Carcinoscorpius rotundicauda. The sequence goes on along the minus strand of CM022400.1, from coordinate 10,081,266 downwards.
CCAAGCCCCGCATGGCCAGATGGTTAAGGCGTTCGACTCGTAATCTTAGGATCGCGGGTTTGAATCCCCGTCACACCAAACATGCTCGCCCTTTCAGCCGTGGAGGCGTTGTAATGTGACGACCAATCTCACTATTCGTTGGTAAAAGAGTAGCCCAAGAGTTGGCTGGGGGTGGTGATAACTAACTGCCTTCCCTCTCGTCTTGCTCTTCAAAATTAGGGACGGCTAGTGCAGATAGATCGTCTAGCCCCGGTCGTACCAAACATGGTCGCCCTCCCAGCCGTGGGGGTATTATAATGTGACAGTCAATCCCACTATTCGTTGGCAGTTGGCGGTGGGTGATGATGACTAGCTGCCTTCCCTCTAGTTTTACACTGCTAAATTAGGGACGGCTAGTGCAGATAGCCCTCGAGTAGCTTCGTGCGAAATTCAAACCAACCAATTATTAATTTCCAAAAGAAGATCCAATTTATTTTTATGATTTTTGAACCGCTACAGTCATGAAAAGAAACCACGACGAGTATTTGCTGCTGTATGTATTCCTGTTCCCAATATGTCGTTAATGGTCAATTCACGTTCTCAAATATTGTATAATGAATTCTCGTGACGTGACGTAGCAAATTTCCCGGACATCACATGATATCCTATTTCTTTTGTGTTGCAAACAATGAATATACTACGCTTGTATATCATACTTTTTTAACTTGTGTAATAAATATTCTCACCGCCCCTCTTGGTTAATTTCATGATTTGGTTTTCGTAAATCACGTGCATCATCAGTATAGGATGCCAACAAATATGAGAAATTTCCATGAGGTTATTAGGTTAACTGTTTTATGCTTGAAAGGGTCTATAAAATGGTAATTTTTAAATAGAAAATTCATACAATATTGGGTAGCTAGGTATTAAGACATGTTTTTTTTTATATTTTCGCGCAAAGCTACACGAGAGATATTTACGCTAGCTTTCCCTGGTTTGGTAGTATAAGACTAGATGTAAAGTAGGTAGTCATCACCACCCATTGCGCTACATCATAACACCCTCGCGGATAAAAAGACGAGCATGTTTGGTGCGACAAGGACTCGAACGCGGGATTTTGGGATTAAAAGTCGAGCGCCTTGTCTATATGGCCATGCCTGGTTTATTAATGATTCTACTATTTAAATATAACCACACCGAAATGCTTTGTCATTATCGTTTTAGGTCCGGTATGGCCAAATAGTTAGGAAGCTCGATTCCTAATATGGAGGTCGCGGGTTCGAATCCTCATCGCACCAAACATGCTAGCCCTTTCAGCCAGAGAGGCGTTTTTTATGTGGCGGTCCATTCCATTATTCATTTGTGAAAGTTAGCAGCGGATGGTGACGACTAGCTGCCTTCCCTCTGGTCTTAAACTGCTAAATTATGGAAGGCTAGTGCAGATAGCCCTCGTGTAGCTTTGCGCAAAATTCAAACCAAAAATACATTTTTTTTTCGCGAATGAAAGCCATGCTATAGACATGGTGGCGAGAAATAAACCCGTGGTAGACGAAAAACAAATTTGTCAGCGAAACCACCAATAGCATAGCTGCTGTATTAGTTCTGTATTAAACGTCCGGGTGTTATTGTACACCTCACGTAACGTATGCTGCAGCAGAACTGGTGTTAGATCGTTAAAACCCCTGTAACGTATTCAATAGAAACTCCACGAAAAAAGGTTTATTTTGGTGAATTTGATCATTCTGGTCCGGCATGGCTAAGTGGTTAGGACGCGCGACTCGTGATCTGCGGGTCCCGAATTGAAATCCCCGTTCCACCTAATACGCCCACATTTTCAGCCGTTGGGAGCAACGTTATGAAGTTACGGTCAATCCCACTATTTTTTTGGTAAAAGAAGTGTCTAAGAGTTGGCGGTGGGTGGTACGACTAGTCTTTCACTACTAAGTTAGACAACTAGCGCAAAAAGCCCTCGTTTAACTGTGCAAAAAATTCATAACAAACCAATTGGTTATCCTACATCCACGACGAAAATTAAGAGCCCAACATATTTAACGGCCAATATAAATGCCATGTATGTTAGAGAACAATACGTTTTAGTTAGTTCGTGCGTGTACACTTGCTCAGTCTTCTGGAAACCCAATATTCATACTACCTTAAGTCCAAAACAGTAATTTTGCGTTTATACGAGTGTCAAACGAAACGACAGTTAACGTGCTGTTTTTCTTTCTTACAAGAGTTTAAAACAACGACGTTCATAAAATTAAAGACAATTGTCTTGGCAACAAGCCCCCCAGTGGCTCAGCGGTCTGTCTGCGGACTTGGACGCTAAAATCCGGGTTTCGATATCCGTGGTGGGCAGAGCACTGATAGCCCATTGTGTAGCTTTGTGCTTAATTCAAAACAAACAAACAACTTAGTAACTTAGTAAACGAACAAGTAAAGAGACACATTAAATTAATTCTTTACATATTTGTGGCTTATAAATAACACAATATAAATTCCAAAGGAGGTTTTAGAATGGACAATTAGGCCTAAAGTTTCTGTACATTTTGAAACAGAAGCATTATTTTACACGATGTACAAT